>JANUWF010001392.1:7142500-7310000 GCA_026120185.1 Voacanga thouarsii
TTTCTATTTTTATTATATTAGTTGAATTTATTTATTTATCTTGTTATAGTTTGTGTTGAAAAATGTCAAATAGAAAATATGCAAGTAGTTATGAAAAAGAAAAGAAAAAGAGAAGAGTTGAAATTTTGATTCATTTGTTATAAATAATAAAAAAATGACATATTTTGTGACACTCATGAAGAAGTAGTAGAATAATTATCAAAGTTAGAAATGAATGTAAATTTGTTTGGAAAAAGTAATATTGATGATAATATTAAGGAAAGGAAAATGTTGAAAATATTATTAGTATTAATTTTAATGATAAAAATGAGGAAATTTTGAATGAAGAAAAACTATATAGTTTATTGATGCAGGACAATGGAAAATTATATCAAGTGAACTTGATAGAAATATTTATGATCCAGGACAATGGAAAATTATTGATGCAAAGTTTATAGATTTAATGGTAGAAAGGGGTTTAATTAGATATGATGGCATACAATTTCTAAAAGATGAAAATAATAGATATTTTTCTTCATTATTTTACCAACAAAAATTGCATCACTAGGAAAAAATATGATAAAAGATGGTTCGTTTCTTCAAATGATTTAGATAGACTTTATTATTTTTGTTGTGAGTTATTTGATTCAAAATGTTCTATTAATAAATTAGTTAACCAAAGGACTAGGGATTGGAAAAATCTTGGTTATAAACTTAAAAATAATCAAACAAGCCACGAACACATCACTAATGTGAGCAATTGGATTGAGTTAGAAACAAGATTTGAAAGAAATAAGACAATTAACAAAAATATCTATACATGAACAAATTAATACAGAAAAAGAGTATTGGGAAAAGTTTTTATTAAGGATTATTGCTATAGTGAAACTTCTTTCAAAAAAATAATCTTTCTTTTCGCGCGAAAAAAGAAAAGTTATATGAGATAAATAATGGCTATTTCAAAGTTTAATTAAAATAATAGCGGAATTTGATTATATTACGTAAGAAAATGTTAGATGCATTAAAGATGGTAATATTCGTAATTATTACTTGAGTAATACTATGAAAAATGAGTTAGTAGATTTATTAACTTCAAAATTTTAAAAAAATCATTAAAAAAATTAAAGAAGCAAAATATTTTTTAGTTATTCTTGATTATACTCCTGATATAAGCATATTTTAAGATGTGTTGATACTATAGTTAATCTAATAAAAATTGATGAGTATCTCATAAAATTTTTAAAAACTCATGATGCGACAAGTAAAGGACTTTTTAATGAACTTATTACTATTTTAAAAAAGTACAAACTAGATGTTACTGATATAAGGGGTAGGGTTATGACAATGAATCTAATATAAAAGGTAAAAATAAAAGAGTACGAAGAAGATTATTAGATATAAATCCAAGAGCATTTTATACATCATGTGGTTGTCACAATTTGAATTTAGTTTTATGTGATATGAAATTGATGCCCTAGAGCTATTACATTTTATTTTTTTTTGGGGGGGTGGGGGGAGGTGGGGGTGGGGGGTGGTGTGTATTACAACAAATTCATTCTTTATTTGTTTAATTCACTAAACGATGGAAATTTTTATAAGATAATGGTTATAAATTTTCTATTAAATCTTTATCTAAGACACGATAGGAAAGTAGAATAGAAATTGTCAAGGCAATAAAGTTTAAAACCCCCAAGATACGAGATGCTTTGATTCAATTATCAAAAAGGAGTGAAGAACCCTATGATAAAAAGTGAAGTCATGTGTTTAGCAACTTATGAGATTAAGAATTTTGAATTTTTGTTAAGAATGAATATTTGGTATGATATATTATTTACTATCAATTCTATTAGTAAGATCTTACCGTCTAAAGATATGTACATAAATATTGCTATAGATCAGGTATAAAGTCTTATTATTTATTTAAAAGATTATAGGAAAAATGATTTTGCATCTGTTTTGGAATCTTCTAAAGCAATAGCTATTAAAATGGATATAGAACCAAAATTTCATGCAAAATATATAATTCATAAAAAAGACAATTTGATGAAAATAATGATAATGAGGCGAAACATTATGCTAAAGATTCTTTTCATATTGAATATTTTTTATTCATAATTGATCGAGCTATTTCTTCTTTTGAAAATTGGTTTAATCACTTTTCAAAATATTAAAATATTTTTATTTTTTGTTCGACTCACAAAAATTAATAATATTTACAAAGAAACATTAAAAAAATGTATTATCCTTGAAAGTTACTTAAAATTTGATCATCATTCTAACATTGATAGTTTTGATTTATTTTCAGAATTGAAAGTATTAAAACAATTTTTTAGAATATAGATTAGTATTTCAATAGAAATATTAAACTATATTAAAAAGTTAGATTCTTTCCCAAATGCATGCATTGTTTATAGAATATTATTGACTACATCTACCACTGTTGTTACCATTTAAAGAAGTTTTTCGAGGTTGAAATTAGTTAAATCTTATTTGAAATCAACTATGACACAAAATAAATTAAATAGATTGACAATTTTATCAATTCAGAGCCAAATATTTGAACATCTTAATTATAAAAATATAACAAGTGATTTTCCAACTCAAAAAGGTTAGAAGAATAAATTACTAATAAGGTCCCTAAAAAATTTTCGCCTAAGGCACCCAAATTATTTTACACGACCATGCATACCAATACCAAGGAAACAAATTGTTAGTGTTGTTTTATTACCATAGCTTTTGTTGTGGATGGGTCTAGGCGCAAAAGTCTCTCTCAATTGACTACGGATTTCATCATCCATAAATAAATTAATGCACTTCGGCTTGAAAATATACATATAATTTCCTATTTTGTTATTGTTAATCAAGAAGTACATTTAAGAAAAGTGATGTAATTGTTGAAACAAAATGCAAAACTTTCTATGAAATTCTAAGTTTGATTTTTTTTTTCATTTAACTATTTAAGGCGGTAAGCAGTAAACAATTAAATAATAAACTTTCATATTTGACAAAAGTTTATAGTTCGACCACAAGATTTCAATAATTATAATTTTGACCATAATAATTACAATTAATTTATAATTAACGTATAATATTATTTTTTTCCACAAATTAGCCCAATAATATTATCATATAATATCTTGAGTACCCATTCCTTTATTGTGTATAACCTATTAGGTTTTTCAATCAATTGGTAGCTAAAAATGAACTACTCATAACAACTATAGGATCGTAATTCTTGATTATTATAATTAACTTATTAATTCTAATTAAGATTACTTTATTAATTCTCTAATTTATAAATTCATACTTAGCAGTTCATAGTAGCATCTAACAATGCATCATGACCACCCAAAACTCCAAAAAGTTAAGTGGTTTGACATGGACCTTTCAATAGCAAATATATCAGTACAATAAACTCATTTTATTATCTTATATTTCATTCGATTTAGAGTATGGAACTAGTGCCAACTCTTTCTAGAATATTATTAATTCTAACTCGAATTAATTAGTACTTGTTCTAGAATCTATTACTTAATATGTATATCATTTGGAACTTTTTTCAACACATAGTTGTCTTTGTCAAGAATTTCTTGAGTAGTGATTCTCTACAAGTGGCCGTGAGAAATACTCTCCTACTATTATGAGTGATGAATCATTTGTAGATCCTCTTAACTATTTTCATATACTTCATGTTGTGCCCAATATCTTCCCTATAGGCAGTCTCAAAGAGATTCCAAGGATAGGAATTAAAGCACAACACTTGGCATACAAAATGCCTTAGAGATCTCAAGTTTAAGAATACTTGTATTTTTGTTATAATGAGATTCTATCACTAGTACTAAATAGTGTAATTACCTTATAGTTAGGTCATTCAATAAACTTGTTTATGTAACAATAATTCACGTGTTAATTTTAAGTATCATAATACTGATGGATGTGAGAACCACCACTTGATCTTATCAAAAAGTATAACACATGCTAATTTTTGCGTATTAATAATATCCTTTCTTATTAATACTATAACCATGGATTATTTAAGCACAAATACTGCATAGTGTAATAAGAATCTCACATTATGATCTCTATCATGATTTCTTTAATATTGTACATTATGCTTTGAGACATCTATTAGTTTCATACACATACATGTATGAAATAAAGAAATTGAAAGATAAACAACAAATTTATTAAATAAATGTACAAAATACATTGTATAAATGGATTGGTTCTAGGGTATAACAATCTCTCACTTGCACTACAGCCAATCATTCATGTATTGAATGCTAAATGACTGAACATGACAATCACGTTTCTTCTGGGGTAAAGCTTTAGTAAGCGAATCAGTGGGAACTTTCTCTATCATTACATCCTTTATCATATTAGAAACTGGTATCAGTATACCCTTTGACATGAAAGCCATATTCTCCATATACCAAAAATATATTCTTTGGCCTTCTTAAGTACTTAAAGATATTCTTGACAGCAACAAAATGACCATCTCTAATGTCAAATTGGTATCTACTCGTCAAGTTAAAAGTACAAGATACATCGAGTCTAGTACATATCATAGCGTACATGATAAATCCAATTGTCAAGGCATATCTACTTATGTGATTTCTTTCATCTTGTGTTTGAGGATACATAGATTCTAAAAGGCTTATCCTATGGGTTATGGGTAATAATCCTTTTTTGGATTGATCCATGCTAAACTTCTTTAGCACTTTATCTATTTATGTAGTTTGCGAAAGACCAAACAACCTCTTTGATCTATCTCTATAGATCGTTACCCCTAGTATATAGGTTGCTTCTCCAAGGTCTTTTATGGAAAGTTTCTTTAATAACTAAATTTTAACCGATTGAATAGTAGAGACATCATTTTCTATTAGTAATATGCCATCTGCATAGCAATAGAAAAATAATTGCACTTCCACTAACCTTCTTATATACATAAGTTTCTTTCATTTTTGTATGAAACTAAATCCCTTAATTGGTTCATTAAAATAGATGTTCCAACTCATAGAAACTTGCTTTAGTTCATAAATTAACCTTTACTATTTGCACACTTTAGAGTAATCTTTGGATGCGAAATCCTTAAGTTGTGTCACGTTCACTTCTTCAGTCAGATTTCAATTAAGTAAAGTCATTTTCACATCATTTTGTCAAATCTCATAGTCATAATGAGCAGTAAATTCTAGGAGTATTATAATAGATTTCAGCATTGTTACTGATGAAAATGTTTCGTCATACTCAATACCATATTGTTGATGATAACCTTTTGCAACTAATTGTGCCTTATAGGTAATCATTTTACCATCTATACCTATTTTCTTCTTGAAAATCCATTTTCTCCATATGCGTTTTATCCCTTGGGGTGGATCAACTAAAGTCCAAACTTGATTGTCATTCTGGGAATCTATTTCTGACTTCATAACATTAAGCCACTTGTCAAATTCTGAACCTTTTAAAACTACCTTGTCAGTGGTAGGCTCATCTTCTTCAATTAGCAATACGTCATTGTGGTCACTATTGAGAAATTCATATCTTTCAAGTGTCACACATATTCTATTTGATCAACAAGGTTTTTGTGTATTAGAAGGTTCGTCTATTTTGTCAATAGATTTGGGATCAATCGATTTGCCATTGTTTGTTTGTTCTTCTTGAACTTCACTTCACTAAGTTCAATTTTACTCACACTATCTCCCTTGAGCATGAATTCCTTCTCTAAGAAAATGATATGCTTAGGAACAAACGCTTTATTTTCTGAAGGGAGATAGAAATAATATCCATGTGATTCCTTTAAATATCCAATAAATAAACACTTATCAGACTTATTTTCTAATTTATCTTATTTTGTCCTTTTAATATAAGTAGGACATCCCCAAGTTCTCAAGTGAGTTAGTTTTAGTCTCTTATCAAAAAATAACTCATAAGGGATGGTATTAATTGTTTTTTATAAAGCTAACATAAATAATAGTTTCCAGTTCGTAACCCTAAAACAATTTTGATAATTCTACAAAAGTCATCATGGTTCAAATCATATCTAATAAAGTTCTATTCTTTTTTTTGAATAATCATTATCTGTGGTGTATGCAAAGGAGTCTACTAAGATAATATTCCATTATCCCTAAAATAACTTTGAAACTCTTGGTTCAAGTATTCACCTCCTTGACTGGATCGTAGAGTCTTAATACTTTTATTAAGTTATTTCTCTGCTTCATTTATGAACTCTTTGAACTTATCAAAAATTTCAGATTTGTATTTCATTAAATACAAAAACTCAAATCGTGAATAATCATCGATAAAGTTTATGAAGTATTGATAACCCCTTCTTATTTACAATGTCATTGGTCCACATACATCAGTATATATTAGTTCTAATAATTAATTAGCCTTTTCTTCTTTCTTAGAAACGAAGGTCATAGTCATTTTATCAAGTAAACATGATTCACATGTACCATATGATTCATAATCAAATGATCCTAAGGCACCAAATTTGTGTAACTTAGAAATGTGATTCTCGTTTACATTACCTACATGACAATGCTATAAGTTAGATGGAATTGTGTTATCTTTCTTTTAATTCTTGTTGTTTATATTGAGAATTTGATTTTTTATGTTTAGAACATACAAATCATTTATCAAAGTTGCAGTACTATAATAGATATCATTTAATGAAAAAAAATACTTTTATTCTTAAAAATTAAATAAATCTAAACAAGTAATTGAGATACTGTTTTAAAGTAAAATTGGTACATAATAACAGTTTGCTAGTTCTAGAATTAATCTAGAAGGCAAGTGTAGATGATAAGTCCCCATGGCAAGTACAATAAACTTTGCTCAATTTGTAGCACGCAGATTCACATCACCTTTTTCTGCCCTCCTATTGCTCATTAGTCCATATAAATTATTGCACAAATGATATTCACATCTCGTATCTAATATCCATATTTCATTTTTAAAGACAATAGTAATCTCAATCATAAATATACTATGAGTAGAAATAGAAGTGCCAGCAAGCTTTTCCTTCTCATTCTTTTCCTTTGGTGACTCTAGGTAGTCTTTGCAGTTGTGCTTCGAATGACCTATCTTACCACAATAGTGATATGGTCCATTGGTAGCTGTTTCCTTCTTCTTTATTCATTAGCTGGATGCTTCTTCTTCTTCTTATTAAGAACATTTTGCCCCTTAGAGGTAGAATCAACCAACATGATTGCATTATTATTTTTCTTAATAGAACCTTTCACAATCGTGAGAAAATTGATCAACTCGGGTAAAATGAACTTGATCTTGTTCATTTGGTAGTTCAGTACAAATTGTGAAAAACTATTTGGCAAAGATTGTAGAATTAAGTCAATACTTAATTCATGGTCCATTACAAACTCAAGAGATCAAAGCTTTGCAATCAAGCTTTAGAATTCTCTTGTTAATGAAAGATTTGGGGGGGGGGGGGGGGGAAGAAGGGTTTTGGGATTGAAATTAAAAGTTCTTCTTTGAAATTCACATATTCATCAAAGATTTGGAGAAAGAAGAAGGGTTATATTATCAAATTGGGATTGAAGTTAGCATTTTTCTTTTGGGATTCTTCTATTAATGGAAGATTTGGGATGTGAGCTCAAAGGCCTCCATGTTCCTTAGGCTTTCCTAATTAATTGACTTCATAAGTTAAGTGGGCTTTTGACCATGGATCTTGGGGTCAACTATAAACTATATTAAGTTAATGATTTATTAGCAATTGTTGTATTTGTTTAGGATTTCTTATTTCATTAAAAGATTTGTCATGTTAGTTATGCGATCCTTACTGAATTATTATCACATCATTTTGGCATCTACGCAGATATAGGGGAAGAACAATGGAGAAGATAAAATGGAGAAGAGATTGGAATCAGAAGTTCAAAACTAATGTGAGTTCACGATTTAATCATCTCTTGGCAAATTAGTGAATTTAGTCTTTTAACTTTTTTTAGTTTGACAATTTTGGTCCCTCATCTTTATTTTTAAATTTTTAGATCTCTTACCTTTTTTCAAGTGAATTATGTGGTCCCTCCATTCACGTACTGACGGTCAACGCTAGTTAATGTTTATTTTGGGGGCATTTTTGGAAGACAAAAAATTTAGCGACCAAACCTGCAAAACGAAAAAAGTTTAGAAACCAAATTTTCCATATGAAAAAAGTTTAGAGACTAAATCTATCAATTTATCTATATATATATATATATATATATATATATATTTGAAGATTTTCTAAGTATTTTTCCATTTTTTATTCTCACCTATTAAAAAATAGAATAATATAATTTTGAAACTTAAATGATGTTAGCCCTTAAATAATGTCGATTTTATATTTCTCAAATAATTGATTACTAAGCAAACAGTTGCTTATAATTCCATAAAACTTGAAACACATTTAGTCTATTACTAGAGAAGGCACCGAAAAATCCACCCTAACTCCTAGACCGCTATTCCAGTTCACTCATATGTGTAAGGGACAATTTTTTTTTTCTTTTGTGGAAAAAGAAGAAATATTCACAGTTGACTAAATTCTTAGGTGTGCTACAAATTATGAACATTATTTTTTAGATGAAGGGAATATATAGTTAAATTATTAACTTCTTAGGTATGTTACAAATTATATAAAAAAAAAATGTTCTTTTCATAGAAAGAACCAATATTTTGAAACAGCACAAAATGACAAATGCACTATAATGTGGGGCAAACATCGTGAAAAATTGATAATTGTGTAAAAAAGTAAGTTATTTGGTCATCTTTTCATCTGCAAAACTTACAAGATAAAAATAAGGGGTTAAAGCTCCCTCCCCCCACCCCATTCTCCCCTCTAGAGCATTTTGTGTTAATTTGAAAAAAATTATCCTTTTATACTCATCTTATCAAAATTTAAATATTTTATTTTTACTTAATATGTAAATTTATGAAAATATTTTACTATAAGTAGTTATTATATTATATTTATTAATTTCAAGAATTAGTAGGGAGATATATAAAATAATAAAACTTATATTTTCAAATACAAATATAGATATTTAATTATAATTAAAATATTTTTAATATATAAAGGAATAAAAATATAAATTAAACTTCAGAACAATCATATTATGGCTCTATCGTTTGAGATAATCTCATAAAAAAATAAGATAAAGATTGTGGTATATTTATCATTTTTTTGCTATCCTAAAATATATTTAGACGATCTTAAAAAATAATTAATATATATAGGTAAATTGATGGATTTAGTCCCTAATCTTTTTCCGTTTGGCAAGTTTGGTCCCTAAAATTTTTCTCTTCCAAAAATACTCCCTAAAATAAAATGTTGACTAGTGTTGACCGTCACTAGGTGATTGGAGGAACCAAATATTTCACCTGAAAAAAGAAAAAAGGATCTAAAAATTTAAAAATAAAGATTAGGGACCAAAATTGTCAAATTAAAAAAAAATTAAGAGACTAAATTTTTCAATTTGTCATCATCCCTTAGGTGGGTTTGTAATATCCCTCCCTGTGTGAATATTAAATGCAAGAATTATTGATGAAGAAGAAGAGAAGAATATATATGTAATGATAATAATATAAATATTATATGTGTAGGAAATATTATTATCATTATATATAGAAATTAGAAGGAGAGAGAAAATGATGTGGGAATAATCCATGGGACCCACAATAGTTAATAAAAATGACCCATGTTAGTTGATAATTTTGACCAAGTTTTAACTACCTTTGACCATGCAAGAATAAAGGAACTTCTACCAAATTCTATTATTTTCTCCCATATTCTACCAATTTCCAATAGTTTTTGCACGGTTCCATAAGGTTCTTTAAGCTTCTAAAGTGATCTAGAAATGTCAAATCATCTTCCAAGGAGTTCTAAAATGTTTTAGAGTTATTAAGATATGAAGAGAAATAATCTATATATATATATATATATATATATATATATATACATATAAAGGAAGAGAAGGAGAAAGAACAAGAGCAGAAGAAATCAGAAGAAAAAAAAAGGATGAACAACAATTTTAGTAATCCTCTAGCTTTGATTTCAAGCCATTAATCAAGGTCTTCTACTCATAAAACAAAAACCACTTAGGACATCAACAACTTTCATTTGGTATGATTTTTTGTGGGAGAAAATTGAAAAAAAACAAAAACTAAAGTTGTCATCATGAGTGAATTTTTTGTTTGCAAGTTGGTTGTTGTAGCTATGTGCACCGGTTGCTTAGGGTTTGTTTCAAATGTTCTTGACTTTCATTTAGTGTGTTTTTCTGTGAAGAAAATGTAGGAGAAAATGCTAAGGCAGTATGTGTTCAGTTAATGACAACATGGGAACTAAAGTTGGCTATATGTTAATGATTACATGATGGACATATTTTGTTTCCTAGTTTGTAGTTATTTGTTTGATATGTTTGTAGCGTATTACTCTAAGGTAAATGGACCTAAATAAATATAGAAGTGTTAGGAAGAGAGGAGATTTGAATTTCTAGAATTTTGAAGACAAAAGATTGCATGAGAATGAAAGAAACCAAAGCTATTCATAGAAAAATGTTATTTTGCCATACTTCATTGTATGCCCAGTTTTAACTTTTTTCAGTGAATTAGGTTAAAAGGATGATTGGATCACACTTATATAAGTCCTAAATAAGGTTTAGGAAGGTTTAGATGGTATGAGTTATGTAGAAGAATTGTGAGATATGTCTTGTGCAAATTGTTCCCCTAACTATGTAATGACCATGTCAGTTTGTGTGATAAATCGTACGAAATGGCCAAGTATTCTGGAGCTTTATGGATTGAACTATGTATCTAATTTTCGTAGGAATGTTTTGGAACCAATTTGATATGATTTGGGGTGGTGAGCAAAATGTTATGATAAATATACTGAAAGGTGCCATTCGAAGGAACAAAATTCTACTTTGGTTACCTTTAAGGCAATGGTTCAAGTAGAGTAATTAGATTGTGCTGAGAGGTAAAGCAAGCTGAAACACCATCCTAGGGATATTAAGCAAGGCATTATAAGGCTTAAATCTGGCAGGATGTGTTGATGGGAGAAAAGCCTAGGAAAATTATAATATGAAATGGCTTGTTTTATTCATTAATCGAAGCTGAAAGTTTGCAGCAATAACTAAACCAAATGGAAAAGAGTGTTGACATCCCATGAACTTAAATTTGTAGAAGAAGATCTTAGGAACATTTTCGGAATTATATTGACCTCTTTTAGACTTATATACGCAAAAGTTATGAACAGAACCATATAATGGGCCAAAATATGGAATAATGGTTGCCTTGATTTTCTTCAAGCTTTAAGGCTAAGAAAAGGAATGAAGAATGTGTAATTCCTTATTTCTTTCTAGCGTTATGCAAGTCTTGATTCTTAAGCATCAAACAACGTTTTAGGAAACACCTCATTATTGTTGGTCATTCGGCCTAGGAAAACCTTAATCTTGTAGCGGTAATTATATTAGCTCCTGCTAAGTAAGTTGAGTCCCTTAACTTTCTAAACCTTATTGTAGCTAAGTATTTTTTTTGTTTTTTTTACAAAGCTACATATTTCTCGTTATATTTAGACATGAATATTCTATTCAAGTGACTTGAGAACTTTTGCATTTTATATGAGTCCCTTGGATTTTCAACTCCCGATTAAGTGTTTTTTTTATATACATAAATACTTTCTTGACATGGATAAGGGTTTTCCTGATATATTCAAGTATAAACTTTTTACTTGAAGTTATAAGCATTGATTGTTATATTCTAATGTATATTCTTTTTCTTGAAATTTATGTATAATTAAGTCTTTATACGTCAAACTTTATATTTTTGCATTTTACGGGAGTTCCTTGATTTTTTTTTTTTCAAACCCTATTTAGCTAAGCATTTTTTGTTGAACTCACGCGTGAACATTTTGTACAAAACGAGTCCATTTGTTTATAAAACTTCATTTTGGACTAATAATTTTTTAAATTATTTATATATGAAAATTTTATGAATAATGGATATGTGAGCCCCTTTGGTCTTCCAACTCCATTTTAACTAATGGATTTCTAAACCATTTGGATATGAGCATTTTATTCTATAGTTTTAAGAACCATGAACATTGTGAATCTCTTAAATTATTTTCTTTCTAAAAGTTTGAGTATGTTACCATTACCAGTTGAAACCATGTTTTATAATACCTATTTCTCGTATTGAACGTATTGCGTAATGTGATAAATTATGAAAAAAGGGATATTGCACATTTTCTATTACTTGAACGAGAACTTGTGTATTAGTGTAAGCGTTGAGTACTCAATTAGGATTTTGCCAATGTACTAGCTTACGTTAGAGATAGATGGTCCCAGGTAGCATGACTTATTTTAGGATTCATCTTACTCCAAACGAAGTGATAGGATATTTGAGTTAGCTAAATTCTGGCATAAGCACTAATTACTGGCGCATAAGTTCTAACTCTTGAATCTTGTTGAGTGGAATTCACTGAGTTTCTCTCATACATGAATCATGAACTAGCATGTCTTGCCTTATGAGATCTTGAACATTATTTTTCATACATCACTCCGGAACTAGCATGTCTTACTTCATGAGATCTTGAATATTATTTTTCAAGAAATGGCACATGATTTTTTCTTCCTGTATTTCTTTATAAGAATAAATCCTTGTTACTTGATCATATCTTTTTACAATGGGTTCAAGTATACTATCCTGCCTTAAACTCTACTGGATTTATAAGCTATTTTCCTAGAAAAACACTAGCACATACAAGGCTCACTAAGTGTTTTGCACTTACAGGTCTGTTCTTCCTTTTTTAAAATTTTAGAGTTTAGATTATAGCTGTGAATCCCCAGAGGTTCAAAGTACTCTATAGAAGTATAAGAGATTGTACATAAGGCCTTGGATGAAGTATTTACATGTCTCGTTTTGAACATATGTATTCGAGGTTGAACCTTACGTACTCCTTATGTTTTAATATAAAATTTTAAGAAATTCTACTGTGGATTAAGCTGAAGACCCCGTATTTGGGAGACTACAATTGGTATATACGGGGTGTTACAATTAGTATTAGAGCTTTAGATTAAAGGTTTTGGGAGAATTCTTAAGCAATTAGTATTAGAACTTTCGGTTGAACGATCGGAGAAATATTGATTTGATATTCCTTTGTGGTTATAGATATAGTGGTAGGAGATACAAGGGTTAGTAGAGAGTAAATTCGGTAGGCGAAACAGTAGCACTTAGTTTAATATAGGTTTTGCCTAAGGTATATATGCGAAGACCTATTAGAAAGATGGAAGAAGTTGTGAGGATTTACAAATATGCAAATATATATAAGTGCAAACAACCTTCTTCTTTGTCACTATCATGCTTCGTGATTTCTTATAGAGCATATGGTATGAAAGGTATTAAGATGTATGGTCCCTTTTGATGTTTTGTGAGTAGATTCAAAGGGAAGCAGACTAGCCTCGAAGAGTCACTTGTGGAAAAACTAGAAATCAAGCTGGAGGAAGTTCAGTTGATACTACTGAAAATATTCCACCAAGAATGGGAACACAACCCTTAGAGAATGGAGTGACATAAGTATTACAAAAGATTACCGCAGTACATCGACATTTAGTAAAGGCACCAACACGAGAAGAACGACAACCCTGAAGAAGAAATAGATCGAGCATTAGAACGATTCTTAAAATTCTATCCTCCTCGATTTTATGAAAAAGCAAATCAAGAACAAGAGTCTGAGTTATGGATGAAACAGATGGAAGACATATTCACAACTTTAGATTATTCGGAATAGAGGAATGTTTAATTTGCTACATTTAGACTCCAAGGACCTACTCGAGATTGGTGATTGAGAAAGAAAGATGTACGAGACCAAGAGCAAAAGAACTGGACTTGGAGAAATTTTTGGAAGAATTTAAGAATGAATTTATACCTCACTAGATAGTTGAAAGAAAGGAAGAAGAATTTCAAAATTTCTGATAAGTAGAGATAATTGTTGGAAAGTATGCTGCTAAGTACCCGACTTTCTAAATATTGTCCTTTATTAGTGCAAATGAAATCAGATTGAACCTGATGATTTACAAAAAAAAATTATAACTCGAGTTAAGATGAACATTGATTGCTATGGCCTAGACTGGATATATTGTTGTAGTGGAAATAGCCTCCTGATTAGAAGGGGAAGATTTCAAACAAGCTAGACAGGATCATAAGAAAGGAGAAAATTCTAGTTAGCTAACTAAAGAAAAATTTTCGAGAAAGGAGAGACCAATTCTGTATAGAATGGAGTATAAACAATGTATTTATTGTAAAAAAAACATGGACATACTTATAAGAAATGCAGAAAATGGCTTAGAGCATGTTACTGAAGTGAAAAAACAGAATTCTTTGGGCAATTACCTTTATGTTAAGAGACAAGAAAATATACCACCTAATAAAAAAAGATTCAAGCTAGGACAACTAATGGGAAGTGATAGATCTATCAGAACTCGTGTAGCAACTATGGATAAGGAAGGATTAGATGCCATGAGAAAACCATAAACAAACATCTGACAAAAACATGGTAATTGTAAATTTCAAGGACAAAATTTCTTAAAGAATGGAAGATTGCAGTCTCCACTCTATGTGAATATTAAATGCAAGAATTATTGATAGAAAAGGGGAGGAACATATATGTAATGATAATAATATAAATATTATATGTGTAGGAAATATTATTATCATTACATATAGAAATTAGGAGGAGAGAGAAAATGATATGAGAATAATCCATAGGACCCAAATAGTTAATGAAGATGGATCACATTAGTTGATAATTTTGACCATACTTAGACTACTTTTGACCAATCTTTGAGACCACCTTTGACCATGCAAGATCATGCAAGAAAAATGAACTTTTAGTAAATTCTATTAGTTTCTCCCATGTTCTACCAATTTCCATTAGGTTCTACAAGGTCCTATAAGCTTCTAAAGTGATCTAGAAGTGCCAAATCATCTTCCAAGTAGTTCCAAGATATTCTAGATTGATTAAGATACGAAGGGAAACAATATGTGTGTGTGTATAAAAGAATAGAAGGAGATTAGAATTAAAAAAAAAAAAATCATTTAGGACATTAAGAGCTTTCATTTGGTATGATTTTTGTTGGAGAAAATTGCCAAAAAAAAAAAAAAAAGAAAGCCAAAGTTGTGTTCATGAGTGAATTTTCTGCTTACAAGCTGGTTGTTGTGGCTATGTGCACTAGTTTCCCAGGGTTTTTAGATGTTCTTGGCTTTCATTTAGTATGTTTTTCTGTGAGGAAAGTGAAGGAATCCAGTATGTGTTCAGTTAATGAAAACATGGCAACTAAAGCTGGCTATATGTCAATGATCATATGCTGTGCATATTTTGTTTCCTAGTTTGCAGTTGTTTATTTGCTATATTTGCAGGGTATTACTCTTATGTAAATGGATCTAAATAAACATAGAAGTGTTAGGAATAGGGGAGAGTTGATTTTCTAGAATTTTGAAGACAAAAGATTGCATGAGAATGAAATAAACCAAAGCTATTCATGGAAAAATGTTATTTTGCCATGCATCATTATATGCACTGTTTTAAATGGTTTTTAGAGAATTAGGTTGAAAGAATAATTGAATCATACATATATAAGTCCTAAACATGTTTTAGAAAGGTTTAGATAGTATAAGTTATATAGAAGAGTTGAGAGATATGGCTTGTGCAAATTGTGAATGCAATCAGGGAATTCTGCCATGACTATGTAATGACCATGTCTATTTGTGTATTGACCAAGTATTCTGGAACTTTATGAATTTAACTTTGTATCTAATTATCTTTGGAACTAATTTGACATGATTTAGAGTTGTGGGTAGAAAGTTATGTTAAATATACTGAAAGTTGCCATTAGAAGGAACAAAATTCTGTTTTGGTTACCTTTTATGGCAATTGTTCAAGTAGAGTACTTAGATGGTGCTGAGAGGTAAAGCAAGTTGACACACCATCCCTGGGGTGTTAAGCAAGGTATTAGAAGGCTTAGATTTGGTAGAATATGTTGATGGGTTCATGGGAGAAAAGCCTAGGAAAATTATAATATGAAATGGCTTGTTTTATTCATTAATTGAAGATAAAAGTTTGGAGCAATAATTGAACCAAATGGAAAAGAGTGTCGGCATCCCATGAACAAAAATTTGTAGAAGAAGATCTTAGGAACATTTTGGAATTAGATTGACCTCTTTCAGACTTGTATAGAAAAAGTTATGAACACAATCATATAATGGGCCGTTGATATGGAATAATGGTTACCTTGATTTTCTTCAAGCTTTAGAGTTAGGAAAAGGAATGAAGAATGTATAATGCCTTGTTTCTTTCTAGTGTTATGCAAGCCTTGATTCTTTAATCATCAAATAACGTTAGAGAAAACACCTCATTATTGTAGGTAATCTGGCCCAAGAAAACCTTAATCTTGTGGCAGTAAATGTATTATCTCCTACTAAATAAGGTGAGTTCCTCGACTTTCTAAAAGTTATTGTAGCTAAGTGTTTTTCTATTACAAAGCTACATGTTTCTTGTTATATTTGGACATGAATATGCTATTCATATGACTGAGAACTTTTGCGCTTTATGTGAGTCCTTTGAATTTTCAACTCCTGATTTGCTAAATATTTTTTTGATATAGCTAAATACTTTCCTAACATGGATAAGTATTTTCTGATATATTCAAGTATAAACTTTTTACTTGAATTTGTACGCATTGATTGCTAGATTTATATTCTTTTTTCTTGAAATTTATGTATAGTTAAGCCTTTATACATCAAACTCTATATTTTTGTGCTTATGGGAGTTCCTTGATTTTTTTCAAAGCCTATTTAGTTAGGTTTTTTTTGTTGAACTCGCGTATGAGCATTTTGTACAAAATGAGTCAGTTTATTTATAAAATTTCATTTTGGACTAATGATATCCTAAATTATTTCTATGTGAGCATTTTGTGAATTATGGATGTGTGACCCCCTTTAGTCTTCCAACTCTGTTTTAGCTAATGGATTTCTAAACTATTTGGGTACGAGCATTTTATTCAATGGTTTTTATAATCATGAACATTGTGAATCTCTTAAATTCCTTTCTTGTTAAAAGTTTGAGCATATTTCCATTACCAGTTGAAACCATATTTTATGACACATGTTTCTTGCATTGCACGTATTGCATGATGTGACAAGTTATGGAAAAGGGATATTACACCTTTTCTATTACTTGAACAAGTACTTGTGTATTAATATTGACTACTTAACCAGGGCTTTGACTAGTGTACTAGCTTACGTTAGAGATTGATGGTCCCAAGTAACCTGATTAGTTATGGGATTCATCTTACTCTGAATGAAGCAACATGGCATTGGGATTAGCTAAATTCCTAACGTAAGCACTAACTTTTGCATCTTGTTGAGTGGAATTCACTAAGTTCCTCTCATACATAAATCATGAACTTGCATGTCTTACCTCGTGAGATCTTAAACATTATTTTTCATCCATGATTCCAAGACTAGCATGTGTTACATTATGAGATCTTGAATACTATTTTTCAAGAAATGGCACATAGATTTTTCTTTCTGCATTTCTTTATAAGAATAAATCCTTTTTATTTAATCATTTTTTTTTTTTACAATAGGCTAAAGTATACTATCCTGCCTTGAACTCTACTTGATTTATAAGGTGTTTTCTTGAAAAAATACTAGCACACATTGGCTCAATGAGTGTTTTGTACTCATACATGTGTTGTTTCTTTCTTAAAATTTTAGAGTTTGGATTGCAATAGTGGATTCTTGGAGGTTCAAACTACTTTGTAGAGGTATTAGAGATTATACATAAGGCCTTGGATGAAGTATGTACATGCCTAGTAGACTTGCTTTCTTTTGAACATATGTATCAGAGGTTGAACCTTATGTACTTCTTGTGTTTTAAGATAATTTTTTTGAGAAATTCCACTATGTATTAAGATGATATAGTTATAAAAAACCCTTGTCTAGGAGATCGGATGGGGCGACATCCCATAGTACAAAGCTCACTACAATTGGCATATGTGGGGTGTTACATGGGTTCTTTATTATTCTTAAGATTATAGTTTCTAATGTGGGAAAGATACTCTGTAGGATTTGTTTTGGGGAACTTTGTTCACATTTGAATTCTAATTTAGGCTATAAATTTGAAATAAATTTGAGGTTTGTAGGTGATTAGAGACTTTTGGAAGCAATAGGCAGATTCATTTTAAATTCGTGGTAGTACAAGCAAGAAGATGTGTGTGTGTGTGTGTGTGTGTGTGTTTTTTTTTTTTTTTGGTTATTCCCTTTTAAAAAATTTAAAAGATATTAAATTCAAGAAAAAATTATATTGTGAGTAAAATTGGATTGGGCATGGTATGTCTGTTAGTGTTGTGCCTTAGAGGCAATCACTTATACATTGTATATGACATATTTTATTTTCATAAAAGGTATTATTTATCTTACAGTTTTTTTATTTACTTTTAAGTAATATAATTGTTCGATAAAGTCCCTAGTACAACACTGTGTTAAGAAAATCATGATATGAGATTTCTACTACACTGTATAGTGTTAGTACTTAAATAGTCTCTAGTCGTAGTATTAATAAGGCATGATATCATTAATGTATTAAGACTAGCATGTGTTACACTTCCTGATTTGATTAGGTGGTGGTTCTCATATCCGTGAGTATTGAGATACTCAAAGTTAACATATAGATGCTTGTTAATAGAACAAGTTCATTGGATGACCTAGCTTTGAGATAATCATACGGATAACTATTTAGTACTAGTGATATAATCTCAATATAGAAAATGTGCAAGTATCCTTAGACTTAAGATTTTCAAGGTACTTTGTTTGCTGAACATTGTACTTTGATTCCAATCTCCAGAGCTCGATCGAGGGCCGCCTATGGGATGGATATTAGGTACATTGTGAGGTAAACGAAAGTAGTTGAGAGGGTCAATAAAGGATTCACCACTTCTAATAGTAGGGGCGAATATCTCGCGGCCACTTGGAGGAATTACTACTCGAGAAGTCCTTAGCCAAGGCGATTATGTATTGGAAATAGTTCTAATTGATACACATTTGGAGTAGTGGGTTCCTGGTACAAGTATTATTATATTCGGGCCAGAATTAATTCTAGAGGGAGTTGGTACTAATTCTATACTCCAAACTTAATGAGATATTATATGGTGCAAGAAGTTAGTTGCACTGAAATTTGTTATTAAAGGATTCATGTCAAGCCATTTGACTTCCTGGACTCTTGGGTGGTCATGATGTGTTGTTAGATACCGCTCATGATATGGGAATATAGGCTTATTAATTGATGAATTAATAAATCAATCTTTATTAGAATTAATAGGATTAATTCTAATTAATTATAGATTATTAATCTCAAAGACGTTTGAATTAATTCATATTCATTACTAATTGACTGGGAAACCTAATAGGTCACACACTATAGAGGATTATTTACTCAAGATGTTATTTGATAACATAGTGGGGTTAATTGAGAGAAAGAAAAGTTGTTGTGGACAAATTATAATTAGTTATAATTTGTAGTCCAAGTTGTAATTGTGAGAACTTAATGTTTCCAATTACAACTAGGGAATTCTAATAGGATTAGAATTCTCAGTTTTGGGAAAAAAATTTCGTGTAACATATAATAGATGTAACACACGAAAACCCTAGCTAAGGAACACAAGAAAATTGGACATACAAAACAACAGCTTCTTCCTCCCTCTCATTTTCTCGTTTTGTTGAAAACGAAAACAGCCCTAACCTCCATTTTTTTCTACTAGCATAGGAAATTTTGGTGCTTGAGTATTCCTCTGTGTGGATTACTTTTAGAAATAATCACACATTGTGATTATAATGGTTAGATGTTCAACCCACATGGAGTTTGCACAAGAGGATTGCTAGATCGTGCCTCGACTTGAAAAAGAAATTTTGTTCTTTGGACGATCAAACAAAGGTAAAAAGCTGTTACCTTTATTATCTTTATGTCTTATTTTCCATACATAGGCAGGCCTTGGGATAATATCTCGTATTATTTTCCACTGCGTCGTATAGGATATGAGCCTGAGATACCCAACAATGTCTTGATTTCTTTAATGTTATGGATATGTGTATATATGAGTTTATTACTTTACATATTATATATAAAAATTTGTGAAAAGAGTGAAGTTCCTGTTGAAGTTTTGCAATTTGATTTGTTGGGATATCTAATGCTTGTAGTGGTTATGTTGGGGATTCCCCAAACCTATATGAATTTTGGCCACTTAGCTAGTGGGATATAATTCATAATCTTTATTTTGGCCCTTATCCTAATAAGATATAATAGTTAGGAGATTGATATAAGTTAATTAAGACCTTACCGCTAAGCATTATTAATCTAAGAAATTTGTAACATTTTGGGAACGTTATAATTTTGGAGAATATTTTTAGTTTTAAAGGAAGCTTTTAGTTATTTGAATAATTGTTAGTCTAAAGAGTTTTCAAATATCTAGGACTAGAATTCTTGTAAAAGTCCTCATGGTTCTTAATAGCCTTGATGTAATCTTATTATATTCAAATTGATAATTTCTTTATGAATGTTTATTGTTAATTAACACTATGATCTTGACTTCCCATGTTGGAATTAGGATTTAGAAGTCCTAGTATGTTTTTCTTGCTTTACTCTGTAGTTTGGACATTGAGAATCAATAAAATTCTATTGAAATTTATGTCTAGTTTGTACCATATCAGACAGCAAGCAACACTACCTCATCCAACTCAAGTGGTGCTGCTTCCTCTCAGAATTTCTTATAGCTAATTTTTCCTCTATCAAGTAGCACTACTTGTTTTAGCTCTAGTTGTGCTGCTTCCTTTCAGTGTTTCCAGCGATTTGTCATGGTTGCCTCAGGTGGCGCCCCTTCTGATAGGAATCAAATTTGGCATGAAGGCCATTTTCAAGAAGGGGGAAGAAGGACAAAATCACACTTCATGATGCCATGGGTAAGAGCAACATTCAAGAGGAATTAAGGGAGTTTTCAAGATAACAAATTCAACAAACCTAGGTCTAAGAAGATTGTGAAGAGATAGATGGAAAAGAAAGGGCCAAAAGACGCAAAACAAAAGCAACAATTCATATGGAGGATCAAGCCAACCTTTAAACAAGGATTGAAAGCCAAAGGAGTATCAATAAGAGTTCAAGATGACCAACGTTTTATTTGGAAGATTAAGGAACACAAAGAAATGGAATGGAGGTCTAATGAGCAAGTTTTTAAGTGTAACAAAATAGGGGAGGACGCTCAGAGCCTACCCGACACTGGTTGAGAGTGAAGGACCTGGTGCCGGCCCAAATCTGGTGACAAACAGTCACCGGGTAGATTACACCCAGTGCCGGGTGTAGTCCTTGGACCTGGCGTCGAGTCCAGTCGGGTTCGTTCCGAAATTTTGAATTTTTTATATTTTTAGCCTTTTCACTTGTAATTTAATTTTCACAATTTTTATTATATTTTAACCTATTTAAGGTATTTAATAGGGCCTAAAAGCTTGTATTAAGGCTATCTATTTTCTATGCTTGTTTGTTAATTAGTTAGGGCAACTTGGGGCTTATAAATATCCCATTATAGCCTCTTTTGTAATAGAATTTAGATTTCAGATTTTTGAATAGAATTGAACTCTTGGAGAGGAGAATTCCTTCTTAGTTCTTCCTTTCATGACCAAGCAAAGAAATTAGACCCACCTTTGTTTAGAGCCTCTAAAATTCTTAGGTTGATCCAACACGTTTCTTCATCTTGGGTACTGGGTGGATTTATTCTTACCTAGTATTCTTATTAGGAAACCTGGAAGGGTGCCTACTTTTTTCCATCCCACTTATTCTTCAATTCTTTGTAGATTCAAGGGTGCTTGGATATTGAAGTAGTTGGCCAAATCTTATTAGAATTTGGGTTTTAGTTGTTAAATCACCTAGTATTCTTATTTTGTGGGTATTTTGGTAGAGGATCGGGTGACCAATTCTTGAGTCTAATTTATGAAGTTTGGAGCTCTAGAGCTCGTATCACCTTCCTTTTAAGTAGGCAGTGCCGTTCCCTTTTTCAAGTGAAATTTCTTTGGTTGAATTATGCCTTCCCCTTTTGTTTTTAAATGCAAACTATTTTCATAAAGATTCTTGATTATGCATTTCTTTGTGGCTTAAACCTTTGGAAATTAATACTTATGTAATATGCTCAATCCCCAGTGAGTCATTTTCCTTACTAAGTGAGCTTATTTCCGTTAATAACATTTTTGCAAGCTCTCAATTAGAAGGTGTAGAACTTGAAGAATGATTTGATGAAGACCTTAAGTAACTGAAAATTGAGGCTTTAGCTTTTGCACTTTGGAAATATTTTAGTTATTCATTTGAGTACTGGTTCATGTATTAAATGTTTCATTGAGTCATAAATTTTGAGCTACTATACTTGAATAAGTTTTGATGTTTCTAAATTTTATTCCATACTCGGAGACTTTGTATTTAATATTCCAATTAATGTAAGTTTTTAAATGTACTAGTCATATGGAATTAGTTTAGCATGTTTGAAATTCAATATTCTATTATGGGGTGTTACCAGGTCACTCTTAGGTGCGAAGCGTGACGTGGGGGAAGAAGATGCACTTTGTTATTGAAATTAAAAAAAATTCCTTTAAAATTCACATGTTAATGGAAGATTTAGAAAAAAGGAAGTGTTTTGGGATTGAAATTAGAAATTTTCCTTTACGATTCACCTGTTGAGGGAAAATTTGAGGAAAGAAGAAGAGTTATAGAATTGAAATTAAAAATTTTCCTTTACGATTCACTTATTAATGGAAGATTTGGGGGGAAAAAAGGAAGATTTTTGGAATTGAAATTGAGTGATTAGACTAAATTATCTTTGCAAAGTAGCATGAGAATGGCACATGATGACTCTCCGTTAGTGCATAATGCATTAATTCGATGGAAGGTTCACCATAGTTCAAAGGCAGATTTGTTTTCTTTTTGAAAAGTTGGAAGATGCAATTGAGACTTTTAAACAAATTCATGGATGGTTGGGGGATTTTGCCCTTACTAATACATACAAACTATAAATCTAAAAAAAATTATTAATATAATTTTAATTTTAATATTCGTCACGAAAATAGTTATACTGTTCAGGAGAAACGGAAATTGAGGAATTCACAGACATCTGGGTTGATTTCTCGTTGAGTTCATTGCTTTATTGCATACAAGATAACCTACTGTTTACAAAACTGGACCGGATATCAAGTTAGAAAATTTATTAATTTACGGTTCGATAGTTCAACTACAATTAGACTACAAATGAATCATAATTGAATCAATAATATTATAATTTAAAATTTTAAAATATATTTATTATAAAGAATTAAATTGATCAATAATATAGTGTAATTCAAATTTATAAAGGTATAAATAACGAAATTGAAAGATTATTGTAATATTTTCTCTATTATTATAGACTATTTAGTTCTTCTGTATAATTTATTTATTTTTATGAATGAATTATCTTATTTGGCCAAAAAAAAAAAACCACTCAATTCGGTTAGACCGATCAATTCAATAATTACCTGTTAGACTGATTGATTTAAAATGGTTCGCAATACCTAACATGATTTGGGGGGGGGGGCAGTTCAAAGTGAAAGATCAAACTGATTTAAATATGGTTCTCGGTCTGATCGACCAGTTCGATCCAGTCTAAAAAAACAATGAGATAACCTGAGGAAAGCTATTCTAAAAGTGAAAACTCAATTAGTTGACTATCTGAACTCGGTCTAAGTACACATTATAACATATTCTCTCCGTCTTAAAACCTATTGATAGTGTTTGATTTAATATAAAATTTTACTTACAAATAAAAATATATGATTATTTTATATTAAATTTAAAAATTTAAAAATATATTAATTATTTTATAATGTAAAATATATTAAAAAATTTTGAAATTAACTTTTTAAAAAATTTAAAATAATAAATAAGTCTTTTTGTTTTTCACCTGACGGGGGTAAGTTTTTAATATGATACGGCTCGAGTCGATGATTATGTGTTTTGTCAGATAAGCTTAACAGAATTTGTTTTCCCACTTTAAAGACTCTCCTCCTTTGGTAGTTTCAGATAGCAACTCTCATCCCACATGGAGCTATTCTCTCTCCCTATTGCCCTCTTCATCTTTTTCATCTCTGCTTACTTCTATTTCTTCTTCCTCCATCATCTAAAATCCAAACAAACCACAAAACCAGGCTTCAAAATCTACCCCCTAGTTGGAGCTCTACCAGACTTCCTCTGGAACCGCCACCGTTTTCTTGATTGGTCAACTGAAATCCTAGCCAAATGCCCTACCAACTCCTCCGTCTTCCGGCGGCCCGGCAAAGTTCACGGTATCCTCACAGCCAATCCATTCAATGTTCAACACATGCTCAAGACAAACTTCGAAAACTACCCAAAAGGCACGCGGTTTATTGGCCTTCTTGAAGATTTTCTTGGCAAAGGTATTTTCAATTCTGATGGGGAACTCTGGAAATTTCAGAGGAAAACTGCTAGTTATGAGTTTAACACGAAGTCTCTCCGAAACTTTGTCATGGAGAATGTCAGAACTGAGATGCAAACGCGTTTGATTCCTCTGCTTCAAACTGCAGCCATATCCAACAGAGTCCTGGATTTGCAAGACATGTTGGAACGTTTTGCTTTTGATAACATCTGCAAGCTAGCATTCAATGTCGATCCTGGTTGTTTAGGTGGCGATGGAACTACCGGAGGTGAGTTTATGCAGGCGTTTGAAGAGGCTGCAACTCTAAGTTCAGGTAGATTTATGTATGCTCTGCCAGCCCTTTACTTAATCAAGAAATTCTTCAACATTGGATCTGAGAAAAGGCTCCAAAAATCGATTGCAACAGTACATGAATTCGCGGATAAGATAATAAGAACCAGACTAGAAGAGGGAAATGAGAAGAAAGATGAGGATTTATTGTCCAGATTCATTGGGAACTCTGAAAACTCCCCTGAATTTCTCAGAGATATTGTGATTAGTTTCATCTTAGCTGGTCGTGACACAACATCATCTGCTCTCAGTTGGTTTTTCTGGCTGCTATCGTCAAGGCCAGAAATTGAGGAGAAAATCTTGCAAGAACTAGAAAAAATTCGCGAACGAGGTGGGAAAATCATTGGTGATACTTATAGTTTCGATGAATTACGTGAAATGCATTATCTTCAAGCAGCAATTTCAGAGGCTATGAGATTGTATCCACCAGTTCCAGTTGACACAAAAGCATGTTTGCAAGATGACATTTTGCCAGATGGAACTTTTATCGGTAAAGGTTGGTTCATCACATACCACACATATGCAATGGGAAGAATGGAGAACATATGGGGAAAAGATTGCCATGAGTATAAACCAGAAAGATGGATTGAAAATGGAGTCTGCAAGCAAGAAACTCCATTTCGATTTACAGTATTTCATGCTGGACCAAGAATGTGCCTTGGAAAAGACATGGCTTATATTCAGATGAAGTCCATTGCAGCTTCTTTGATAGAAAGGTTTAGGTTGCAGGTGTTGTTGGAAGAAGGAAAATGTCCCGAGCATTTGTTGTCTTTGACTCTAAGGATGAAAGGAGGCTTATCAGTGAGACTGAAAGAGAGGTGTGTGTGAAAATGGTTGGTTGATTTCTTTTATAGTTTTTAGAAATTACTTATTATATTATGTTATCACACGTTCAACTTGTCATGTCATTTAGAAAATATTCTATGGCTAATTAATACTATTAATTTGGATTTTGTTTTCCTTCCGTTTATTATATTTTCTCTATCTCACTAAAATTAATTGTGTTTAACTTGATATAAAATAAAAATAAAAATTTTAATAAAATATAGAAAATATGTGATTTTTTTTTTTATCAATTTCATATATAAAAAATCATTGTGGCATAGTAATTTTTTTGTATTATATAATATACTAAAAATATTTTTGAAGAAAATTTTGATTATTTTAAGATATAAAAAAATAACTAAGTCAATTTTTGAAAAGAGTATTTTGCAGTTATGAGATAAAACTTGTTGATATATAAAATATCTATTAATGATTTAGATTTTTTTAGTATTTTTTATTTTTTTGGTATGTGGAAATTGATTCTTGCACTCATCTCAAAAACTACAAGATCCTAATTGGAATCTTTAGGTTGGCTATTGTGTCTTTTCACTTCTTTCCTTTTCTTTGTGATGTATGACTCAATCGTAACCTGCATTCACAAGACAAGATCCACAATCAAACTATTGCCTTCTGGCATGTTATCGCATTTCTTGAAATTTCCTTGAGAAGATTCTCAAGAAAGTAGATTTTCAGAACAGGTTTTTCCGATTAATCTAGTTTTGTATTAGTTCAACTTCTTTGTCTCTAGTTTGAAACGGCGAGAGGTTGGAATCTTTTATCCTGAGGGGCTTAAGACAGGGACACCTTTTGTCCCCTTATTTATTTGTACTTTGCGGGGGAGTTCTCATCGGTCAGCAAATGAATAGGAAAGTAATGAAAAAGAAAAAGACAATTATGACAACGCTTTCTTATCCCTGGCAATGGCCAATGGGTAGATTCGACCCCGTCGATCGATGTGTTGGGCTGGGTCGAGTCTGACCTGACAGTCGAATCACCCACTGTGCACAGGTCTGGGCCTATGATCGGGCTTAGGTCCCGGGCCGATTTACCCCCTGGCCCGCCACGGGCCGACTTGTCTGGAGAGAGTCATTGCCAACGGCTCTCCACTTTTTGTTTATTGCATTTCAACTCCCCTAACGGCTAAAATATTTTTTTTTTTGGTATTTTGGTTCCTAACGGTTATATTCTCTATTTTAACCCCCAAAACTCTATAAATACCCCCCAATTCATCCCAAAACTCATCAAACACTCCCCAAGTCTCTCAAACTCTCTCCAATTCTCTATTTTCTCTACAAAAAGTATTAGAATAGAATTTATTTTTGTGTTATACCTTTTCAATTCTTCAAGAAAGTCTTCATATTTTGGAAGATTGTTAAGTAGCGGAATAGTGGATACAAGAAGTAAAAAGCTCTACAAAGTATTGTTATTCTTGAATCTTGGTCATCAATGAGTTAGCAATTTTTAATCTTACATTTTTATATTTTGGCCTTATTAATTGTTTATTTGTTTTGGTTATTTGTTTAAATTTTAAATTAATTTATTTTTTATATTTTTCAATTATCTTATTTCATTAATTGTTAATACTTTATTTTTTTAAACTTTTATTTGAATTTTTATTGCTTGTTTTTTTTTTTAAAGAAATAATGGATCCAAATCAATATCATCATTTTTCTTCATCCCAATCATCTGCACATTTTGATTTTAATATAGATCCAACTTTGAATTTAATAAATAATGAAATAGGTAATGAAGATGAAGGTCCTAGTAGGCATAGTGTTAGTGTTTTACAATCACAACCAACTCCAACAATTAATCCTGACGAATCTAATATAGGTGAGGATAACGTTGAAACAATGAATGTTACAACTAAAGCAAAAATATCTATGGTTTGGAATCTTTTTCAAAAAGATAATGATAATGATAAGGCAATATGTAAAATTTGTAGGGTGGTATATGCACATAAGAAGGGAGGAGGGATGGGAACATTAGTTAGACATATGAAAAGGTCACATAATGATTAGTTAGAAAACCTACTTAAACAACAATAAATACATACTACAGGAGGTTAAATTGTTGGTAATTTTCAATATGATTATAAAAAAAATAGAAGTGCATTTGCTAAAATGATTGTTCAAACTAAATTACCTTTTAATTTTGCAGAAAATCCACATTATGAACAATATATGCAAAATAATTGTCAACCAGCATGGAAAAAAATTCCTAGAACAACATTAAAAAATGATATAATAAAGATATATAAAGAAATGAAAGAGTATCTAATTGCTATGTTTGATTCTTGTAATTGGAAATTTGCTCTTACTTATGATGGTTGGACTGCAATTACTAATGAATCTTATTTGTGCATTACATGTCATTGGATAGATCATGATTGGTTAGTACAAAAAAGAACTATTTTTTAAAAATTATTTGAATATCCTCATGTAGGTAGTAGTATAACTAGAATGATTACTAAAACATGTCGTGAATATAGAATTTTAAATAAAATTATTTTTGTTTCTTTAGATAATGATTCCGCCATAATAATTTTAAAAAATATTATGAATCCTATGTCAGATGGTATTTTATTTCGTACTAGGTGTGCTTGTCATATACTTAATTTGTGTGTTAAAGAAGAATATAAATATATTGATGATATTATTAATATAATTAGAAATGTTGTTTTATTTATTAAAACCTCCCCAACTAGGCAACAAAATTTTAAGGTATATCTTTTAAAAAATTTAGATTAGAATGTAAAACTAGATGGAACTCAACTTTAGATATGTTTGAAAGTGTTATACCTTTTCAAAACCAACTTATTGAATTTTGTAATAGTAATAATTTTCAACATCCACTAACTGAAACTCATTTTGAAAATTGTACTGCACTTTCCACATTTTTATTTACTTTCAAAGAAGCTACTGAACTTTTATCGGGATCCTATTATCCCACTACTCATCATATTCTTCCAACACTTGCTAATGTAGCACATATTTTTTGTGAATATATGTATCATCCCCAATATGGTTATTTTTATGAGAAATATGTTTGAAAAATATAAAAATATTATGAAGATATTCCTATTTTATATTATATGGCATTGTGTATGGATCCTAGAGTAAAGACGACTGGTGTTCATAGTATTATTGAATATTTGTATGAAACATTAGATTTTGATGAATCACAAACACTTAAACAATGTATGATAAAAGATATAAAAGATAAAACAGCTAAAGCTTTATCTGACATATATAATTTGTATGAATTTGAGTCTTCTTGTTCTAGTTCTCCTAGTTTAAGTAGGCAAGCTTCATCATCTAGTAGTCACTTTTAACTTCCGCGAAAATCTACCTCTTCAATTTCATCAGTATTTAATCCATGGGGTATTATGAAACATCAAAAAAGATTTACTACCACTTACAACGAGATGACAATTTATGAGATGTAGCCCTTGATAGAAAATGAGGATCAACATTTTGATATTTGTGGTTGGTGGAAGGCTCATGTAAGTCAATACCTCATTTTATCTAAAATGGCACGTGATCTTTTGACACCACCAAGCTCTACAGTGCCATTGGAAAGTGTCTTCAGTGAAAGCACTCGAACAATCGATGAAAGAAGATCTCGATTGGCTCCTCAAACTTTGGAGATGTTAATGTGTTGTAGTAGTTGGTTTGCAGCTAAAGATAGGACGGTTAATTCGGAGATTATTGAGATGGTGAATGAAGTGAACCAAGTAGTTAGTTTAGTATTTTTGTAATTAGGAATTTAGGATAAGTAATATTATGTATTTAATTTTATTTTTAGGATATTTATTATATTTTTAAATTTTAATCATTGTAATATTTTAAAAAGGTTTAGGCATCAAGTCCCATTCTTATGTAATCTTTATTTTATTAATTAATAAAATAGGTAATGGTCCAAGCCAAACCCCCCACCATTTCAAGGTGACTTTTTTATAATTTAAAAAAATTGTGTTAAGTAGGAGGGGGAAAAAAAAGAAGAAAAAGAAGAAGAAGAAGCCCACGGGCCTCATGGGCCAAGGGCCCAGGCCGTGCCAGTCCTAGGGCCTCTAGCCCAGGGACCAACTTGCACTCCACGTGGGTTGGTCCTCGGGCTCGGCCTGAAACCGTGCGGGCCAGCCCATTAGCCATTGCATTCCCATCCTATTAAAAGGAAATTTATCTGATTCCAGTGTAACTGAGAAAGGGAAAATGTCTGAGCATTTGTTGTCTTCGGCTGGATTTTTTTTTTGGAAAAAATAAATTTAATATAAATATTTTAAAACAGTGATAATTTTATTGTTTATTTATTTCATAATTTTTAATAAAATTTAAAATTGTTTATAAATATTTTTTTTAAAAAAAATAACTATAATTCCAAATTAAATGGTAAGGATGGGTGAGTCTAGAAGCGTGTGTGTGAACAAATCCAAAGTTTGGTGGCCTTTTGAATTTTAAGGGTTAAATGCAAAAATACACATTTTTATAATTATACGTTTTACATTTAAAATTCAATAATAATACTCTTCTTAAATTTAAAAATTTTTAAATATGCTCATCATATTTAAAATTCAGTAATAATACCTTTCTTAAATTAAAAACTTTTTAAATATATTCCTCACATTTAAAATTCAATAATAGTACCCTTTTTAAATTTAAATCCTTTCAAATATACTCTTTTATCAAGAATTTAATGGAATGCTTCACATTTGACCGTTTAAAAGAATATAATTATAATATGCTCAATTTTATTAAGAGTAAATTGGTAATTTCACATTTTGTCTTCTCTAAGTAATAAATGTTTCTTGGCGAGAATGAAAAAATTGTGCTATTTTAATAAATCTTACAAATATTGAAGATTATAATCAAAACTATTAGAAGAAGGAATTTATTATAATCAAAATCGCTCATGGGGAGATTTATAAAAATAAAGCAATTTTTCATTCTCACAAAAATAATAATAATAATATTCATTGTTTAGAGAAGATAAAAATTGAGATTACTAATTTACTCTTAATAATAATAATAATGAGCATGTTGCAATCACGTCATTTTAAATAGTTAAATGTGGAGTATTCTGTTAAATTCTTGACAGAATGTAAAATTTGAAAGAATTTAGATTTAATGAGGGTAGTACTAATAAATTTTAAATGTGAGTGGTATATTGAAATGGATTTAAATTTAAAAAAAGTATTATTATTGAATTTTAAATACGAGGGATATATTTGAAAAGATTTAAATTTAAAAAAATACTATTGAAGTGAGAGATATAGTTATAAAAATATATATATTTTTAAGAATATTTTTGCCCTTTAACCTATTCTTTAATGTCGTTTGTTGTCTTCTACCTTGTACATATATTTAGATTCGGGTTGAAACCCCTTTCCTATTGATTGGCGGACGTCATTCGCTGATACTTTCTTCCAAGATCCAAATCATACGCAGGCATCTATCTTTCTTGCCAGAAGAACAAGTTACGAGACGATACTTTAGGATCGTTGGGATATTTAAGAAAGAGCCAACGAACCAAATCAAATAAATTGAAACCACTATTTTTTTATATGTATTTGTTGTTTTACCTTTTGAATGAATATTACTTTATGTTTATTTAAAATAATAAAATTTATATAAACAAATATTATTTGCAAAATATTAACTGTTTTATCATTTATAATAAAGTAAATTATAATGTTAATATTTTATTTTATAAAATTCAAAATTATATTGACATTTTAGTTTGAATTTGTTTATTTTCGATTAGGAAGATTTTGAAACTTAAGAATTGGCTTAAATCAAACCAAATGAAATAGAATATATTATATTTTTATAAAATACAAAATGTAAAATTTTATTTTTTCTTTAAAAAGAGAAATATTTACAATTTTCAAAATTTTAATTTTATTAATTCTATCTTGTATCCAAGGTTCCAAACAATTATTTGTTCTCAATTTTTATTTTTTATGGTCGCCTCCACCTTCACTCTTCATCTTCTTATTATGTTGAGAATTCTTATGAATTTATTAAATATTTATTGACCTGCTTTCTTTCATTTATGTTATTGTTAAGAGTTTTTTTATTATTTTAATACAAAATAATTGTCTTTTTTTGTGTTAATTTTAATTTTTAAATATAAAAATAAATTCTTTGAATGTATTATGTGTTACAGTGTCTTGTCAAGATTGGCAGGTTAACATTGACCTGTCATTTTGAAGACGGTTTTTAGGAAGCTACCATATTGGCACGGTTTTATGCCTGATCAATTTGACTTGGATTAGGAAACTAAAGTCTCAAAAGAGTTTCAAAGGATATGTGTCCGAGGAGATCTTATTTTGTTCATAGCGACATAGAATCTTGGTGAGATTCGATTTACAAATATTTAGAAGATGCTAAGTTCACGCAATTCCTAATTTGATAAGGAATCTAATGCTTTGTTGTAATATATATAAAGCAGCCAGATGAGAGGAAAGTATGCAGAAAATGAGTGAATTGGTTGAGAGAAATAGAGTTAGAGAATTCATGATTAAATTCTAAGAGTTTTTTGAAGCAAATCTCATTGATGAAGTTAGGGGTGGTAATATTGAACGCGATATAAAAACGATATGGTTATAGCAGGTTAGGGTTAGGGTTTCGCAGGTTCGGGTCGAAACATGTCGACCCGTTTAACTTTAAACGTGTACAGGTCATAACGGATTCAACCCGTTTTAACCTGTTTCAACCCGCAAACCCATTTAACTTTTTTTAATATTTATATTTAATACTTTTTGTAATACCTTACAAATTTCACTATAAAAAACTAGATAATTTAATTTTTTTACAAGAATTAATTGAATAAAATATTATTATATGAATTAATTGAATTGTTTGTGTGTCTATTTTGTTTAATTATATGAGACCTCTTAAGAAAAATAAATGATGCTAATGTGGCTATTTACTTGATATATAGTAAATGAATCATTCTTAATTAATTATTATTTAGTATTTATAATAATATTATTATTACAATGACTTTTAGTTAGAGAAAATAATTTTTTGAACAATCCAATTTTATTGCAAAACTAAATTTATTTAGATTTTTAATATTAAATCTTATAAATTTATTAAGATCTCTAAATATTGAGTGGGATAGTTTGTTATTTTATTGATTTTTTATGACTTTATGGGTTGTTTTATTAGTTTTTTTAATTTTATATGATTTGATTTAATTTTGTAAATTTTTTTGTGTAATGGTGCACAGATTGGTGGGTTTAGTAAGTATTCGGATTGACGGATTTAATAATTATCTATTTAATTTTTGTGTCTAATTGTGTCAACTCATTTTATAACACGAACATGACACGAGAATAAACGGGTTGACATGACACGACACGACACATTTATTAACTGGGTCGTGTTCGGGTTGGTCTGTCGAGTGTAATTATCTCAAGTTGACACGACCCGCCAACCCGAATACGACACGATTGCCACCCTTAGATGAAGTTGACTGAATCTTATTGTTAAAGTGTGTTTTAACTATTCAAATTTGTTACTTTAACAATTACTATCTTGGTGACGGACTTGAGTCAAATTGTAACACCCCACTACCTAGGCCTGCCAGGACCAAGGATGTTGCCCCATCTAAAGGACAAGGAGTCTTTATAACTATGTCACACAAATAAAATAGCGGAATAAAAATAATACTTTAACTTAAAATTTATTACATCCCAAGAATAAATCCATGAATTCCCAAAAGAAAAACAAATCCATAAATAAAATTATCCATTCTCAACTCCCCAAAGCAATACATAAAAATAAATGACAACATTCTCTTCCAAGGCAGATAACACTAGCTACTCATCCCCACAACAGAATCGACCTGAAATCATGGTAAAAAGGTGATGAGACAGAAATCTCAGTAAGTCCGTGTGTGCTTTGGGTGTTTAGTGAAAACAGTTCGTGGATGCAAAGTGTGAAATCTTTATAAGAGAAATATTGGCAAGCAATAAACATTAGTCAAAAGCAAGAGTGGTGTTTTGACTTTTCCAACCACATATAATCAATAAAAATCAACCACTTGAAAGAAAGGGTTATGGGTTACCACACGTTGGGCCCCATAACCGGTCAGAATGCCGACACTTTGTGCAGATTGACAAAAGGTAGGCGATTGGCCTACTGGGTAAGATACTCCTTCTTCTCTATACCCAAACAACAACCGAGTGTCCATTTTGGTATAACACAGTCACTTGACTAAAATAAAACTGCTAGCTCGGACCAGCATGACTAAGTAGTACTGACGTTTCTCTAAGTTGAGCCTATCTTCTGAAGGTGGCCTCTTGCCAGAAGACTCACTCTTACTCTTCAAAACTAGTACTACTAGCCTACCCCTATTGAGTACTCAACGTAACGTATCCCCCTTTTGGGAAAATGAACATAACATAGTTCCACTGGAAAATGGCAATTAAGGATTTCTAAAGTCTTTGTCAAAATCAGTTTTAGAAAGAGTTTTGAATTTGAGTAAATCTACTTATTGATTTCCAAATAATTTGTTTGACTAAAATAAGAAAGGAATCAATCCTCAATTGCCTTTACAGAAATGAGTGTCCATGCACCCTACATTTGGCTTGCCATAATAAACATTTTGCATCAAACAGGGTTTATGTAAGAGCTTACCTGATTCTTGCTCACAATAAAAGGTCTCCAGCAGCTGACCTAACCCCGCATGAGGTAAATACAAACCACAATCAAACTCAAGCAAAAATCCACTTTCACAAATAAACTAGCTCAACTCACTACTACCATGATCCTAGTGTCCTAAGCTTTAAGGCCAAATAATAAATAAAAAGGTTTATAAGCCAAGGCTAATTTGATATTCAAAATAATTAGTGTTTTGGAAAATAGGTACTAATAAGTTGAAGGTTTAAATCTTACTAAGAAAAATTTTGAGTTTATTTGATAAGAGCCCTAGGCGGTATTAGGTAAAATAATGATTTATTAATAATTATTTGTTAGAAAATAATTGATAACTAAAATTAGTTGAAAATAAAATTTAATGAGTCTTGGTTGAAAGATAATAGATAAACTTTAATAGGTTTTGGTTAAAAGATAATAATTAAATTTTAATAATAAATATTTTACTTATTATGATTATTTTCATAAAAGGCTTTAGTTGATTTCATCATTTTATATAATATCCATATATTTTATTTTTCTAGCAAAAGCTATTATTTATTTGACTAAAATATCCTTATTATATATAATAATCCAAATCTACCCTTCTTAGGGTTCTTCGAAATTACTAGCCAAAAATAATAATATTAAATATTTATTGAAGAAATAAAATTAGCTTAGGGACAACTAGGTCATGATCATAATTCTATTGCTAACCACAATCATGAAAATATTCACCATTTCACATCATCAAATCATCCAAATCATGAATATAAGCATAGATCCAAATTTACTAAGGCATGATCTAACCTTTACTAGTATAAATATAACCATGGCTTTAATAATCACACAAGAATATAAATCATATTCATCATAGATGACATAATCTCTAGCATACTTAATCATGGAGGCATGCATTAAACCCTAAAACACCATACATTCAACCAAGATATTCAACTCATGCATAAATCCTATCTCCAACATATTCATACATATATTCATGTTTCAATCTCAACTCATCACAACAATACATACTCAAACCCTATTCATAATCCATCTTCTATCAACATCATCCTAGAGACAGAAATCTAGAATTTAAAAGGAGGGTTAAAAAGGCTTACTTGATTGATGAATACCTTGAAGGAGTTTCGAATGGATCTCAACTCCTAGATGACTAGATCCGTCCATGGAAGATGAAGAAAGCATGGCCATTGGTGAAGAAGCTATTCGGCTAAGAAGGAGAGAGAGAGAGAGAGAGAGAGAGAGAGAGAGAGAGAGAGAGAGAGAGAGAGAGAGAGAGAGAGTCCATTAGCATGTTTATTCATATACATATTCATTAGAGATCAAGTATTAGAGAAGATGAAGTTGTTAGAACAAACCTACCTTGAAGGTGTTCTTGATCATTCACAAAAATTCTGGTTTTTTATCCAAAAGAACAAGTTGGATTTTGGAGTTTGATGTTAAAAATGGTATGGATGGACTCATGGAAATGAGTAGATGAATTATGGAGTTTTTAGAAGAAGTTTGAAGTGATTTGGAGGGGTATTAGGCGAAAGGAAGGAGTAGGTGTTCTTGGTGTGCTATGTGTTCTTGAAGGTTGAAGAGAGTAGAGAGGTTTTGATTTGAAGCTGCCGAAATTTTGAAGGATTAGGGCTAGCCGAATTGTTTGTAGGGTTCTGGTAGATGATTTTCTGGTTTGGAAGGGAAAAGGAAAGGCTAGTTGTTGAAATCCTAAAAGAATATCTTAAGGAATCAAATTTGTAAAATAAATATAGCAAGAATATCTTTGATCATTGGAGAGCTTTTGGGAAGCTGCTATGGCTGAATTGTTGTGCAGTGTTTCTGCTGGATGAAAGCTGATTGAAGAAGGGTAATGGTGGCCAAAAATATGGAGTGAAATGGTGAAGAATAAGTCTGGTTGTTTGAGGAACATTTTATGGAAGGTTGCTAAATTAATGTTGTTGGAATTTTGGTATCTAATCAAAGCATGATTGCAGAGATTTGCTGGAGAGATTTTCGAGCAGCCATGTCTAATTTTCGTGCAGGAGCTTGAGGAAGACAATGGAGTTCTTATCATGGCTGTTTAAGAGTGGTTTGTGCAGAAGAAAGCTGAAGTTTCGGCCAGGGATGAATTATGAAACAAAGCTGGAAATTTTCCTGTACAGAATTTTATCAAGGTGCTGGAATTTCTGGACAGTTTCGGCTGCCATTTTCCAGTCAGCTTGCAGTGAGTTTGGAGGAGATTTTAGGGGTCTTTCAAGGCTGGTTTCCAGCCTTCTTTATGGAGGAAAAATGTGACTAAGATGCTGTGTAAAAACTGAAAGAAAACAGCTTGATTTCGAACCTCCAAAGCTGTGAATTCAACCAAAAATTTCTCTGGTTTTGTACAGTATTTGTGCAGTCCAAAAATGGCCAGAAAAATTCAGATCTCAAACTGATCAAAAGGCCATTTTCTGGCAGCATTTGGGAGGGAATAATGGCTAAGAATTTCGACACCTCGAAGGCACAAGAAGCTGGAAAATTTTCAATTCATACTATGAAGGAAAATGAACCTAGATAGAGTGCAATTTTAGAAGGTTCACTAGAGGGATTTATTCTCTTGGGATCTCCCACATGTCTACCACATTCTCAGACCATAAGATGTCTTTCACTAAGGCATTTTGAACCTTCAAAGCCACAACACGTTACTGAAATTTCTGGAATGAAATTGGCCAGAACAAATTTGACCAATCTAATGAATTAAGAATTAAGAGAAATTAAAGATGAAGAAGAAATGAATTCTCTTAGGAAATTTTGAGTAGGCACAAGAATAGGATTAGAGTACTCCTATCATGTCTCCCCTAGGACAACACCTTTGCCCTATTCTAAGGTTCTTAAGGCCGAAAATACCCCTTCCCAAGCAAAAATAAAATTTAACCATGCTAAAGCTCCACGATAGAATTTGAACCCAAGACCTCAAGAAATAATTCTAAAGCTCTAACCACTAAACTACAACAACTCTTGTTTTTATTTTCTCTCTACAATATTTTTCCTATTTAATCCTCAAGCTATCTCCCTATTTCCTCCTCAAGTAGAAATTACCATTTTGCCCTTCTTACCCAATAATCATAATCAAGCCCTCTAGACTATAAAACACAAATTCAAAGCACATAAAATCATGTAAAAATATATTTAAATATGCAATTAAGTATGATATACATTCCAACCCCCTTACTTTAAGGTTGGTTCCGACTGGGGTTTCACACAAATCACTTTCAAAGAAAATACCACCATAGTGGAAACGCTTTCTGAAGTCAAACTATGCACCTTAGAGCTGTAGCAATGAAGATTGAAGAGAGTTCAATCGAGGTGGTGGGGTCCAGAAGAGGTCTTGAGAAATTTATCAAAGAACATTGCAAGAATATTCTATTAGAATCCATTTAGGGATCACTTGAACTGAGATAATTGTATTCCTTGTAACTTTTGTTAAAGTTTAGTAGATCTTTTATTGGTCAAGGAAATATAGACATGGGTTATTATTAGTTGAATTACATTAACAATTTGTTGTGTTTGTTAAACTTTTATTTTTATTTGTCAAACTAAAGCAACTATAAAAAGAAAAATTAATAATAAAATAAGAGATTGATAATCCAAACCACATAGCTGGTATCAAAATGATTCACTGTATTGGAAAATCTTTTTAATTTAGCAGGTGAAATCTTGGAAGTTGGCTTGGACAAACTTTGTTTCAGCCGATAGAAAAAGGAGCTTTTATCACTTGACCTTTATTATTGACGAGTAAAAATTATACCTATTGCAAAACCAGGATGGAAATCTTCATCAAAATTATCTTGATTCTGCTGCCTGAAAAGCTATTTAGAAAGGATGAAAACATCTAATACAAGCAAGTATCAGTTCTGAAGTAGTAGAATTGAAATCAATTGATGAATGGACAGATGAAAAGTGTCATCTTGATAATGCAAATGGCAGGCACTGAATATAATCTTTGTTGCTAACTTGCTGAACTACTAAAGATGCATGGGAGATATTACAAACAATATTTGAAGAAATAAGTATTGTTAGATTGTCAAAATTATGAATGTTAACAACATTATTTGAAGAATTGAGGATGGGTAAACATGAAACTGTTGCCTTTTTTTTTTTTTTTTTTAGGTAACAAATTAAGAGACATTGCAAATGAAACTTTTTAGTTAGGAGAATTCTATTTTGAGGAAAAATTGATTTGAAGGACGTTGAAATCTTTGCCACCAAGATTCCATGCTAAAATTACTGCTATTGAAGAATATATAGATGTATCTAATTAATGGGTTCTTTGCAAACATATGAGATGGGTCTCTAATTGCAATCAAAGTCTAAAAAGAAACGAGTTGCTTTGCAAGAAAAAGAGGATTCTTATGAGAATCGAGATTTTGATGACGAGATTGGATTAATAACAAGAAGATTCAATGAAATGTTAAGGAGGCGAAAGCAGATGAATTGACTTTTTGGCAAGCCATCCAACAAAAAACTTGAACCACAACAAAGGAACAACACCGAGCAAAAATATACAGATAACAAACATGCACTAAAAAGACCAAAATATTAAGAATGCAGTGGAGTTGGTCATATTTAGGTTCACTATGGAAATCTAAAGAAAAAGCCGAAAAATAAGTCCTATAACACAACTTTGAGTGATTATGAAGACAATTTAGGTCATCCAGTTGAATGTTGACAATGTTTAATGCTATTGTGAAGAAAGAAAATGTTGAAAATCATGCTAACAAGTCTGGCAATGATGATGAGCAAATGAAACTTGAAACACTTCTATAGGAATGTGAGTTGATCAATACAAAATGGCTTGAAGGTGTGAGTCAGATTAAAGCACTGAAAAAGGAAGTTTATAGACTTCGATAACTCAGCAATTCCCAACAATAAGAGATGATCAAACTCAAACATCAAGTTCAATAGAGTGAAGAGAAATTGAAGATTAGTAATCAAAAGTTAGAAGATACTGAACAATGGGGGGGGGGGAACACTTGCATGATTGTTAGGCATGAGATTGTCATATTTTCATAGCCCTTTTCCATAGCTTTTGTGCATTCTTTTGTGTAATAATGGAAAGTTTCTACTTATTTTGGATTCTTGTGTGTTTTTAGGTAATCTTGGAGAAAAATAAGTAGAATATATGATAAGTCTTAGAGGGGGGTGAATAAAGTTTATGGCAAACAAATACAAATTTTCAAAATCTTTTGAAAACCTATAAAAGAGAACAAAAAATGTGTGTATGCTGAAAAATAGATTTTCTGTGCAGCTTTAAGTGTGCAACCAAAGATCTTTCAAAACTCCATTAAATGATTAGAAGAGTGACTATATTAAAGATGGGTAGATAAATCATCAACAACCATTTCATTCTACTACATAAATGTCTTTAACCAAATTAGTGAATACAAGGAAAAATGCAATAAAGTCACAGTCATAAATTTCAGAATAAATGTAAGAGAATAGACCCAATGATTTGTAATAGTTCGATCATCAAATGATCTACATTCACTACCTTAAGCACACACTTAAGAATTTCAACTGAACCACTAAAATTTTTTCCTAAATTAATAGTGGTTGGCAATACCAATATTATAATAGAGGATCACAGTACTTGGTTTTACTCCCAACCTTTATACGCCCAACAATTAAGACTTACCCTAATTGGGTTTTACTTCGAAAATCTTGATATAATTGAAATTAAAGAGAAAATGTAGAAATAGCTCATAGATTGAGCAAATATAAACTAACTAGAGTGCCTTTACCTTTTTACCTTTAAAATAATAGATCTCACTTTGAAGCACAATGTAGATGAGGGATTTTTGTTTTCCAAAAGTCTTAGTATATTTCTGAAAGTGTTAGCACGAATCCTTGTTGAAAATTGTGTTTAAATGACTTTTATAGAGGCAAAAATCAAGGTTGCAATGGCTAGTAACAGTTAGTTGTTGCTGTCAGGTTTTGCAGGGATTTTAAACTCTCAAGGTGAAAATTTGTGCATCCAAAAGATGTGTCCAAAATTTTACTTTATACTGAAATACCCATTTTGAAATTCTGTAGGCTTTGGTCTTGTAAGGTAGATAGTTGTACATTCGAAATGTGCGCCCAAAATAACACTTTATACCAAGAAGTATATTTTGAACAACTTTAGATTTAGGCAGTTTGGAAACAGACTTTGAATGGGTATTTTGGATTCAGAGGTCCGTCTAAAACCACTCAAACAAGTTTTATAAAATCAAGAACTTTTATTCTAAAATTATTTTTATGTTCAAAACCTGGATTAAAAATACCCTCTTTTTTTAAATGACTTTGAGTGCTTCAATATGAAATAAATTGAACTTAAAGTAAAGAGACATGAAATACAAGTATTACCTCAACCATAATTTCCTAATCTGTAATTCTTCAAAATTCATCATGGTATGGAATTCCTTTAGGTAGGATCTTAACTTAATCAATCCTTCTTGGACTTCATCATCTATAAGTTATTTTTCAATCCTATTTATAAGACTTTGAAGAATTGTGGTCAAACATGCCATTTTCAAAATTCCTATCATATACCGATCATATATGTTAGTCCATATCAATGTTTGTCATTAATCAAAATATAAGAGAAATTCCTTTGGGCTAACAACATAAGCTAACAAAATGAATTTCACACAAAGGTAATTATCAGATAGTTAGGTGGCTTTGGAACAAGAATTAAATGAGCTTTTTAAAGGCTTTTAGTGTATAGGCATGGCATAGTACACGACCATGCATCAATTAGTGCATAATAGAGGAAAAGAAAAAGTTTCAAAAGTAATACAGGGTATATGGCACGCCTAAGTATCATGTCGTGCTAAATAGGGAATTTTGATCAACTTCTAGAAGTTTGCAAAAAGAACAAAAATTTGATGTTTGCAAAATGTGCGGCCTGTGCGATATGAGCATGGAAGCACCTTGATTTTTTTTTTTTTTTAAAGAACAAGAACCTAGAGTTGGTCATCTATCTACCTACCAAATTCACATATACAACAAATTAGATGAAAATGCAACTAACCTACTTAAGATTTGATGAATTTAGTCTACTTCAAAATACATGAATACCATAATCTATTAAAAGATTAGAACAATAATGATGGGAATTGAAGTCACCCAAACTTAAAGCTATGAAGAACACTAGGTAAATTTCTATCACCCAAAAATACAGAAAGAAGTTTTAGATTATCCCTTTAAAATTTAGCGACATTGATCAAAGGTTGGACTAAACCTTTTGATTTGGTCTTGATGAATAGGAATCACTCTTACACAACTCTCTTTTATTGGTCTCCTACAAAAACTAAAAAATACTCTAAAATCTTCCTTGTAAGAGTAAAAAGAAACACACATAGACACAGACACACACACACACACACACACACACACACACACACACACACACACACACACACACACATAGCTAACTTACCCTAGCAATTGAGAGATGAAATCTCAACCATTAATCCCTTGACTAAGCTTAAAATAACCCTATTACATAATAAAAGTCCTGAAAATTTAATTAGAAACAAAACAATTTAGCAAAACAAGGCATTACCGAAGTGAACCAGCATTGGTTGTTCTGGGGAAGGCAGTGCAGGCTGCATTCTATCCAGAAAGGCTAATATGCTGAGACGAGTCGTGCCAATCGCCTAAGTTGGGCCAGTGCCGGCTAGTCCCTGTAACGTTAGCAGCCAGTCTTCTTCTCTTGTCTTCTGCCTTCTCTTGTACTTCTTTGGCCTTCCACACTAATTGTTGGGTGATTTTAGCTTCTTTTGATCCTCTCTTTGGCACCTATTTCTTATTCCTTTCCCTTCTTCCCTAATTTTTCCTTAGCTTGGCTGAAATCCCTAGGAGAATCGCTACTAGAAAATTAATTTCCTAAGAAGAGAAAAATAAATTAGAAGAGTGATATATTTGAAAATTATTTTATAAAATATTGGAGAACAAATTAAATTTGTGTTTCTAATATCTTATCATAATTTTTTAGAGAATTTTAAACATTACTAATCTAGATTTCCTTTTAGCAATATCTAAATAATATACTAGTAGAGAAAAATATACATAAGAAAGTATATAGGTATTATTTTTAAGGAAATAAAATTTCATATTTTATCTTCTTTCAAATAATATTTTTTTTATGGAAATAAAAGGCTTAGAGGTGAATTTAAATGAAGTATTTATCTCTTGGATAAAACCAAGAATTTTCGAAACCTTTAGGGAAAATTTCGGTGGATATGAATAGGAAACCAGAATTTTCTCCTAATATAACTATTCATTAGCTATTTAAAAATTACTCAAATTAATATAGGGAATTAATTAAATTATTTTTTAAATAGATAACCTAATTTATTCACCAAATTTTCTGAAAAATTGCATCAAAGCTGCTGCCACCCTTGCAGCAAATATAGTCCAAATAAAACTCTCTAAAACCTAGCTAGGGTTAGCCAAGAAGACCTTAACCCACTAAGACTTTGTTTTAGCCAAAAGAGTAACAGAATTTTCCCCTCCAATTCCTTCAGAATTTCGGCCAAAAACCAGTCTTATTTTGCACGAAATTCTCAGCAAACACCCGCACAGAAATTCTCCTAACTAGCAAGCAAAATACAGTTACACAAAGACTTCTTTTTCTTCTCTTGTTTCGCCACTTTAGAGACTAAAACCAACCAGCATTCCTCACTCATTCTGTCCAGATTTTTCCCTCACTGTTTTTCTAGAATTTCGGCCACCCTCAGCTTCACAAACACAGCAGCAATCAACCCTAATTCCTCTCCAAAATCTCGACAGCCATAGAGAACACCAAAGCTGAACAATCTCCTCTTATGATCAAGGAACCATAGCAAAACCAAAACTCCTTGAAACACCTAAACCCTAAAGCACCTCAGCCTAACCTATCTCATTCATTAATCAGTCTCAAATAAACCCTTAACACCTTCTATTGCTCAGAAATTCTATCCACCAACCCTCTTCCACATCTAGGCCAAAACAGCACCAAAACTCCATCAAAACTGAAAGCCAACTCTAAGGTAGGCAACTCCTCAACTCTTCATCAACTCCTCTTCAATTCTTCTCATCTTCTTCTCCTAGATTTTGAACAAAAGGGACTGATTTACCCCTGTCCCTAGTGACCTTCGAATCAAATAAGCCAAAAAGGAAACAATCGACTCTCTCCCTCAAGCGAACCCAAGCAAGCACCAAAGGCGCTACTTTTGCTCTTGTTGTGCCGTCTAAGAGGTAATTGAGGCTTAACTTCTCTGAATTAGATTAGGGTGGAATGTATGGGGGGAATAATATGCACGAAGCCTAGCATGGAAGCATGATTTGATTAGATTGCTGAGTTTAATAGTGCAATATGACGAACTAGGCATATAAGACATTGAATATGGATAAATATTGTTATGATGATCTAGATCTTGTGTATGTTGAACAAAGATGAGATCTTTTGATGCAATTAGGGTTCATAAAGGAAGCTAATGGTAATTGAGTATGGAAGTCGTTATGTAGATGGTTTGATTTGTCTATAAGCATGCATAATGATGAGATACATGATCATGGGAAGCTATGATGATGATTTAATGAAATAGTCTATCTAGTTGCCATAAATGACTTAGAGGGTTAATATGATCATTCGGATTCATGATGCATGATGATAGTGGAATAACCTTTGGGTCCTAATTATAGAATCGTTGATTCTAGATAAGGAACAAAGTGAAAGAGAGGATGAACATTGCTGTGGTTAATTGATGAGTATATTCAAGTAAGTCCCTGCATAACTGTTTTGATAAATGTTACTTGTTTGCAAGCAATTTTTACAATGTTATTTGGAATTGATGTCAATATGATGTTTTGACACAAGGATTGAGCATTGACTAAAAATGATGAGTTATACTGAATTGTTGTGAGATTTGGATTGGAAACGTGGATGATCTATTTTCAAAACGAATTTGTTAAATTTTGATTGTTCAACTTCAAAAATGATTTCTTAAACCATTGCCAAACGATTTGAAAATGTTATTACAAAAAACCACGTTTTGCAATCAAACTAATCAAGACTTTTGGAAAAGGGAAAATGATTCTATCCCTAAATGGGGAGCGTTGAGTACTCAGCGAGGGTAGGCTAGTGGTACTAGTCTTGAAGAGCAAGAGTGAGTCTTCTGGCAGGAGGCCACCTCTAGAAGATAAACTCAATTTGGAGAGGCGACAGTACTACTTAGTTAGGCCAGTCCGAGCTAGCATATTGGTCCATGTGGACATTGTTGATCCGGATTGGATAACCAGAATGTTGGGTATAGAGATAGAGGAGTATCTCACCTAGTGGGTGAATTCTCCACTGCCCATTGTTGAAAGAATACATTGGGAAGCTATCATAGTGGTAACCATGATATGTATTGTGTTACTATATTGTTAAATCATTTGCTAATCCCTATTTAATGAATTATGAATGTGATGAAACAGTGATTTATTGTGAACTATTTTGGATTTATTAAGTAAGGCTCCTTTGTATGACTGTTATTAATGAGATTGGCTTGCAAACACGATTTTGTGATTTTGATAAACCTGCATACATGAAATGGTTAAAACTGACATTTGCACACACGGGACTTACTGAGATGCCAATCTCACACCTTTTATATCATGATTTCAGGGGATTACTTTCAGTAAGCGGGGCGAAGCTAGGGTTAAGCTCCAATTTATTTATTTAGTTGTGTTTTTGAGTTTGTTTCAAGAGATATTTGTTAGTTTTGACTTCCAAACTTGTACAAGTTTTGCTTTTGGATGTAATAGGATTGTTCTTTTAATTTTATTTAGCAGTTTTATTTTTATTTCGTTCCTCGTTATAAAGACCCCTGGTCCTTTAGACGGGACGACATCCTATCCTATCTAGGTACCTAGGGTGTGGGGTGCTACAGTCTAAGTAGTATCTATTCACTTGGTTTTGCTTCAAGGTTACCTAGCTTAACAAAGTTGGTAGGGAATATGTAATGTTTAAGTACATATTTTCAAGGTTAACTGGGTATGTAGCTTAATATTGGTAATACCTTGTATGTTTATCAACTTTGTTGTTAATCTATAACAATTGATTAATTGAAATATTAATGACTTTAAGAAAATATTAATCAATTTAGCTTAGGTTGAGAATGAAGTTAGGGATTTTAATTTATAAGTTAACTAAGGATTAGTCCACTATTGTAAGGATAGGGATTGAGCATGAATTCTAAAAGTAATTGCTCAAATTAGTCTAATCAATGATAAGTTTCATAATCGATTTCATAACATATGCCTAAGAACTTGGTAATTTCTTAATTGGTCTTGAAGTTTCTATTTTTACTTACTTTCTATTTTGTTCTTTGTTTCTTGATTTGTTTAGGATAGGATTTGATATTTTCCTAATTTGATTTCCCCTATTTATTTGTACATACTTGTAAATAATGCATCATTAGGATTCATGAGGTTGAGTGTTCATAAGAATATGTCATAAGAAAAAGGAAGAATGATTTTTCTTATAGAGTATATTTCTCTTATTCCTTAAAGGATCAATACCTTACTTACTACTATACTATATTATATATTTAGGAGTAGGGTTTTAAATTCATTGGTACATGACAATTGCATTGTTAGAGACCTATCTTTTCTATGTCATAACTCCACAACAACAAATTTTCGACGCTGTTTCCAAGGAACAAAAGAAGATTTTGATCTTCCACTTTTTTAATTAATTATTGTGATACTTAATCTTAATTAATTCTCTTAGTGCCAATGCTTTTCTTTTTCTTTTTTTTTAATTTTCCCTTTTATTTTGTAGATTACCCATCTCTTGATGAATTTTAGGCGTGGTAAGAAAGTGGACAAAGGCGAGAACTCTAAAGCGCTTAAATTGAGTCCTAAAAAAACTATGATTTGTGATGAAGAAGCTCACATGGAGGGTCCTTCTCCTAAATCTAATTTTTTTTGTAATTGGTGAACAAAGTAAAGAGCAAATTTGTGACATCATTTTTAGCCTGGATTCTAAAATGGATGTCAATAAATCTCTTAAATAATTTGTTGCCCTTACTCTAAATGATCACCCTTTATACATTATTTTTTCTAAAGTTACAACTAATTTTTCTGACCGACCTCATACTATGACCTCCAACGTTGGCTGTTAAAGGAAGTAAAACCCAGTTGGAGTGAGTTTTGATTGTTAGATGTATAGAAGTTGGGAGTAAAACCAATTGTGGTGACCCTTTATTATAAGATTGGTGTTACCTAACACCATTATTTGGGAAAAATGTTGTAATGGTTGGGTTAAAATCCTTAAGTGCGTGCTTAAGGTAGTCGATGTAGATTCTTTGAGGATCAAACCACTATAAATCTTTGAATCCATTCTCTTACATTTTTTTTGAAACCTTTGACTGAAATTTTATTGTTCATCTGATTAAAAAGCATAGCATTCCTATATACATTTGCTTATTTGATTAAGGATATTTATGTTGAAGAGTAAACTGGTTGATGATCCACTATCTGTCTTCCTTGACATAGTTTATTTTCCCATCACTTGGTAGAACTTTGAAAGATACCTGACTGCATTTAACTCTGGATAGAAAAGCATCTCTTTTGAAACATACCCAATTTTGATCTCCTTCTAGATATTCAAAAGTCTTTGAAAATTTGGATTTATTTGCCATAAACCTTATTCACCTCTCCTCTAAGGTTTATCGATTGGTATAAGTGCATTGGTCTATATAGTTTTCGGCCTAACAGCCTTGTAAGAAAGATCTGGATGGCAAATACTTCATCTCTACCATATAATGAAGGGTCTTCAACAAACAAACCACCGTTGTTCAATAGAAGTAACTATACCTTTTGAAAAACAGAATAAAGATCTATATATACTTAACCAATTTTGAGCTATGGAATCTGATTGAAAAGGGACCTTTTGTTCCATTCAAAACTGTTGAAGGCAAAAAAGTGCCTAAACAGAGTGATAAATATGACAGTGTGGATACTTTGAAAATGACCTTGAATTTTCAGGCAATGAATATATTGTGATATGCCCTTGATGCTAATGAATACAACTGGGTTAGTGGTTGTGACTTAACTTATAAAATGTGAAAATTACTTGAAGTCACCCATGAGGGGACAAATTAAGTAAAGGAATCAAAGTTAGGACTCTTGGTCCGTGACTATAAGCTATTTACCTTAAAACCAAACGAGAACATAACTAATAGTTCACTAGATTCACAAACATTATGAATGGACTAAAAGCATTGGAAAAATCTATTTTCTTGGAGAGCAAAACAAAAAAATACTCGATGCCCAGCTAAAAAGTTGGCAGCCTAAAATCTTGACCGTGGAAAAATCTAAAGACCTATATAATCTACCAACTGAAGAATTGATTTGGTCTCTTTTAACTTATGAAATGAAACTAAAAAGGTTTCAAGAATATGATAATGATGATGATAGAGGTAAAAGAGGAACTGCCTTAAAAGCTACTGATGATGAAACTAATAATGAATAATCTGAAAGTGACTATGGCACTGATTTGGACACTGAAGAATTGGCCATGGTTGCCAAAACATTCAAGAAGATGTTCAGAAGAAGCTACTTCAAAAGGGGCAAGAAATTTGTCAAAAAGAAGGAACAAACTTCATCATTCAAACCTCAATGTTATGAGTGTAAAAGTACAGAATATTTTGTTGCTGACTGTCCAATAGCTAAAGAAGTAGAGGTCAAGCAAAACAAAAAGAAAAGAAAGGGCACTAAGGTAAAGAAAGGAAAATGGCTAGTAGGGACTTAGGATCAAGATGGATCCAAACTTAGGAAAATAGTAAATCTAAAGCTGAGACATATGTTTCATGGCCATGGGAGAAAAGGTAAATCTTATTCCTTCTAATTCTGTATCTGAATTACATGATTCTGCTCATGAAAATTCTAATGATCCAAATGAGCTTTTTGTTGACATGTTCCATGAACTCAAAAAGCTGTCTAGAAGAAATAAGAAAATGAAAATGAAGATTAATTCCTTGTTAGATGACAATGCTAGGTTATTGAGTGAGAACAAAGCTCTTCTTAATTCTATTAATTATTCATATATTGAAAAGGATATTATCTCAATTTCTTTGCATTATATGTCACTTGAGAACAAATGCTTATGTGATAAAGTAATACCTCTTGAAATTATGCTTAGTGATTTTGTTGACATAAAAAAGAGGTTTGATGATCTTTCTACATGAATTGAGAAGTTCACAAATGTCAAAAACAATCTAGCTAGATTGCTTAGAATGCAACGTGTAGCTGGAGACAAAAATGGTCTCGGATATAGGCATGTGAACAAAGCTGAAAATTACAAATCTTATTTTGTGAAAGCTAACTCTTTATGTATAACTCATACTTATTGCACATATTGTAGTAAAAGTGGACGTAATGTATTTATGTGTCATGTTAGGAAGAAAGTAGAATTCGGTGTGAAAACAGTGTGGAGAATTAAAGGAACTATTACTAACTCCCATGGACCTAAGAAAGAATGGGTAGCAAAAGTCACTCTTTCATCTTGTATATAGGTACATTTACCATAAAAGATGAGCTCTACAAAGTAATTTTTGGATAGTGGATGTTCTAGACACATGACTAGAAATATAGTACTAATAGAGGACATTCAAGCTACAAATGATAGATTTGTCACCTTTGGAGACAAGAAAAATGAAAAAAATACTCGTTATAGGTAATATTGGTAAGGGATCCTCTACTATTATTGAGCAAGTATTGTTGATTGATGGATTGAAGTACAGCTTGCTTAGTATTAGCTAATTATGTGACAATGGTTGTAAAGTTAAATTTGAAAAAGATTCATGCACTATCATTGATAATTTTAGTAATGAAATCATCTTTGTTGGAAATCATATTGGTAATGTCTATGTATTATATCTTGATGATCTTATTGCTCATTATATGAATTATCTTTCTATGAATGATGATAATGGCTACCTTTAACATAGAAGGCTAGGCCTTGTATCTATTGACTTGATAAATAGATTGTCTTCAAAAAAGCTTGTTAGAGGACTGCCCAAAATGAAATTTGATAAATACCAATTGTGTGATGCTTGCCAATTGGAAAAACAAACCAAAACATCCTTTAAATCTAAGAAGATGATTTCAACATCAAAACCTCTTGAATTTATCCATATAAATTTATTTGGACCTATAAGGACTACTAACCTTTGTGGTAAGAGGTATGCCTATGTATTAGTAGATGATTTTTTGAGATTTTCTTGGACTTTATTTCTTGCACAAAAGGATAAAACTTTCATTGAAGTTTCAAAGTTGCTCAACCATTTTCAAAATTCCCTTAAGTGCAAATTTATTTAACTACAAGCGACAATGGGAGAGAATTTTACAACCATGAGTTTACAAAATTTTGTGATGAGAATGGTGTTTTTCATAATTTTTAAGCTCCAAAAACTTCTCAACAAAATGGTGTAGTTGAAAGGAAAAATAGAATTTTTCAAAAAATGGGAAGATCAATGCTTTTTGAAAATTCCCTTCCAAAATATTTCTGTGAGGAAGCTGTAAATATAGTATACTATATTTTGAACAGAGTTATGCTAAGGCCTTTTCTTAGGAAAATACCATTTGAACTTATATTTGACAAAATTCCATCCATTTCATATTTCAAAGTTTTTGGATGTAAATATTTTGTTCTTAATACTCGAAACAATCTTGACAAATTTGACAGCAAATGGAATGAGGCTATATTTCGTAGATATTCTTCTAACAAAAAGGCTTATAGAGTATACAATAAAAGAAATCTATGTTTAGAAGAATCCGTACGTATTGTATTTGATGAATCTAACATATATTCCTCTAGAAAAGATAATGATGATGTAAGTACTTCAAAGGAAAATGTCATTGAACATCTTAAAGCTCTATCACTTGACAACCACGCCAAAGAAGAAGAATTAGAAGAACAACAAGCTGAAGACAGTGAGCAAAAAGCTGAAGATTAAGGCTTGGTTTCGTTTTTTAATGGGAGGGTGAGAGAAAAGAAGAGGAGGAGTGGCACATTTTACTTTCACTAGGGGAAGTTAATGTATTTTCTCTTATTCTGTTTGGTTTGAGTGAAAATAGGAAGGAAATGAGAGAGAATGAGAGAGTCCAAAACTCTGGCAAATCTGATAGCAAAAACTAGCCATTTTTTAGCCATTGGAACTCTACTTTATGCCTTTACAAAAGGTTTTAAAACTCGATTTAAAAGTAGATTTTTGTCACATCCTTCTAAGAAACACTCTTACTCTATAGAAAACAAAAATATCCTTTTTCACAGTGCTTTAAAGTGAAATAAAATTGTGTAAAAAAGGTAAAGATTGTTTGAGCTCATTTGTCTTGTATATCAACTTAAAAGAGTGATCCATTCTCATTTTCATTTCTTCAATCATCTTGGTGTATCAGGTTGTGGTGTAAAACCCATTTGAGGTGAATCTTGATTTGTTAGTTAATTGAAAGGTTTTGGTAAAAACCAAGTGTAGTGATTCTCTCTTCTACTTGGTATAGATTGATACCATTGAGTTTGGTGAATGAAATCTGGTTGAAAATAAGAGTGAACTTAAGGTAGTGGATGTAGATATTGGTAGATCGAATCACTATAAATCTTGTGTTATCTCTCTTTGCATTTATTTTAAATCAGCTGCAATTGTCTTTTTCCAAATTTATTTTGTTCCTCAAAAGAAATCTTTATTGCTCTCACCAACTCATTTTTACTCCAGCATTAATTTCATCGAGCATCTTGCTTTATTCAGAGTGTAGGAAATTCTAAAGTCATTTCGAGAAGCTCTCACTGTCGCAAGTTCCTTTGGTCAGAAATTTGAAGGAGATCTTTCCTCAAAGTAGAAATTTTTTTTTTGAGCATTTTAAATTTGCTAAAAACCTTATTCACCCCCCCTAAGGTTTTTCAGAGATAACTTATGTTTGCAAGGGATTTGAATCCCTTTACATTAGTCTATGCTGAACTTGGTTATCATCTTGTCAGTATATGTAGTTTGGGATAATCCTAACATTTTCTACTTCTTATTCATAATAAGCTTTATCTTGAGAATATAATTGACTTCTCTCAAATTCTTCGTACTGAATTGAGTAGAAAGCTAAACCTTTGTCGATGATAATGTCCCTATATTATTTCCAATAAAAAGAATGTTATTCACATTTAAGATAAGAAAGACCACATTTATACCTTCCAATTTCTTACATATGAATAGTTCATCCTTATTTTGAATAAAATCATAAGATTCTATAGTCTTATGAAAATAAAAAACCACGCGTTCTTGACCTTTAGCAACAAAACTGTTAGGCTAGAACATATAGATGTCTTCTCTAAGATGACTATTACGAAAGGCCGTCTTGAGATCCATTTGTTATATCTCATAATCATAATGATATTCGACAATAAGGAGAATAGGATGAACTTAAAAATGGCTATCGAGGAAAAGTTTCCCTATAATTGATTCCTCTTATTGAGTATAATCCTTTACCACCAATCTAACTTTAAACCTTTCCACCTACCCATCCGTACACCTCTTTCTCTTGTATACCCACTCACATCGAATAGGGTTTATCCTTTCAGGTGAAGCTATAAGATCTGAAACCTGATTAAAGTATATAGACTCAATCTTGGCTTTTATTACTTCATGCCACATATCTGTATCAGTATCAGCAATAGCCTTCTCGAACTGAGTAGGATCTTGTTCTTGATGGTAGGAGACTAGGTCAAAAACTTCTCTTGTCCACCTTTCTAGAACCCTAGATAGCCTCCTACCTCGATGAAGCTCTTTTTGCACAATATCTTTAGGTTGGGCTTATTCTTGTTCCATAATTAGATCATTTGAAGTTGATTTAGTAGACAACGTTTCCATGAGTTCTATTTTACTTAAACCTTTAGTGGATGTAGCTTGTTCATCCTCCAAGTATCTACCATTAGTATTTACAAGTACTTTTTACTCATTTGGATGATAAAAGTAACCACATTTTGTTCCTTTTGGATATGCAACGAAGTAGCACAATTCTGATATCAGTTCTAACTTGTCTTCCTTGATTAGTGTATTAGTTGGACATCCTCATATCCTAAGATGATTTAGGCTAGGCTTTTGCCCATTCCACATCTCATAAGGCGTCCTAGACACAGACTTAGAAGGTACTAAGTTTAGAATGTATGCCTATTTCTAGGGTATATTCCTAAAAAAGAAATTGAAAGAGTCGTATAAGATATCATACTTCAGTCCATTTCTATCAATGCCATGTTCCTTCTTTTAGCTGCTCTATTTTGTTTTGGTGTCCTAGGAGCACTAAGCTAAGACACTATCCCATGTTATACCATGTAGTCATTAAACTCACGTAGGAGGTATTCCTAACCTTGATCTAATCGAAGAGTTTTGATCAGCTTACCTGTTTAACATTCCACTTCAACATTATATTCTTTGAACTTGTCAAAAGAGTTAAACTTGTACCTTATCAGGTAAATAAATCATACCTTGTGCAATCATCTTTGAACGTGATGAAATACTCAAAACATCGTCTTGTTAGTGTAGACAAAGAACCACACACATCAGTGTGAACTAAACTCAATATTTCATTAGCTCAAATGCCATCATAGAGTACAATTCATACTAAGGCTAACTTTCCAATCTCAATTAGCTCAAATGCCATCATAGATTAACTTCTATATATTGGTTGAGTTAATATGACCTAACCTTAGATACCATAAATATGAGCCATTGATATTGGCCTTTCTTTCCTTATTTATGGGTTCACTTTGAGCATTGTTTACTTGATTATTAATAGAAATTATGAAGAATAAATTTTCATACATGTGCCCAGTACATAAAACATCTCTATTTCTACTAATTGAAATATCAGAATCGAATAAAACATAATATTCATGATTAATAAGCTTTGCAATTGAAACTAAATTCTGTTTGAAACCAAATACATGTAAAATATCCATCCATAAAATAATTCTATTACAATCAAATATCAGTTTCAGATATCCCATGGCTCATGCCCATACTCATGCTCTATTTCCTATATGGAGACTATGATTGCCTTTTCTGAATAGCTTTATATTCCTAAACCCCTACAAAGAGTTATAGATATGGTTAGTGGCTTCAAAATTGACAGTCTAAATGAAAGATCTAACCATTGTTATAGACTCAAGATAGTAAGTATTACCTGTTAGATTCTTCTTGGCTAAAAGATCTAGACACTCCTTTTTCCAGTGTCCTTTCTTATCGCATTTGAAGCATTTCCTTTTGTACTGGTCATTGGGCTAGGATTTGGGTAGGTCTACTGCATTTCCCTTCTTCTTTTTAAACTTTTTGGGCTTGGGCCCAGTCTTTGAAAAAGATGACTTAGTTAACAAGGCCTTAGACTATGGCCTCATGACTTTTTTCATTATCTGGAGCTCCTTTATCAATTCCATTATATTCATATCTTACTTGTTCATATTTTAGTTTAACTAACTGTAAGAAGGAGTCTAACAAAGTCTTGAGGACTATGTCCACCTAGCTCTTAGGGTTAATAGTTGCCCTCAAGACTTTTGCTTTTTAAAAGTTGCAATTATTTTAATTATATATTCTTTGACTGATACTTCCTTAGCTATCCCAGTTTTTATGATCACCTTAAGAGCCTCATGTGTTGTAGGTTGGCTCTTGTTAGCGAATATTGTGGCCACTAACATAGTTATAAGAAATAGCCATATGCTCGTGTTTGGACTACAACACATTTGATATGGAGGCCAACATGTAACAGTGAGCTATCTTGTCGGCTTTTTTCTATGCCTTTGCAGCCTAATGCTCATCATCAGTAGAATTCTCCCTAATCACTCTATTATGTCTAGGTTCTTTTTCCAATCCATGTAATTTGGATACGTCAACTTCTTCTCTCGAAAAATGATGGCCAAAGGATTGAAAGAACTACCACCGACTATTTCTGAAATTCCAAAAATAAAATAATTCTTAGTTGTTTCAAATTTCAACAAATAATTTGTTTACTTTATTCTCATGTTACATCTAAATAATAGTTAACCCTATTACTATTACCTATAGTAAGATCGATTTGGCTCTTAGAAAAACTGACATAGTTTCGAGAAAATATTAACAGTTTTTTTAGCTAAATGTGTTAACCACTACAAATCGACTACCCTTCTAAGTAATGATCTAGAAAATAACTGCATCGATGGCATGGTCATTTCTTCTCAATTCCTATGGACATACTGAAGGGACTGTGCAAAAATTAAATACGCAGCAAAAGATAGCAAATTAAATTTTTTCCCTTAGCCAATGTCTAGGAATACTAACTTCTAGGGCATTTTACTTGTATAACTGAGTTGAATTTGGATTTAATGGCACTCCCTGAATGGGAATGTCCACTTGTTCTATGGGCATACTAGCTAATCGTTGGCTATTTTGCATCAAACACTTACTACATTTGCTAGCTCTTGACCTTCCAGAGTATTCTCTAATCTCTATAGACCTCTACCAGTGAAAGTAGAACTAGGGTGAAGAAAATTGGAAGAAAAACAAATGAGTTAAACGTTAAAGGAAAACGAAAGAAAAAACAACAAGAAAATGACGGCCTTAGTTTTCGTTTTAGAAAGAAAAACGGAAAGCTCTGTTTCTTAATGAAAATCGATCAACCTTTTCAAGGCGCATGTGATGCTTATTTAAAAGAAAACCACAGCTTTCCTATTCCATCACAAAACATAAACCAGCCAGCTTCCTATTTCTTGTTCCTTGTTTTATTTCCTTTCCTTTTCTTTTCCACATGGCGGCTGGCAGCTATCCCAGGTTTCCAAAAAACTTGTAGCTTCCACTAAAAAACCCTGATGGGCCACATAATATTAATTAGTCCAATGACTAATTAAATATCTCTCTTATTAATTAATTAATCCATTTGGGCTCAATATAAAATTATCCAAGATAATAAATAAATAAATAAAATTAGTTTTTAAATTAATTAATTAATTAAACTACTTCAGCCCAATATAAAATTACCCAAGATAATTAATTAAAAAATTAATTAATTAAATTGGTCCAATTAATTATTCTAATCCAAATAAATAATTAATTGGAATTTTACAATAGTTCTTCTAGTAATAAATTCACCCAATAAGTTTATATAGTAAATAAATTTACTAATATTATTTGAACTACTCTGGGGACCAAAAGACATTATTTTTTACTATTAAAATAACCAAAATACACATGCTAACAAATAGAAATATTTTAATTATGTTAAATATTTCATTTATTACCATATGAAAATACTGACTCCGAGAATAATATTGCATGTGCAGTGTCTTCGACTTACAAGTATAATGACAAAAATACCCCTTTACGCAATACTCATCATCGAGATAGAAAAAATATACTAACGCATTGCTCAATGACATCTACCATCCTTTGATAGTTTGTCCGATAATTTATGCTTCCACTATGTATCTACTTATTACAGGGAGTTACCTAAAAGTGTACATACTTAGTCATGTTTTTCAAGACACTAGATTATTAGATTATCTTGGACAATCACAAGAGAGTGATTTCTTCACATAATGAAGCATAGAAACTATATTGTATAAGTCTGTCTTAATTAACTAGAGTCATACACCCAACGTATAAGGTTATTGGTCTTGCAATAAGACCTCACTTAACATACATCAAAGTGTACAAGTCCAACTTCACCAAACCACTAACTTATACTCAATTCTTAGGGTACTCATCCATGCAGTAACTGCGATAAACTAATATTTATTTAATTTAGTACTTTTATAAAGATTATTATCGTGTGGTCTAGTTTTACGTATTCTAAATACGCTTACACTATTGGTATGGGTGGACTACTCACTGTTTAAAGGTAAACCATTCCCCATTTAGAAACTATAGTGTAATGATCTAAATCTTAATGAAGTGCCCAACTCCATCAATTGATCAAGAATAATTTTTTACTTACCTTATTGTGAAAGTACGACCCAATCACATAGACTAATTACTAACACATTCAAACCTTTAATGTGCAATATATGTAAAAAAAAATAATCATTAATGAATGAAAATTTTATTAATCTCTAAAATACAGAAAAACATATGCCATTTTGTGCATACATTCCAACAATTTCATACTTGTACTAAATTGACTATGATAGTCCATATGATCTAAACCCTTATGACATCTAAGTGTCTTTGAAACACCTTCTTTGTTAAAGACTTGGTAAATGGGTCCGCTAGATTGTTTGTAGAGAAAATCTAGTCAACCACTATCTCTTATTTCTAGATGAACTCTAGGATCAAGTGGTACTTCCTCTCAATATGCTTGTCCTTCCGGTAGTTTCTTGGCTCCTTATATTATGACACAACTTTATTATTGTCACAATATATAGCAATAGGTCTATCCATTTATGATACAACTCCAAGTTTTGTGAGAAAACTTCCGAGGCCAAACCGCTTCTATAGAAGCTTCTAAAGCGGCCACATTCTCAGCTTCCATAGTAGAATCAGCAATGCAAGATTACTTTATATTTCTTTATGAAATATCTCTTCCAAACAAAGTAAAAATATATCCACTAGTAGATTTTCTTTCATCTTTGTCTACATGGAAGTCTAAGTTCATGTAACCGGTAAGAACTAAGTCATCGGCCCCGTAAACAAGCATATAATCTCTCGTTCCTTTTAGGTACTTGAGAATATGCTTTACAGCTTGCTAATATTCTTCCCCAGGGTTTGACTAATACCTACTAACCATACCTATTGCAAAACAAATATCCGACCTAGTACAAAACATAACATACATAAGACTTCTCACTGCCAAGGTATAGGGAACCCTACTCATATTTTTCTTTTCTTCCTGTGTCTTAGGAAATTATTTTGAAGGTAAGGTTAATACGTGCCTAAAGGGTATGATTGCCCCTTTATATTGATCTATGCTAAACTTGGCCAATATGTTGTTAATGTAAGTAGATTGGGATAAGCTTAACATTCTTTGCTTTTTATCTCTAAGAAACTTTATTCAAAAAATGTAGCTAACTTCTCCCATACCTTTCGTATTAAATTGACTTGATAGCCTAACTTTTATAGATGACAATATCCCTACATCATTCCTAATAAGTAGAATGTCATCAACATAAAGTGTCATAAAAGATACATTGTTGGCATTTGTCTTCCAATACATGCATGACTCATCTACGTTTTGTGTGAAACCATAAGACTTTATAATCTCATCAAAACATATGTCCTATACCCGTGATGCTTGCTTAAGTCTATAAATGAACTTCTTAAATTTACAAACCATATGCTATTGGCTTTTTGTAACAAAGCCTTTAGGCTGGGTCATGTAGATGTCTTCCTAAGATAGCTATTAAGAAAGACTGTCACGATATAAGAGAATACATATGGGTTTACGCATGGTAACAGGTGAAAAGGTATCCTAATAATCGATCTTTTCTTTCTGAGTATAACATTTTACAACCAACCTTGCTTTAAAGGTTTTTACATTTTCATCCACACTTCTCTTTCTCTTGTATACCCATTTTCACCCTATGGGTTTAATCCCTTCAGGTGAAGTGACAAGATTCCAGTCTTGATTGAGATACATAGACTTAATCTCAGCATCCATTACTACTTGACAATGGCCTCACTGTATCTAGTAAGATCTTGTCCTTGATGGTCAGAGACTACCTTAAAGGCTTCTCCAATCCATCTTTCGGGAATTCTAGAAATCTTCCCACTACAACGTGGTTCATTTTATATAGGAACATCTAGTTGTGTCTCTTTTAAGCTTCTCAATTGGGGTACTTGAAGTTGAAGTATCAATCAACTTCTCTTCTAATTCCACCTTACTCAAAACCTTAGTGGATACAGTTTGTTCATCCTCCAAGTACCTAGCATGGGTAATAATAAGTACTTTTTGCTCTTGGGAATGATAAAAAATATCTACCCCTTGTTCTTTTTGGATACTCTACAAAGTAGCACAATTCTGATCATAGACCTAGCTTACTTCTTTTTGTCAGTACATATGTTAGACAACCCCATACATTGAGATGATTCATATAGGACTTACGTCCAGTTTACATCTCATAGGGTATCTTAGGCCAGTTTTGGAAGGCCCCAAGTTCAGAATATATACTACTGTTTCCAGAGCATATCTTCAAAAAGAAATAGGAAGAGTTGCATGACTTATCATGCTTCTGACAATTTCCATCAACGTTTTGTTTCTTCTCTCAATTACTCCATTCTGTTGGGGAGTCTCTGGTGTAGTTAGCAGAGATACTATACCCTGATATGCCAAATAGTCCTTGAATTCACCAAGGAGACATTCTCCACTATGATCCGATCTTAGTTTTTGATTAGTTTACCTGTTTGACGCACTACCTCGGCCTTAAACTCATTCAATTTATCGAAGGAGTCAGACTTGCACCTCATCAAGTAAACATAACCAAAATGTGTGTGATCATCTGTGAATAGGATGAAGTATTCATAATTTCCTCTAGCAGGTGAAGACATATGACCACAAACATCAGCATAAATTAACTTTAATATTTCCTTGGCCCTTTTCGCCTTTTGAGTAAATGACATTTTGGTCATTTTACCCTTAAGATAAGATTCAAACTGAGGACATTCCCACAATTTTAATGAGTTCAAAGACCCATTTTGGATTAACCTCTAAATCTAATTAGGATTTATATATCCTAATCTCAAGTGCCATAAATAAGAGTTATTTGATGTGGCCGCCTTTCTCTTCTTATTATTAAGTTCCATCTGGGTATTATTTATTTGACAATTGATATGATTAATATAAAAAAGATTCCCATAAATGTTTCCAGAACAAATAATATTTCCATCTCTATTGATTGAAATACCAGAATGGAAAGAAATAGAATATCCTTGATTAATCAATTTTGAAACTGAAATCAAATTCTGTTTAAAACTAGAAATATATAAAATATCTTTTAAAACTAAAATCCTATTACATTTAAATAAAAGCTACAAATCTCCCACTGCTTTGGCCTACATTTGTGCTCCGTTGTCCACTCTTAGTCCATGCTCTCCTCTACTGAGTTGCCTTATCTTGCTGAACCCTTGCAATGAGTTATAGATATGGTCAGTGGCTTTGAAATTAACAATTCAAGTGGATGATGACCCAACCAACAAAATAGACTCTAAGTATAGAGCAATTCCTGAAGAAGATTTGGCTAAGAAGTTCGAACAATCTTTCTTGAAGTATCCTTTCTTGTCACACTTAAAGCACTTACACTTGGGCTTGTCACTGGGTTTGGACGGATGAGGCTTGGATCCCTTTGGCTATGCCCCCTATATTATTTTGGGCCTTCTTCTTTTTAAACTTTTTGGGCTTATGCTCAATTCTAGAAGAAGAACTAGAACGAGCAACTAAAATCTTTGACCTAGGCTTCATAATTTTCTTAGCAGCCTAAAGTTCTTTCATCAATTCAGTCAAAGACATATTCAACTTGTTCATGTTATAGTTTAACTTGAACTGAGAATATAAATTTGGCAAAGTCTCAAGAACCATTTCAATTTAGTTCTCAGCATCAATTGTTGCCCTTAGGACCCCGGCCTTCTCAAAGTGAGCAATCATCTTGAGCATATACTCACGAACTTATACCCCCTTAGCCATCCTAGTATTCATGATTACTCTAAGAGCTTCCTACATTACGGGCCGGTTCATGTCAGAAAACATGGTACACAACGAAACATCAATATCATAGGCAGCAGGCATGTCACTACAAGAAAATGATATATTGGCAATAAAATTTTTTTCCTAGCTAAAGTTTTATCACTAAAAGTACCATTTAGCTAAGAAAATTTTTCTTCCCGACAAAATTTTTTTGTCACTATTGATTAAGACACAATTTTTATTTCCTAGCTAAAAGTGAAGGCTTTAGCTACGAAATAAGTGTATTAGCAATGAAAATTTAAGTTTTCTCACTAATGATGTAATATCAATGACGAAAATTCATTTCCTAGTTAAATTTTTCTCGCTAATAATGCATCATTAGCGACAAAAATTTATTTCTTAACTAAAAATATTAACTTTTATCACTGTTAACTATACTTTCAGTGACAAAATTCATATTTCCTAGCTAATACCAATCTTTAAAATTTTAAATTTTACAACATGGTCCTATAAATTTTGTAAATTGGTCTTTAAATTTTATATAATTACAAAATTACCTCAAAAATTAGTAAATTGATCCTTAAATTTTAAAATATTTATAATATGATTCAAAAAAATTTATAAATTGGTCCCTAAATTTTTAAATATATAAAACACGACCCCAATTTTTACAAATTGCGCCTTAAATTTTGTAAAATTATAAAATCATAACCAAAAATTTATAAAATTAGTCATTAAATTTTAGAATATTTAAAAGATAATCCCAAAAATTTCACAAATTAGTCCCTGAATTTTTATGTTTTTATAAATGCATTATATTTTGGATTGATTTATAGACATTAGGCTAGATTATGTAGATAAACATGTCCAATTACATTCCAATTTGGTCATAATATATTTTTTAGCAAATTCAATAAATCTAATAGTTAGATCGTTAATTTGATATGTCTATCCTTATAGATGCATTAGGTTTAGGTATTTTTATAATGATTATGTAGGATTGTGAGGTAAAATATATCCGATTACCTTCAAATTTGGTTGTAATTTGATTTGTAGTAATTTTAACAAATTTAACAGCCGAATCGTTAATTTAATATACCTATCTTTGTAAATGGGTAAGGTTTCAAGCATTTTTATAGAGATTATGCTAGCTTAAGTGGCAAAACATATCCAATTACCTTTAAATTTGGTCCTAATACTTCTTTTAGTGATTTAATCAAATCTAATGGTTGGATCGTTAATTTGATATGCATACCTTTCTAAATGTGTTAAGTTTTCCATATTTTTATAGAGATTATGCTAACATATTTGATTACCTTAAAATCTGATCATAAAACTTTTTTTTAGTAATTTTATCAAATCTAACGATTAGATCGTTAATTTGATATGTTCATCTTCATAAATGGGTTAGGTTTTGAGCATTTTTTTTTTATAGAGATTATACTAGATTAAGGGGCAAAACATATACGATTACCTTTAAATTTGGTCCTAATACTTTCTTTAGTGATTTTATTAAATCAAACAGTTGGATTGTTAATTTGATTTGCATGTCTTTGCAAACATGTTAGGTTTTTTGTATTTTTATAGAGATTATGCTAGATTCTATACTAGAACATATTCGATTACCGTTAAATTTGGTCTTAATACCTTTTCTAGTAATTTTATCAAATCGAACGATTGTATCATTAATTTGATATGTCTATCTTTATAAATGAGTTAGGTTTCAAATATTTTTATAGAGATTATACAACATTAAGTGGCAAATCATATCCGATTACCTTTAAATTTGGTTATAATATGTTTCTAATGATTTTATCAAATCTAATGGTTGTATTATTAATTTGATATGCCTATCATTCTAAATGTATTAGTTTTTCTGTATTTTTATAGAGATTATGCTAGATTCTATGCCAAGACATATTCGAATACCTTAAAATTTGGTAATAACACTTTTTTTTTAATGATTTTATCAAATCTAACAGTTAGATCATAAATTTGATATGCCTATCTTTGTAAAAGGGTTAGGTTTTGAGCATTTTTATAGGGTTTATACTAGATTAAGAAGGAAAATATATCCAATTACCTTTAAATTTTGTGCTAATATTGTTTTTTGTGTTTTTATCAAATCTAATGGTTGGATCGTTATCTTTCTAAATGTGTTAGGTTTCTATATTTTTATAGAGATTATACTAGATTTTGTGTCAAAATGTATTTGATTACCTTAAAATTTGGCCATAAAAGGTTTTTTAGTGATTTTATCAAATCTAACGGTTGGATAATTAATTTGATATGCCTATCTCTGTAAATGGGTTAGATTTTGAGCATTTTGTCATATATATATATATATATATATATATATATATATATGTTGTTGCTATTGTGCGTGTTTTTTTTTTCCAAATTGATCTATACATATATTATCATTTCATAAAAATAATGGTATAATTAACATCATATACATTTTTAAAATTTTATGAATGTACAAAATAATTTATTATACAGAATAATGTTACTTCATAGAAAATTTAATATAGACATTATATATTTTTTATAATATTAATGTTTTAAAAATTAAAAAATAAATATAATTTTTTAGTGATATTATCAAATCTAATAGTTGGATCGTTAATTTCATATGCATATATTTCAAAATGTGTTAGGTTTTCAGTAATTTTAAAGAGATTTTGCTAGATTTTGTGGCAAAACAAATCTGATTACCTTTAAATTTGTCATAAAATATTTTTAGTTATTTTATAAAATCTAACGGCTGGATTCTTAATTTGATATGTATATCTTTCTAAATGTGTTAGGTGTCGAGTATTTTTATTCAGATTATACTAGATTCTATCGTAAAACACGTCGAATTATCTTTAAATTTGGACACAATAATTTTTTAGTAATTTTATCAAATCTAACGGTTGGATTGTTAATTTAATATGTTTATATTTTTAAATGTGTTAGGTTTTCAGTATTTTTATAGAGATTAAGCGAGATTTTGTAGAAAAACATATCTGATTAACTCTAAATTTTGTCATAATACTTTGTTTTAGTGATTTTATCATATCTAACGGTTGTATTGTTAATTTAATATGCATATCTTTCTAAATGTGTTAGGTTTTTAACATTTTTATAGAGATTTCACTAGATTTTGTGGCAAAACATATCTGATTACCTTTATAATTTCTCATTATACTTTTTTTAGTGATTTTATAAAATCTAATGGTTGGATCGTTAATTTGGTATTCCTATATTTCTAAATGTGTTTGGTTTTGAACATTTTTATTAAGATTATAATAGATTCTATCATAAACACGTTGAATTATCTTTAAATTTGGTCATAGTAATTTTTTAGTAATTTTATCAAATCTAATGCTTGGATTGTTAATTTGATATGCTTATATTTCTAAATGTGTTAGGTTTTCAACAATTTTACAGAGATTAAGCTAGATTATGTGGAAAAACATATTTGATTAACTCTAAAATTTGTCATAATAATTTTTAGTGGTTTTATCAAATCTAACTGTTGGATCGTTAATTTGATATGCATATATTTCTAAATGTGTTAGGTTTTCAGCATTTTTACAGAGATTATGCTAGATTTTGTGGAAAAACATATTTGATTACCTTTAAATTTTGTCATAATACTTTTTTTTATAGTAATTTTATAAAATCTAACAGTTGGATCGTTAATTTGATATGCCTATATTTCTCAATGTGTTAGGTTTCGAGCATTTTTATTGAGATTATGCTAGATTCTGTGGTAAAGCATGTCAGATTATCTTTAAATTTTGTCACAATACTTATTTTAATAATTTTACAAAATCTAATGGTTGGGTTGTTAATTTGACATGCTTATATTTCTAAATGTGTTATGTTTTCAGCATTTTTACAAAGACTAAGCTAGATTTTGTGACAAAACATATTTGATTACCTCTAAATTTTGTCATAATACTTTTTTGAGTGATTTTATCAAATATTATGGTTGGATCTTTAATTTGATATGCATACATTTCTAAATGTGTTAGGTTTTCAACATTTTTACAAATATCAAGCTAGATTATGTGGAAAAACATATCTAATTACCTTTAAAGTTTCTCATAATACATTTTTTAGTGATTTTATAAAATCTAACGGTTGAATCATTAATTTGATATGCCTATCTTTCTAAATGTGTTAAGTTTCGAGCATTTTTATTGAAATTATGCTAAAATCTATCATAAAACATGTCTAATTATCTTTAAATTTTGTTACAATACTTTTTTTAGTAATTTTGTCAAATCTAACGGTTCGATCGTTAATTTGATATGTCTATATTTTTAAATCTGTTAGGTTTTTGGCATTTGTACGAAAATTAAGCTAGATTTTGTGGCAAAACATATCCGATAACATTTAAAAAAAATGAGTATGTATATGTATATATATTAATATAATGTGTGCATGTATTTATATCTATATGTATATGTATGTGTGTGTGTGTCTGTGTGTGTGTGTGAATATATTAATATATATATAGACACAAACACACACACACAAACATAAATGAATATGTATATTTGTATGCATATATATTTGTATGAATATGTATATATATGTATATTAGAATATGTATGTATATATATGTGTGTCTATGAATATGAATATATATATACATATATATATATATTTATTTATTTATGAATATGTGTATATATATGTGTGTATATATTAATATATGAATATATATGTATATATGTATATATGAATATATTAAAAAAAAAAGTGCGCGCATTGCACTCCAAACCACCAGACTAGGGTTGAGTGCGCAATTTCACTCTAGACCGCCAGACCAAGGTTCGAATCTCTTCTTGCAAATCAAGGAATTGGAGTGGTGCAATCAGGTATAGAGGGTACATGTGGACCTACAATAAGAAGCAGTACAATGTGCAATCAGGTGTAGTGGGCTCACATGGACCATGCAATAAGATGTAGTATGGTATGTAATAGGTGTGGTGCGTGCACAGATTCTGAAAAAATTTAAAAAATTTTATTTTTGTTTCAATTCGTAATGACCCTTTGGTAATTTCCTCGCCAAAAAGCTCTTGGCGAGGAAACTTTAGAGGCTCTTTGACGAGGAGACGTTTTTCTAAAAAATTCTTTGGCGAGGAAAGCTAAAGAGCATGATGTTTGGCTAGGAAACTTTCCTCACCAAAGAGTGAAAGTTTCCTTGCCAAGAGCTTTTTAGCAAGGAAAAAATTTCCTCACCAAAGAGCATTACTTTTGGCTAGGAAACGTTCCTTGTCAATGACAAAAAAATTTGTCGATTTTCCAAAAAATTTATAAAAATAAATTTACGAATTTGTGAAATAAAATTGGCTCTTTAGTGACAAAACTTTTGCAAAAAAATTATTTGTCGCGAAAACATAATCATCAGCGAGAAAATGACAATTTTGGTGACAAAAATTTTCCTATCTAAAAGTTGGAGCTTTAGCGAGGAAATAATTTTCCTCACTAAAAGGCTCACATTGGCGACAAAAAATAATGTTTTGTCTCTAGAATGCTTTGGGGACGGCACTTCAGCAATGAACGGGAGACAAAGTTTTTTTGTCACTTTAGCGATGAAAAATGGACTTTTAGCTAGAAAAATATTTTGTCACTAAAGGCTATTTTTCTTGTAGTGTGTTTTCATGCTTATACTAGAGAACATTGGACATGGAAGCTAACATATAGCATTAGGCCATTTCATCTGCTTTCTTTCATGCCTTCTCAGCCTCACGATTTTAGGATAACTCTAGTGAAATGGCCTGATGATTAATTAATATGAATATATGAATATATCTATGAATTTTAAAATTAATTAACTCTAGTGAAAACTCAAAAATTCAACCATTATTCTCTATGTCAAGGATAAAACCCTTTAAAAGAATAAACTATACTTTTTTTTATTATTATTTCAATACTTAAGTTAAAACTATTTTTCTAGGAACTAAATTTTAAAACACTTAAATTCAAAATTATTCTCCATGTCAAGGATAAAACCCTTTGGAAGAATAAAACTATGAATTTATTTTAAATTACTTAGTTTCATTTTAAAACGTTTTCCATAAATGTTTTATCTAGAGAAAAAATTAATTTCTTAAAAACCTTTGTGCATTTGATTACAAAATTAAATATAATAGACATGCTCCAAAAATAAAATTTTTACATGCTATTTCTAACCTTTAATTCTTATGTGACCAAATAATGGATTAAATATCATAATAATAATAAAATTAAAATTATCTTATTTAATCCTAAGGTGGTTCAGCCTTTACTAACCATTTTCATACAAAATTATTTAAATTCATAAATAAATCATTGCAAGAAAATAACTTCGTGTAATATGGGCCCCAAAAGAAAAAGAAATTATAAGAAAATCAAATAGGTAAAACTTCAAAAGACCCAAAACCAGAAGACCTAAACCGCATGATCGAGCCAGTGCAAAATCCGGTCCACCCAAGTACACTATTCGACCGCGGCACCTTTGCATCCATCAGCGACTTCAAGGGAAATTTCCCTTGATCTATCCACGGTTGTTTATGAGCCTCCCACTGCTTGAGTAGAGCCAACCACGGCTTGGCTTTGTTTCTCCAAAGGCAAGCTGGCCGCGGCTTGCTTCTGTTTAGCACACCTTCCGCAATTTTCTTTCTTCTAATTTCTTGTGACTTTCTTCAGGGATTTTTCAGTGTTGATCTGGCATTGTACAGGCACCATTTTTCTTATACAAGAATTCATAAAATAAATTGAAATACAATTTCAAACATCTTTACATTTCAAAATGAGGCGTAGACGATTTTTATGAAATCAGTTAAAATTATATTACAGGTGTCTATACCTTCACGCGCGAGGCATACACAAAATCTACCCATATCAAAATCACGAGAGATCCATACAATTACCAAGATTATTTTTTTTAATTAGTAAAAGAACCACATTTTCTGGTTATTAACCCTAAGTATGCTCCTAGATTTAACTATGGCTCTGATACCACTTGAAGGACTGTGGAAAAATTAAATACACAGCGGAAGACAGTAAATTAAAATTTTTTTCGAGCCAAAGTCTAGAAATACTTGCTTCTAGGGTGTTTTATTTGAATAACTAGAGTTGGGTTCAAGTTCGACAACACTTTCTGAATTGGAACATCTACTTGTTCCGCGGGAATACCAACTAGCCATTGGCTTCTTCGCATTAAACACTTACCATGTTTGCTAGCTCTTGACTTTCCAAAGTATTCTCTAACCTCTATAGACCTCTACCGGTGAAAGTAGAATTACGGTAAAGAAGATTGGAAGAAAAATAGAAGAGCTAAACATTAAAGGAAAACACGAAGGAAAAACGACCAAAAGGAAACTGTGGCTTATTGTTTGTTCTCAAAGAAAAAACTAGAAGCTGTAGGGTGAATTACTCAGTAATTCGATCAACCATCATTAGGCACACGAGATGCCTTTTTATAAAAAATTCTCCAGCTTTCCTTTTCTTTTACAAACTCATCCAATCGGCTTCCTTTTCTTCTATTTCCTTTTTCTCCCTTTTTTTCCCCTTATACACATGGTGGCTACATCAGGTTTCCTAATAACCTGTAGCTACCACCATCATACCCTGATGGGCCATGATATCTTAATTAGTCCAAGACTAATTAAATAACTTTCTTCTTAATTAATTAATTCACTTGGGCCTAATATAAAATTATCTAAGATAATTAATTAATAACTAATTAATTAAATTACTCCAATTAATTATTCTAGTCCAAATAAATAAATAAATGGACTTCTAGAATAATTCTTCTAATGATAAATTCACCCAATAAGTCCATATAGTAAATAAATTTACTAAGGTTATTTGAGCTATTTTAGAGACTAAAAGACATATTATTCTTGGCTACTATAATGACCAAAATACCCATGCTAACAAATAGCAGTATTTTAATCTTTTTAAATATTCTATTTCTCACTATATGGAAATATTAACCTCGAGAATAATACTGTATGTGTAGTGTCTTCAACTGATAGGGCCTAAATTAGTCATATATTTCCTAGTTATTTGAGGTCATTTTGTGATGCATTTTGTGTAATAACTGGTCATATTCTTTCATGTTTGAGATTTTACCCTTGGAAAGGTATTTTGTGCATTATTTCAGATTTTAGGGGTAAAATAAGGCAAAATCGTCGTTGAACAAAATAGAGGTGGCGCCGGCCAAGTGCTGTTGGCATGCACTTCGAGGTGATAAAAACATCTGCGAAACAGGAGCTGAACAAAACACATTCAGTACCGGTTGGGAGCCTAGAGTCGGTGTCGGCTGCAAACTGGAAGAATTGGCATGAAAATCGAGAAAAATCAACGAATGGACGTAGAGACAGACCACAACCGGCGCCGATCCTAGGCAGGATAGGCGGCACCGGCTGTGCAATGATACAAAGGCGGTGCCTCAATTTTTGTGTGCTTTTTTTTGGCAATTTGCAGAGTTTTAGTATTTTTCTGACTTCTATTCGGCCAAAAACCCTAGAGGGACGAATTTAGGCAGTCCAAAAGTCTATAAATAGAGGAAAAACACAAGTCAATGGGGGGATTCAAAGAGCAAAACAAAAAATCACTCAAATTAAAGGAGGAATTCATCAAATGAATGAGGATTGTACACGAGAGTCTACGAAGGAAGAAGAATGAGACTTGTCTATAAGTGTTTTCTTTTAACTTTGTTTTCTTTTCTTGAACAATGATGTATTAATTATTTTATTATAATTTAACATTGCTTTAGGTATTCATGATTTTTAGAGTTACTTTGATCTTTTGATTAATTTATTATTATTCTTGGTATTTAATTACTTATGATGATTACGAGATTAATTTACTGTTTCTTTCTATTAACTTGCTTGGAAAAGTGGTTGATGGTAATATCAATTCATTAATTTCATATTTGTTGTCTATTAACTTGCTTGGAAAAGGGGTTAATTGCTAAGAACTGGGTAATTAAAAGTTAATTGATGTCTGTCAGGATATGGATTCATTAGTTAATTTTATATTTTAAATTTGCCAGGATATCGGGATTTAATCAAGGATTATGTTTAATGCATCTAGTGGGTGAATTAGTTGAGAAAGGATATGTGATGTTAATTTGTCTAGAAGATAGTGATTTCATGGATTGGAAAAGAAGTGAATCTACCTTAATCCTTCATGATGCCAAGAAAATGATTAATTATGATAATGATTGAGTACTTTAAGGTCATGTTTGTCAAAATAATGGTTTGAGTTACATAATTCTCCATCCTTGACATGTATATATTATATTATATTATTTTATTTTATTTTATTTTATTTTTATTCTTTTTCACTTTATTGAGCCAGTTCAACAATGAAAGAGAAATGATTAAAGCATACTTGTTCCTTGAAAAATGATTAATGCTATGCTTAATGATGAGTACGCTTGCTCATATATGTAATTTGGGGATAATGTTTTAATTTAAACTTGATTGAGAATGTACTTATTTTTATATGATTTCTATACCCAAATTCATACACATCATCGACCTACAGGTGTAATGACGAAAATACTCCTTTACGTAACACTCGTAATTGAGATAGGAAAAATGCACTAACACCTTTATCAATGATATCTACCATCCTTTGATAGCTAGTCCGGTAATCCATGACTTCCAATATCTATTTACTTAGCACAGGGAGGTTGGGAGCTATCCAAAATTGTACATACTTAGACACGTTTTCCAGGGTCCTGGATTATTAGATTATCTCGGACAATGATAAGGGGGTAATTATAGAAACTTTATTGTATAAGTTCATCTTAATTAACTAGAGTTATTGTTAGTGTTATGCCCTAGAGGCAATCACTTGTACGTTGTATATGACATATTTTATTTCATAAAAGGCATTATTTATCTTACAGTTTGTACTAGAGACCCAACTAACAATACTCGAAATGATTTCGAATAGAGTGAAAACAATTTTCTTAGTGAACCAATACATGAAACAGCTTTCATGCAAGGGAACAATATGGTGTAAACCACATATAGCATGTCTCTGCTACCACTGTTGGGTATCTCACACGTATCATATACGGCACAACGAAAGAATAAGAACGAGATACCATCCCAGGATCCACATATGTGTGGAAAACAAGACATATATATAAAAAACAAAGAAACAAAGATACCAGCTTTTACCTTTCTTTATTTGTGTGGAAAACAAAACTTTCCTTCTTCAAGTATGATAATTATGGGGCGATCCAGCAATCCTCTTGAAGAATCACCACGATAATTGTATGTCTAACTACTATAATCACAGTGTATGATTATCTCTAATAGAAATCCACACGGAGGAGCACACTCAAGCACCAAGATTTTCTGTGCTAGTAGAAAACAACAATGGTGGCTGGGGTTTTTCTTGCTTGTTCTTCTTGTTCAACAAAACCAGAGAATAAAAAAGAAGAAGAAGAAGAAGACCCTTGGTGTTCAGCTTGGAGAGACTCATGAGAGAAAGAGAGAGTAGAGAACAAAAGATCCTATATTTTATCCTCTTGTGTGCCCTTTAGTTTTATGTTGTTTTGGAGTTGTTTTAAGTGACCTTTGGTTTTCATGTTTTTAGTGATTTCTTTGCATGAAATATAAAAAATCTATTATATAAGTCTTAATTAACTAGAGTCGTTCACCTAACGTACAAGGTTATTGGCCTTGCAATATGACCTCACCCAATATACATCAAAGTGTACAAGTTGAGCTTCACCAGACCACTAACTTATACTCAAGTCTTAGAGTACTCGTCTACATAGTAGCTGCGATAAACTAATTTTTATTTAATTTAGTACTTTTATAAAGTTATTATCATGTGGTCTAATTCTACGTATTCCAAATACGCTTACACTATTAGTGTGAGTGGACTACTCACTGGTTAAAGGTAAATCATTTCCCATTGAGAAACTATAGTGTAATGATCTAAACATTAATGAAGTGCCCAACTTTATCAATTGATCAAGAATAATTTTTTGCTTATGTGTTAGTAGCTTATAATCTACACCTTACTGTGAAAACAGGACCAAATCATATAGATTACTTACTAACCCATTTAGACCTTTAATATACAATATATAAACAAACAATCATTAATTAACGAAACTTTTATTAATTTCCAAAATATAGAAATACATAGGCCATTTTGGGTATATATTCCAACAGTATATTCATGTATATAGACACACACAAATATAAATAAATATTTATATATTTTATGTGTATATATTTGTATGAATATGTATATATATGTATATTTGAATATGTATATGTGTGTGTGTGTGTGTGTGTGTGTATTTATTTATATATGAATATGAATATATATGTATATATATATTAATACGTAAATATATATATGAATATATATGTATATATATATATATTATTATGTAAATATATATATATATATATATATATGAATATGTATAAATATGTATATGAATATGAATATATATGTATATATATTAATATATAAAGATATATATAAATATTTATAAATATGTATATATGAATATACATATATGTGTGTATGTGTGTGTGTGTATGAATATTTGTGTATATATTGGTCCCTAAATTTTTTATGTTTGCAAAATGATCCCCAACAAATTTTAAATTGGTCCTTGAATTTTTTTTATATTTATAAAATGACCCCTAAAAATTTTGCATATTGGTCCCTAAATTTTCAATATTTATAGTATGACCACCAAAAAAAATTTAGATTGGTCACTAAAATTTTAAATATCTATAATATGACCTCTAAAATTTTTTGTAATTATTCCCTAACATATATGTGTATATATATAAGTATATATGCATGTACATATATATATATATATATGTATATAGATATTTAAAATAGGTAATAAATAAATAAATTAGTATTTAAAATTTTCTAAATGTACATAGATGTCTAAATTATCTCATATTATTGAATAATACGTATTGATAGTAAATTTATATGATTATTTATATTTTATTATAAATATATGTAGTATATACATATATGTTTATTAATATATTTATATATCTGTTGTATATGTGTGTGTGTGTGTATACATACATATACATACATATATATATATGTATGTATGTATGTATGTATACATACATACATATATACATATATATATATATATATATATATAAATATGCATGTGTATATATATGTATATGGGATGCATATATATGTGTATGTGTGTGTCTATGTGAATGTGCATATATATATATATATATATATATATATATATATATATATATGTATGTATGTATGTATGTATGTATTTGTAGAAAATATAATTTATGATTCTTTTTTTTCTAATTGATCTATATGTATAAAATTATTTAAAAATATTAATGACATAATTTATTAAAAATGATGACATAAGTAACATCATATAGATTTTTTAAATTATATAAATATACTAAATAACTTATTATATTGAATAATTTGTTTTAATAGTAAACTTAATATGATTATTATATTTTGTTATAATAGTAATGTTTTAAAAAAATTAAGATTGAACTTTACACATTGTTTAAGTAAAAATATATGACCAAACATGAAGTTTGGCCTAGCATTTGAGTGCGCTCATTGTACTCTTGCTGGACTAGGGTTTGAATCTCACTGAATTAGAGTGGAGTGGTGAAATTAGGTGTGGTGGGTCAGTGTGGACCAAGCAGTAAGAAGTAGTATGGTGTGCAAATTTTCTCACCAAAAAGCTTCTTTGACAAGGAAAATTTTCCCTCCTTGCCAAAAAGTTTATAAAAATATTTTTACGAACATATTAATTAGTGAAATAAAATTTGGCCCTTTAGTGAGAAAATTCTTTGTCGCGAAAATATTATCATCAATGACAAAATGACATTTTTTGTTACAAAAATTTTACAGTTTTGTGACAACTTTTCCTAGCAAAAGCTTTAGCGAGGAAGCAATTTTCCTTGCTAAAAGGCTCACATTGGTGAGAAAACATTATGTTTTGTCGCCCGAATGCTTTGGCAATGGCACTTTAGTGATGAATTGGTGAGAAATTTTTTTCCTCGCAGAAGGACTTCAGCAAGGAAAAAAAGGCCTTTAGTTAGGAAAATATTTTGTTATGGAAGGCTACTTTTTTTTTTTTTTTTTTTGTAGTGTATCTGGAAGAATCCAATACCCCTATCTTTAGGTGATATCAAATCCCCCAATCTCTCTCTAGGTTAATCGAAGGAAACCCACATTGAACCCATTAATTGGAACCAACTGCTAACCCTATCTCTTTAATTCATTAGGAGACAACAATCTAATTAATAAATCCAACACTATAAAATCAAGTAATCATTCTTTATGAATTGAAAGTTAATAAATCAAGATAGATTTGATGCAAAACTAACTAGGGTTCAATCCTTCAAGAATAATTAAAGAAATATATATAAATTAACAACGAAAACTAAAAAAAAGGACAAGAAATTGCTCATAGACAAGTTGATTTCTTCATCTTCAATCTTCACTTTGTAACCCTCAATCCTCTATTTTCTTTTCTCTTCTTAGAGTGGGTGTTTTCTCTTAGTGTTGGCCGACACTTATTGTTTATATTACTTCTATTTATAGGGCGTCATGTGAGATGATATACACAACATCGTGCATGCTTTATTCAAGTGTATCTATATTTTGAGCTCAATTTAGATTCAACATTAAATTTAATAAATAATGAAATAGGCAATGAAAATAAATTCCCTAGCATTAATGTACAACAACCCACTCCAAGTATTAATTCTGATGAATCTAATATAGGTGTGCCTCAGGCTGATAGTGAATCTTCGGAAGTTGTAGTTAAAGCAAAAATATCTATGATATTGAATCTTTTTTAAAAGGATAATGATAATGATAGTGTAATATGTAAAATTTGTAAGGTGGTATATGCACATAAGAGGGGAGGAAGGATAGAAACATAAGCTAGACACATGAAAAGGTCACATAAAGATTAGTTAGAAAACTTACTAAAATAACAACAAATCCCTAATATAGGAGGTCAAATTATAAGTAATTTTTAATACAATTATAAAAGAACTAGAATTGAATTTGCTAAAATGATTGATAAAATTAAATTACCAATTAATTTTTTTAGGAAATCCACAATGCAATACAATTGCTGATGTGTATAAATTTGGGTATAAAAATCATATAAAAATAAGCACATTCCCAAAAAAAGTTTAAATCAAAACATTAACCCCAAATTACACATTTGAGCAAACGTACTCATCATTAAGCATAGCATAGGGTTTAAAACGAGTGTCGATCCTCAAGGAACAAGTATGCCTTAATCATTTTTCATTCATTGTTTAACCGATTCAATAAAGTGAAAAAGAATAAAAAGGAAAATAAAATAAAAGAAAGTAAAAGAATATATACATGTCAAGGATGGAGAATTATGTAACTTAAACCATTATTTTGACAACCACAATCTTAAAGTACTCAATCATTGTCATAACTAATCATTCCCCTGGCGTCATGAAGGATTAAGATAGATTTACTTATTTTTCAATCCATGAAATCACTATCTTCTAGACAAATCAGCATCACATATTCTGTCTCAACTAATTCACCCAAAAGATGCATTAAACACAATATTTGATTAAATTTTCATATTCTGGCAAATCTAAAACATGAAATTAACTAATGAATCCATATTCTGGCAAACATCAATTAACATTTAGTTACCTAGTTCATAGCAATTAACCCCTTTTTTCAAGTAAGTTAAAAGACAACAAATATGAAATTAATGAATTGAGACCATCATCAACCCCCTTTAAAAGCAAGCTAATAGAAGAAACAACAAATTAATCTCGTAATCTACATAAGTAATTAAATACCATGAATAACAATCAATTAATCAAAAGATCAAAGTAACTCTAAAAATCATGAATCCTAAAATAATGTCAAATTAAAATAAAATAATTAATACATCATTATTCAAGAAAAGAAAAAAAGTTAAAAGAAAGTACTCATAAACAAGCCTCATTCTTCTTCCTTCGTAGACCCTCTTGTACAATCCTCCTTGATTTAAAGAATTCCTTCTTGAATTTGAATGATTTTTCTGTTATGATCCATGAATTCTCTCTTTTTCCTTGTGTTTTTCCTCTATTTAAAATAATATATCCAATGCTTTCTTTATTCAAGACAACAAAACATATGCTCCTATACATTTTATAACAAATGCAAGACTTGTGTAAGTGAATAATGACTAGTAGAACCATCCCAACACTTAACATCATTCTCAAACTGTTGGAAAGAATTTAGTTCAAAAAGAATATGCATTCCATAAGCTTACTTTTTATACACTCTCTCCATTAATCCGAGATATATCATGATTCTACTTAGGTTAAGTAGGACTTTTAAGCTTCTATGTAAGGCTAAAGGGTTTGTAATGTAGCTTGACAAATAAAAGATATAGGAAAATCAAATATCAAAGAAAATAAGAGTTTGCAAGAAAAGGGTAAACAAAATGTACCAAGAGATTCCAAACTTTTCTTGCTCTCCTATCACAAAACCAATCAAAAACCCATAACCTTGTATAGCAATCATATCACAGTTTAAGCAAATATTGCATTCTTTTCATCAATTATTCTCAACTTAACAATAATTTTGGACAAGATCATCAAAATTTTAGCAGTGGTGCCAAAAACATGATGTGAAATCAAGTTTTTCAAAAAAAATACCTCCATGATGAAACAGAAAAATATCTTATTCCAACTCACCTAACATTCTTCTTGTGCTCTTCTTTTTTTTTTCTTTTAACTTTTCTTTCTTTTTCTCTTCTTTTCAAGTGCCGCTTTTGTTTGTTTCTATGTTTTTTCGAACATTTTATAGCATCTTTTTGTTTTTCTCAATTTTGATTCCTCTTTTTCTTTTTTCCTTTCACAACTCCACCATAACACACGACGCATGACTAAAAATAACAAGTCATGACATTTACACAAGTATTTTCCCTCACAATTCTTCTACTTGTACTTTTATCCATTAAGAGCAATCAAAGATTTGGAAGAATTATCAAACTCTCAGAAAGAAGTAATGGACAAAGCATGATAATGGGTTTAAGAAAGAAATTGACAATTTAGGCTTAAAATAGGCACTAGGGATAATATAAAATAGGTAGGCTTGAAAAGGTCAAACTATCCAAAGAAGGCCTATTACTGTCATCCCTAAGTTAAATCATGGATGTTTTTCTTATTTCTCCTCGAGAGGTATTCAAGTAAGTTCTAGAATGCTCAATGAATTTAGCAGAAAAATAGGTTTAAGAACAATGTAAAGCATTTGATCAAGAACTGCTTAGTCAAAGTGAGTGTAAAAAGTCATGCATAAGCCACAATTGATATAGAACATATGCTATATGATCCAGTATAAAGACGTGCATTAAAAATACATCTTGAAAGCTCAAAAATATTAGAAAAATTTTTGAAAATTTTGCTCAAAAGGATTACATGAAGAATGAAGTATAGAAGAATTCCCATTCTAATCACTCCTCCACATTTAAACTGGACATTGTCCTCAATAGCCAAACAAATAGAATAAGAAAATAGGACCACAAGACCAAAAAAATAAAGAGGAAAGGAGAAGAAAGAAAATACTTCCATTCATTGTGTATTCTTCTACAAAAGAGTTGAAGTCCGACAGAAAGGAGCATTGTTGAAGTACCTAAAAAGACATATACACAAAAGCATAAAAACTAGAAAAGAAAAATAAGAAAATAGTAAAGAAAATAGTACAAAAAGAAAAGTACAGGAAATAACTAGAAAATTCATGAAAATATAAAGGAAAAACAAGAGTGACAAGTAGGAACAAGTGTAGAACAATCATCTCAATCCTCCCCATCATCATCGTCAGGTGCTGAAGTGCTATCCCCGCCATGCGGTCGCAGAAAACGCTGCATCCACTTAGCCCATTGCTGCTCCATAATCGTCTGCCTCAGGGCAATGTCATCAATAGAGACGCGCATGTGTAGTAACATCTCCATCTGCTGAGCTAACTGCCCCATCACTACGGTCTCAAACTTAGTCCTTGGTTGGGACTGTGAACTACTGGCTTGTGCTCGCGATGGTGGTAGTAGGTGCTACTCCTCCATAGGTGGTGGCCGAACCTGACCGGGGTACTTGACCTCATAGGAGTTAGCCATTTCTTCATCTCCTGGCTATACTTGTACCTACAGCTCATCAATGTTTGCTCCAGGACCATGTCATGCTCAATGGTAGTCTCAATCAATTCCCCCTTAGTACTAATACCAAAATCTCTCAGAATTTTCATGATTACTAGAGGGAAAATGAAGGCTTTGGTAGAAAGACGATGATGAATCACATCCCTAATGGATTGTATGATCAATGCGGCAAGAAGGATAGGTTGAGTAGTCATCATCCGATGTAAGATGTATATATCAATAACGCGTGTCTCATGTTTTAGGCTGAGTAGTCATCATTAGATATTTAATTTAAGATAGATTCACTTCTTTTTCAATCCATGAAATCACTCTCTTCTAGACAAATTAGCATCACATATTCTGTCTCAACTAATTCACCCAAAAGATGCATTAAACATAATCCTTGATTAAATTTTCATATTCTGACAAACTTAAAACATGAAATTAACCAATGAATCTATATTCTGGCAGACATCAATTAACCTTTAATTTCCCAGTTCTTAGCAATTAACCCCCTTTTCAAGCAAGTTAATATACAACAAATATGAAATTATTGAATTGAGACCACCATCAACCCCTTTTAAAAGTAAGTTAATAGAAGAACCAACAAATTAATCTCGTAACCAGCATAAGTAATTAAATTCCATGAATAACAATCAATTAATCGAAATATCAAAGTAACTCTAAAAATCATGAATCCTAAAACAATGTCAAATTAAAATAAAACAATTAATACATCATTTTTCAAGAAAAGAAAACAAAGTTAAAAGAAAGCACTCATAGACAAACCTTCTTCTTCTTCCTTCGTAGATCCTCTTGTACAATCCTCCTTGATTTGAAGAACTCCTCCTTGAATTTGAATGATTTTCTGTTATGATCCATGAGTTATCTTTTTTCCCTCTATTTATAGGCTTTAAAAGTGCCTCAATTCGTCCCTCTAGGGTTTTTGGCTGACTAGAAGTAGGAAAATACTAACACTCTGCAAATTGCCAAAAAATGCACACAAAAATCGAGGCACCACCTCAGTAGCAGTGCACAGCCTATCCTACCTAGGGCCGATGCCGGTTGTAGTCTGTTTCTCTGTTTGTTCATCGATTTTTCTTGATTTTTGTGCCAACCCTTCTAGACTGCAGCCGGCGCTACTTCTAAGCTTCCAACTGGCACCAGTTGTGTTCTATTTCATCAATTTTTTTATCACCCCGAAGTATATGCTAGCAGCACGTAGCCAGTATCAGTTCTCCTGTCCTGGCGGTGCTGCCTCTACTATATTTAGTGACGTTTTTATCTTATTTTACCCTTAAAATCTGAAATAATGCACAAAATACCTTTCCAAAGGTAAAATCTCAAATATGAAGCAATATGACCAGTTATTGAGTAAAATGTATCACAAAATGGCCTTAAATAACAAGGAAATATATAACTAATTTAGGCCCTATCAATTGCCAACATCTATTTGAAATGATTCTTAAAACAACATTAAAAAGTGATATAATAAAAATATACAAAGAGATGAAAGAGTGCCTTATTGTCATGTATGTTTGATTCTTGTAATTTGAAATTTGCTCATACTTGTAATAGTTGGAGTAAAATTACTAAAGAGGCTTATATGTGCATTACATGTGATTATATTGATCATGATTGGTTAGTACAACAAAGACCTATTTGTTTTAAATTATTTGAACTTCCTTATTTAGGTAGTAGTTAGAATGATTATTCAAACATATTATGAATATATGATATTAGATGGTATTTTATTTTATACTAAGTGTGATTGTCATATACTTAATTTATGTATTAAAGAAGGATAAAAATATATTGATGGTACTATTAATATAATTAGAAATGTTTATTTTTTTTATTAAAATTTCTCTAATTAGGCATCAAAATTTTAAAGTTTTATGCCGAGAACAATGTCTTTCTTTTAAAAAATTTAGATTAGATTTTGAAATTAGATGGAATTTAACTTTTGATATGTTTGAAAATGTTATATATTTTCAAAATCAACCTATTGAATTTTGTAGCAGTAACAATTTTAAACCACAACTCACTGATACTCATTTTGAAAATTGTATCAGCTTTCATCATTTTTAGTTACTTTTAAAAGAGTAATTGAACTTTTTTCGAGATCTTATTATTCAACTACTTATTTTATTTTTTTCTCCACTTGCAAAAGTAGCACATACTTTTAGTGAGTATATGACGCATCTCCAATATGGTTCCTCTATAAAAAGTATGTTTGAAAAATATAAGAAATATTATGAAGATATTCTTATTTTATATTACATAGTATTATATTTAGATCCTTGAGTAAAAAACTCTTGGATTTCATAGTACCTTTACGAAATATTAGATTTTGATGAATCTCTAACACTCAAGCAACTTATGATAAAACACATAAAAGATAAAACAGCTAAAGCTCTATTCAATATATATAACTCGTATGAGTTTAAGTCTTCTTGTTCTAGCTCTGCTACTATAAGTAGAGAAGGTTCATCATCATCATCTAGCAATCAATTTCTACCACCACGAAGATCTACATCTTCGATATCATCGAAATTTATTCCACGGGGTATTATAAAGCGTCAAAGAAGATCATCTACCACCTATAATGATATGACTATTTATGAGATGCAACCTCTAGTAGAAAATGAGGATCAATATTTTGACATTTGTGGTTGGTGGAAGGATTATATAAAGGAATATCCAATTTTATCCGAAATGGCACAAGATCTTTTAACACTACCTATCTTCACAGTGCCATCGAAAAGCACAATGCCATAGCATTTTGCTAAACAAATGCTATAGTGATTTTCATAACTTTGAGGATGGCCCTTGTGTAGAAAACAACAAATAAAACCATTAGCTAAAATATTTTAGGGTAATCCTATAATTGAGGGAAAGATTCACCGAACTTATTAGGTCTGAGTCCTATGATTAACATAAGCAGAAAGTAGTTATAGATGCCTAAACCATGATAAATATAAAAAGCTTAAGACCAAATTTGAGAAGAGCATTGGCTCATTTTCTACCAGTGAATTACTCCACTACTATTAATGCTGCCACCAACTATCAAGAAATTTCTTACTAAGAGGCCATTAGGGCAACATTGGAACAACAAAGGAAAACAAGCTCAAACCATTTTGACTGAGAATACTTTAAAGGAAATAGTTTAGTTATCTATGCTGTTGTTGTTGTTATTATTATTATTATTATTATTATTATTATTATTATTATTATTATTATTGGTGATAGTAGAAACTTTTTACTGGATTATTATTAAAAAATCTAGTATCTTTTGTTATTTATTTTTATACTTTCCATTACTCACTACTTTGGTGTCGTTGGTTTATTCCTATTTTTTAATTGCCACTTGAGAAATACTTTTGATCTTGGGGTATATTTGTGATTTGTACGGAGCTTTATTTTTTGCTCTCTATATTTTTTTGGTTATGGATTGATAAACTAAGTAACTTTATTGAAACTGTAGCATAGTATGAAGCACAAACAACTTAAGATCTTTAACCTTTCAGTGCTAATCATGTGCATAGATATAATCACATTTTAATTGTGTGATCCTAATTTAAATAGGTACAATGGATCACATGCACATAGATATCCATCCGGGGCCTCTCGTCGACGGTTTACTATCTCTTCTATCGAGTCATCGTTCGTCTTTGGTATGGTCTGGTGATCAACGTGCTTGTGAGATTCCATTGGTGTATAGATGATGCGATTCCACATTTTTGGAGCATACACCCCTTTCCAGTAGAGTTGTGGAGTTAGTGGATAGGGCTGGTTTTGGTGGAGTCAAGCGAGCTGGACATTTCCAGGTTGATCATGCTCTCATTACTGCACTGGTAGAGTGATGGCGTCAGGAGACCCATATATTTCATTTCCCTTTAGGAGAAGCTATAGTGACATTAGAGGATATTGTGATATTATGGGGCCTTATGGTAGATGGAGATGCAGTGATAGGGCCTTCTTATCACTATAGCAAAGGTGACTGGATTAACCTTTGCAATAGACTACTTGGCATTAGGGCACGGGCCGAGGACATACAAGGAAATAGGATTAAGAAGGGTCTTATTAATGAGGCCTTGGATTTTTCTTTAACCAATGATGCTACTGATGACATCGTTAGGCAGTGTGCTTGTTGCCTTATTGCCCTATTAATTAGGGGCCTACTACTTTCTGATAAGTCAAGAAACTTGCTCCACTTGAAATACCTACCTCTCCTCGAGGATTTGGAGGTATATAGGACGCTTAGCTGGGGTAGTGCTGTTCTAGCATTCCTCGTATAGATGTTTATATCACGCTTCTATCGGATCGGCGCAGGAGATTTATGGACCAATGGTCTTACTCCAGGTACGAATTCAAATATGTTTTATATTTTATTTTTATCTTATAAACATGTGTGTTACGAGTCTAACATATTTGTGACTACGTTGTAGCTATGGGCATGGGAGCATGTTTAGATTGTATGGCCAGAGCGGAGTATACCTCGCGATGATCTCCCACCCCTTGCACCCTACGGTACTCGATGGGATGTACTAGTACAGCTTTATCGGACGTCTACACATGTTCTTGTGACATATCACTCCCAGCTAGATGCTCTCTCAGACGAGGATGTGAGTATATAAAAATACTTTATTTGGAACTCTTTATTTGTTTGACACTAACATTCCCGAACAATGGTATGACAGTTTGTTTGGCGGTCTTATCAAACTGATTTGATTAGTCTCCTCCCCCCTAATTATTTGGAGGGACCTGATATCTGGAGGTCACACACAACGCTGATCAGTTGGGAGGTCGTTGAACTATATTTTTCGGACCGAGTGATGCGGCAGTTTGGGATGCTTTAGTCTATTCTAATAGATTGCATTATGAGGATTGACCTGCATGGGGTTGATAGGTGAAACAATCGCTCTAGAGATTACAGAATATATCATGGGTCGTATCTTCAGATATGGGCTAATCACGTAGACCTTACCCAGACCAGTATGATGGGTGTTTCGATCGTAGTGGATTATATATAATGGTATATGGACCGTACCCGTCTTCGGATCGGGAACCCCATTACTCGTGCTTCTTTGCCCTCAGGGTATCATCTTACTGGGTCTAGTACAGTTGTCATGGTACGTAATTCATTTGGTGATGTAGGAGTTAATAACTTGAGAAGGCCTTTAATTATTCACTAATTTTTTTGAATGATGATTTCAAGCTAATATTATGCGACGAGCTATGACAATGGCTAGGTGTCATATTCACAGTGCCGACTCGGTGTCCCGAAGGGCTTTTATTGACATTTGAGATATGTGTGCTTGAGGACTTGCAGTATGTCATTAGGAGCATGACTAGTATGTTGGACCAATACCGGTCGATTCAGGTGAGTCGATCATCGCAGTGACTCAGTTTACGTCGAGACCTCGGGATCCTATTGATGGTCGTATGCACCCAGGAATGAGGCGTGGGGGCAGGAGACCCCGAGTTCGTGCCCATCTTCCATCTCACGATCCTATTCCGGAGGTGCACTAGGAGCCTGAGATTCAGGAGGAGACGGGAGGTGGCATATTGACCAAGATTGGGACAGATGATTTCAGGACCCGAGGGGATGATTTTCACACTGATGTTGCATCAGGTAATCTGATTGGTCACGACTTCATTGTCATTCCGATTCACTCTCCGCGTATAACAGCGGGCGTGTTCGAGAATGGGGATGCAGAACCATCGTTCCAAGACCAGGTGACAGCATTTCTCGTATTGAGAAGTTTGGGGAAACATCCCTTTTGTGGTATAGTCTATCACTGGCGTCGCAGACCGGGTGCACCTGCAGCAGGCCAGATTCCCGATCCTGATCTAGCTCTTGTACCAGCAGCGGACTAGCTTCCAAATCCCGTGCCAGATCTACCCTAGCTTCCAGATCCCACACCAGCTCCACACTATCTTCCAGATCTCGCACTAGCAGGCCAGCAGTGTCCGAGATCTGAATCATGCGCATGACGGTGATGAGCTTGTAGGTGGTGGGAGACCAAGGCAAACGATTAAATCTCGTCATCCTTTTATACTCTCACCACATTAGGTGTCCTTGATGTTAGGAGATACTTTGTACTTCATATACCATTCGAGAGCTATCTTTGTTGATTTTGGAATATTATAATGCTATCTTTATTTTTCTTTTTGTATTGTTGCTTTTGAACTTTGTTTAAATTTGTATACAGTTGAAAGTCGCATTCTTGGAATGCGACCTTCGCAGGCCAATATATACAAAGATTAGCTCCAGTATCCAGATCTACAGATGTATTTCATCTCAGGGCAGATTTAAAAAATTGTAATGCTGCTGTGAAATGGGTGTTTGATGAATAGTTGATATGGCCTAAATTAGTCATATATTTCCTAGTTATTTGAGGCTATTTTGTTATACATTTTCTTCAATAACTGGTCATATTCCTTCATATTTGAGATTTTAACATTGAAAAGATATTTTATGTATTATTTCAGATTTTAAGGATAAAATAAGACAAAACCATCGCTAAACAGAGTAGAGGCAGCACCGGCCAGGATAGGAGAACCGGAGCGGCCACGTGCTGCTGGTATGTACTTTGAGGAGATAAAAAATTGGTGAAACATAGCTAAACAGAACATAGTCGGAGCTAGTTGGGAGCTCAGAGGTGGCGTCGGCTGCACACTGGAAGGGTTGTCATGAAAATCAAGAAAAATCGGCGAACGAATAGAGAAATAGACCACAACTGGCACCGGCCCTAAACAGGACAGGCGGTGCTGGCTGTGCACTGCTACTGAGGCGGTGCCTCAATTTTCGCATGTGATTTTTTGCAATTTACAGAGTTTTAGTATTTTTCTACTTCTAGTCGGCCAGAAACCTTAGAGGAACGAATTGAGTCACTTCTAAAGCCTATAAATAGAGGGAAAACACAAGGAAAATGAGAGAATTCACGGATCATAACAGAAATCATTCAAATTCAAGAAGGAATTCTTCAAATCAAGGAGGATTGTACAAAATGGTCTACAAAGGAAGAAGAAAGAGGCTTGTCTATGAGTGCTTTCTTTTCTTGAACAATGATGTATTAATTGTTTTATAGTAATTTGACATTGTTATTTGTATTCACGATTTTTAGAGTTACTTTGATCTTTTGATCAATTGATTGTTATTCTTGGTATTTAATTACTTATGCTAATTACAAGATTAGTTGGTTGTTTTCTATATTAACTTATTTGAAAAAAGGGGTTGATAGTGGTCTCAATTCATTAATTTCATATTTGTTATCTCTTAACTTGCTCGAGAAATAGGTTAATTGCTAAGAACTAGGTAATTAAATGTTAATTGATATTTGCTAGAATATGAATTTATTGGTTAATTTCATGTTTTAAGTTTGCCAGAATATGGAAATTTAATCAAGGATTGTGTTTAATACATCTTTTGGGTGAATTAGTTGAGACAGAATATGTGATGCTAATTTGTCTACAAGATAGTGATTTCATGGATTGAAGAAGAAGTGAATCTATCTTAATCCTTCATGATGTCAAGAGAATAATTAGTTATGATACTGATTGAGTACTTTAAGATCATGTTTGTCTAAATAATGATTTAAGTTACATAATTTTCCATCCTTGACATGTATATATTCTTTTATTTTATTTTATTTTCCTTTTTATTCTTTTTTCCTTTATTGAGTCGATTAAACAATGAAAGAATAGTGATTAAGGCATACTTGTTCCTTGAGGATCAACACTCATTTTATACCCTATGATATGCTTAATAATGAGTACGCTTGCTCAAATGTGTAATTTGGGGTTAACATTTTAATTTAAACTTGATTGAGAATGTGCTTATTTTTATAAAATTTTTATACCAAAATTCAAACACATTAAGTTTTTAGCACCGTTGCCGGGGAACAATAGCATGAAAGTTTGGATTTTATTGATTTAACCATATAAATATATAAATATGCAAATATATAAATATGTAAATATGTACAATTGTTCTTTTTATAAAAATGTGCCATCTTTTGTATCTTGTGTATCTTTGTAATCTAATTTACTAACTTTGACTAATGTTTAATTGACTAACATATTCTTGTAATTTTGTTTGAATTATGAATTCAATTATCTAACCTCCGTCTTATCTTTTCTAGGTGTTAGCCTTGGTATATAACCCAACAATCTGAAGGCGATATAGTAGATTTTGATCCTAAAATCGAAAGGACATTATCAAAAATCCATTGGACAATCAAAAGGAAGTTAATCGTAGACATGGACGGTGCTCAAAACAATAATCCTAGAAACGATAGGAGGGTCATTGATGACTTTGTGAAACCTACAATCTTGGGCATGGGCTCGAGTATTACTACACCTAGGGTGGATGCGAATAATTTTGAAATAAAGCCCAATATCATCCAGATGGTCCAAAATATGATCTAATTTGATGGGCTACCTGAAGAAGATCCCAATGCCCATCTAGCTAGTTTCCTTAAAATTTGTCATACCTTTAAGATGAATGGTATTTCTGAAGATGTCATCAAACTAAAACTTTTTCCTTTTTCTTTGAGAGATAGAGCCAAATTTTGGTTAAAGTCTTTACCCACAAGTTCCATCACTATTTGGAATGCCCTAGTTGAAAAATTCCTTGCCAAATATTTTCCTCCAGCTAGGACATCCAAACTCAGAAATTACATTTTTGTCTTTCAACAATTAGATTCTGAACATTTGTATGAAAATTGGGAGAGGTTCAAGGAAATGTTAAGAAAGTGCCCACACCACAGATTTGAGCTAGGAATGCAGATGCTCATCTTTCTGAATGGCCTTAAGTTTGCAACATGATAAGTGGTGATTCTTCTGTAGAGGGTTCCATCAATCATAAGACCCCGAAACAGGTATTCGATCTCATTAAAAACTTGGCTTCTAATAACTATTCTTGGGGAAGTGCTATTAGTGTTGTGCCCTAGAGGCAATCACTTATACCATGTATATTGCATATTAAATTAATAAGAGTCATTCTTTATCTTTCAGTTTGATTGTTATATCTAAATATGTGTACAAATCATTAGATAAAGTCCCTAGTACAACACAGTGTTAAGGAAATCATGATAGAGATCATGATGTGAGATTCCTACTATGCTATGCAGTGTTTGTACTTAAATAATCCCCAGTCATAGTATTAATAAGATGGGACGTTATTAATACGCCAAGACTGGCACATGTTATATCTCTTGATTGGATCAAGCGGTGGTTCTCATATCCGTGGGTATTGGGATACTCAGGATTAACGTGTGGATGCTTATTTTGAAACAAGTTCATTGGATGACTTAGCTACGAGATAATCACTTGGATAACTATTTAGTGCCAGTGATAGAATCTCATTATAGCAAGTGTGCAAGTATCCTTAGACTTGAGATCTCAAAGGTACTTTGTTTATCGAGCGTTGTACTTTGATTCTAATCTTTGGAGTCTTACCTAGGACCGCCTATGGGATGGATATTGGGTACAACGTAAAGTAAACGAAAGTAGTTGAGAGGGTCAATAAAGGATTCACCACTCCTAATAGTAGGAGAGTATATCTCAAGGCCACTTGTAGAAATCATTACTCAAAAAGTCCTTGGCCAAGGCGACTATGTGATGGAAATGGTTCCAATTGATACACATATCGAGTAATGGATTTCTTGAACAAGTACTAAAATATTCGGGCCAGAATTAATAATATTCTGGAGGGAGTTGGCACTAATTCCATGCTCTAGACCGAATGAGATATTGTATGTTGAAAGGAATTTATTGCACTGATAATTTGCTATTGAAAGGTTCATATCAAGCCACTTGACTTTATGGACTTTTGTGTGATCTAGAGTCATTGCTAGATGTCGCTCTTGATATGCTAAATATGAATTTATTAATTAGAGAATTAATAAATTTAATCCTTTATTTTATTAAGGATTATTAATTCTAATATTGTTAGAATTAATTCATATTATGCTACCAATAAGACCAGGAAACCTAATGGGTCACATACAATAAAGGTTTGAATGCTCAAATATATTATTTGATAATATTGTGGGGTTAATTAAGAGAAGGGAATATATTTATAGGTGAATTATAAGTTTGTTATAATTCATGGGACCTAATTGTAATTAAGTAAACTTCAAGGACCAATTTGTTGATAATTGGACGTTGAAGGACTAAGTTACAATTTATGGTAATTATAAATCTATAAATATAAGGAAACGGTTTCCTTAGGGTTTGAGACAGACTATTCACGCAATAACAGAGAAACCGTTTCTCTACCTCTCTCTTGATCAAACCCTAACCGTCTCTCTTCTTGATCAAAACCCTAGCCTCCCGAATTCTACTAGCATAGAATTGTGAGATTGTGAGCATTCAACCTTGTGTGGATTATCATTAGAGGGAGTTCTTTCTTGGACTTCAGTTGAGCTGCAGTGAACGGTTTTGGATAATCTGGATCGTGCCTACATTCTTGTTTCTGAAATTTTTGAATTCCGGCTTCACGAGGTAATAGACGCAATCTTCTCCTTTTTCCGTTTCTATTGCAAACCCGTGATCCATGGCTTGGATTTCTTGTTGTTTTCCGCTGCGTTTAATCTGATTATGCATGATAGAAATCCTACAAGTGCAAGGTCAAAAGCTCGTGTGTAAGGAGTGCACAAAGTGGATGTTGTGGTAACTTTGGAAGCTAAGGTGAATGCTTTGACTTAAAAGATGGAACCAATGGTGATGCCTCAAGGCTAAGTGCTAAATGTAAGTTGTGATTTCTGTGGAGAAGGGCACCCAAATCATGAGTGCCAAAATATAGGTTCACTCCAAGAAACCACGCAACAAGCAGCCTTCGTAGGTAATGTCCATCCAGGTAACAATCCTTATAGCTCTACTTGCAATCTTGGTTGGAGAAATCACTCTAACTTCTCTTGGAGCAATGAAAACCAACCAAGGCAGGGCCTTTCAACTTTGGGGGAAATCAAAGGAACCAACCTCCTTTGAACAACAATTCAGCACCTTCTAAGCCACCATTGGAGGAATTGATTGGCCAATTGGTAAGTACAACGGAGACTAAGTTCTAAAGGGTTGATGCTACGACAAAGAACTTAGAGGCCTCCATGCGCAACTTGGAGAGCCAAATTAGCCAAGTAGCTAAATTAATTGGGGATCGTCAAGCAGGGACACTACTAGGGAACACCGAAGAATATCCATGGGATTAAGGCCGTGGAAAGCATTGAAGTTGTTTTTGCTTTAAGTTTTTTGTGATTTGGAACAATTTTTATTTTCGCCATTTTGGTTCGTTTTTATTTATTTCTTCATGAATTAAATTGCATTATTCATCACTGTTGCGTGTTCATCATTTTTTTATTTCATTTTTCAAAAAAAAAAAAAAATTAGAGCCCAGATAGAATGCAACCGGCACTGACTAAGGCCCAGAACCGGCATCGGCTCCTGTCACGAGAAGCTAAAAATAGGCCAATTTGGCCATTTTTTCTTTCAAACTCTCCAACTCCCTCTCAAATCCTTTCTAACCCGCGCCGGCTTCACCGTCCAAACCTCTCAAGATTTAATTTTTCACCTCCCAAACACTTCTAAAGTATCAATCTATTCTTCTTTTATTAATTCTACAGGTCAAAATTCTCTAAATCTTCCATTTTTCACAAAAACTCAATCTTCAATCCACATTGAAGAAGCTTGGATTTCTGAAAAAAGAATGCAGCTTTCGCTTGCCCATGTATAGAAGAACATTAAGGTATGATTTTTCTTAAATTCCCACGATAAAAATGTTGTAAGTAAATTTTTCTAATTTTGGGTATAGTTTTGGCCGAAAATTGAGATATTTTAATGTTCTCTTGCATTGGGAATTAACTTGTGAGCTTTAAGGCATTAGATATATTATGAGTTAATGATTCTTGAGTACTTGCTTCAGTTACATGATCATTAGGGAGTTTTGTGTCTTTGCTTAAGGGTATGATTATGGCTATTATGATGATTAAGTAACTAGTCGCATATTGACCTTGACTTATCTTACACTTGATCACTATAATGCCATGATGATTCCATAATTCACATGATCATGTTATGAGCATCCATATACATTGGGTTTGTTCAACACATTTATGATTTATTATTAGCTTTGATGCTTATTCTTGCAGGTTGTGTTGTAAATTGTGGTGGATTGATTAGAGGAGATTGAATTGGTTGTTGTTTGGTGCGAGGTATACTTTAAGGAGTTTGGGCATTGTGGTGCGAGCTAGTTGAGAGTTGATTGTGGTGTTGTGCATTTTGTTTGAAATTGAGGAAATTCTACTCTTTTAAAATCTTTGAGCTTTCTAGTCCTTATCCTCTTATCTTCACTACTACGTACTTGCCAATATGTCTAGAGCACAGAGTCAATCCTCCAAAAGGACTAGAGCTTCTTCTTCCTCAGCCTCTTCATCTATAGACCCCCTGTTTCTTAGGCCAGCAGAGTTCATTGATCCATCATGTGAGGAATGGTACAATAGGAGGGCTTCAAATAAGATTACTGTGGAGTGTACCTTTGCACCTACCTTAGACCATGCCCTTAAATTAGGAATGATGTTTAGGAGGCTAGGGTGGGAACCTATAGTACAGCTAAATGGGGATTATTGTCTAGTGCTCGTAAAGGAATTTTACGCCAACATGGTTGAAAAAGGCAATAAACATCATCCACACATTGAGACAAGAGTGAAGGGAACCCCCATTATCATCACACGAAACCATTTAGCTACTCTTCTCCATGTATATGATAATGATTCTTGGCAAATGATAGATACTAATAATCAAAAGATTCTTTATGACTCTAATTGGGATGTCATTGGAACTAGAGCTACTATAGGGTTACACAAGCAAAATGCTTTCCAAGCCAACAGCTTCTACTCTAGCAATGATCTCGAGGCCAACTTTTAGGCTCTAGTATACATGTTTGCTTTTAATGTCGTGTCTCGAGCCAGTGGATTCAATGAGACACGCCTTATTGATATATACATCTTACATCGGATGATGACTACTCAACCTATCCTTCTTGCCCCATTAATCATACAACCTATTAGGGATGTGATTCATCATCGTCTCTCTACCAAAGACTTTGTCTTCCCTCTAGTAATCATGAAAATTCTGAGAGATTTTGGTATTAGTACTAAAGGGGAATTGACGGAGACTACCACTGAGCATGACATGGTCACAAAGTAAACATTGATGAGCTGTGGATACAAGTATAACTAGGAGATGAAGAAATGGCTAACTCCCTATGATGTCAAGTATCCCAGTCAGGTTCGACCACCACCTATGGAGGAGCAGCATTGACCACCACCATCACGAGCACGGGCCAGTAGTTCACAGTCCCAACCAAGGATTGACTTTGAGACCGCAGTGATGGGGCAGTTAGCTTAGTAGACGGAGATGTTGCTACATATGCGCGACTCCATTGATGATATTACCCGGAGGCAGATGATTATTGAGCAGCAATGTGCTGAATGGATGTAGCGTTTTCTGAGACCACATGGCGGGGATGGCATTTCAACACCTAATAATGATAATGGGGAGGATTGAGATGATTGTTCTACACTTGTTCCTACTTGTCACTCTTCTTTTTCCTTTATATTTTCGTGACTTTTCTGGTAATTTCCTGTACTTTTCTTTTTTGTACTATTTTATTTATTTATTGCTTATTTTTCTTTTTAGGTACTTAGACAATGCTCCTTTCTCCAAGAACTTGACTTTTTTGTAGAAGAATGCCCATTGTAATCGATGTATTTTCTTTCTTATCTTTTCCCCTTTACTTTTGGTCCCGTGGTGATATTTCCTTGTTCTATTTTCTTGGCCATTGAGGACAATGTCCAGTTTAAGTGTGGGAGAGTGGTTAAAATGAGAATTTTTCTATACTTCATTCTTCTTGTTATCTTTTTGAGAAAAATTTTCACAATTTTTCTGATTTTTTTGGATTTTTCAAAATGTAATTTTAATGCATGTCTTTGTGAAAGATCATAGAGCATATGTTCTATATCAATTGTTTTTGCATGCACTTGGACTAAGAAGTTCTTGATCAAATGCTTTACGTTGTTCTTAATCCTATTTTTCTACTAAAATTCATTGAGAATTCTAGAACTTACTTGAATACCTCTCAAGGCGAAATAAGAATGACATTCATGATTTAACTTAGGGATGACGGTAATGGCCTTCTTTTGATAGTTTGAGCTTTTTAAGCCTACCTATTTTATATTATCCCTAGTGCCTATTTTGAGACTAAATTGTCAATTTCTTTCTTAAACCCATTATCATTCTTTGTCCATTACTTCTTTCTGAGAGTTTGATAATTATTCCAAATCTTTGATTGCTCTTGATGGATAAAAGTACAAGTAGAAGAATTGTGAGGGAGAAAGCGTGTGTAAATGTCATGACTTGTTACTTTCAATCATGCATCATGTGTTGAGTGGAGTTTTAAAATGAGAAAAGAAAAAAAGAAAAGAAAACTTGAGAAAAACAAAAAGCTGCTAGAAAATGTTAAAAAAAGAAATTGAGAAACAAACAAAAGCAGCATTTAAAAAGAAGAACTAAAAGAAAAAGAAGAGAATAGCATAGGAAGAGAGCAGGAATAAAAATTGCTGAAATTTTGATGATCTTGTGCAATATGAAAGATGAGTTAAGAATTATTAAGGAAAAGAATGCAAGATTTGCTTCAACTGTGATATGATTGCTATACAAGGTTATGGGTTTTTGCAAGAAAAGTTTGGAATCTCTTGGTACATTTTATTTATCCTTTTCTTGCAAACTCTCATCTTCTTTAATATTTGATTTTCCCATATCCTTCGTTTGACAAGCTACATTACAAACCCTTTAGCCTTACATTACAAGCTTAAAAGTCTTACTTGACCTAAGTAGAATCATGATATTTTTCGGATTAGTAGAGAAAGTGTATGAAAAGTAAGTTTATGGAATGCATATTCTTTTTGAACTAAATTCTTTCTAATGGTTTGAGAATGATGTTAAGTGTTGGGGTGGTCCTACTAGTCATTCTTCACTTACACAAGTGTTACATTTGTTATGATAGGTATAGTAGCATAAGTTTTGTTGTCTTGAATAAAGAAAGCTTTAGAGTTATTATTTTTATAGTAATTAAGTGATTTTGTGTGAAAACTTGTGTTTTTCCTACTTGTCTTTGATACTTTACTTGAGGACAAGCAAAGAGCTAAGTATGGGGGTATGTCATAGGGCCTAAATTAGTCATATATTTTTTAGTTATTTAAGGATATTTTGTGATACATTTTGTTCAATAACTGGTCATATTCCTTCATATTTCAGATTTTTCCCTTGAAAAGGTATTTTGTGCATTATTTCATATTTTAATGGTAAAATAAGATAAAAATGTTGCTAAATAGAGTAGAGGCGGCGCAGGCCAAGAAAGGAGAAAAAATGCCGGCTACATGCTGTTGGCACGTATTTCAAGATGATAGAATCGGTAAAAGAGAGCTGAACAGAACACAGCCGGCGCCGGTTGGGAGCTTAGAGGCGGAACCGGCTACACATTGGAAGGGTTAGTACGAAAATCAAGAAAATTTGGTGAACGAACAACGAAACAGACCACAACCGGCACCAGCCCTAGGCAGGACAGGTGGCATCGGCTATGCACTGCTACTGAGGCAGTTCCTCAATTTTTGTGCACGATTTTTGTCAATTTGCAGAGTTTTAGTTTTTCCTGCTTCTAGTCAGCTAGAAACCCTAGAGGAATGAATTTAGGAACTTTTAAAGCCTATAAATAGAGGGAAAACAGAAGGGAAAAGAGAGGATTTACAGATCAAAACAAAACATCACTCAAATCAAAGAGGAATTCTTCAAATCAAGGAGGATTGTAAAAGAGGGTCAACAAATGAAGAAAAATGAGGCTTGTCTTTGAGTGCTTTCTTTTAACTTTGTTTTCTTTTCTCGAACAATGATGTATTAATTATTTTATTGCAATTTGACATTATTTTTGGTATTCATGATTTTTAGAGTTACTTTGATATTTTGATCAATTGATTGTTATTCTTGGTATTTAATTACTTATGCTAATGACGAGATTAGTTGGTTGTTTTCTCTATTAACTTGTTTTAAAAAGGGGTTGATAGTGGTCTCAATTCATTAATTTCATATTTGTTGTCTCTTAACTTGCTTGAGAAATAGGTTAATTGCTAAGAACTAGGTAATTAAAGGTTAATTGATGTCTGTCAGAATATGAATTCATTGGTTAATTTCATGTTTTAAGTTTGCCAGAATATGGAAATTTAATCAAGAATTGTGTTTAATACATCTTTTGGGTGAATTAGTTGAGATAGAATATGTGATACTAATTTGTGGATTGAAAAAGAAGTGAATTTATCTTAAACCTTCATGATACCAAGAGAATAATTAGTTATGATACTGATTGAATACTTTAAGATCATGTTTGTCAAAATAATGATTTGAGTTACATAATTTTCCATCCTTGGCATGTATATATTCTTTTATTTTATTTTTATTTTTATTCTTTTTCCCTTTATCAAGTCGGTTAAATAATGAAAGAAAAATGATTAAGGCATACTTGTTCCTTGTGGATCGACACTCGTTTTAAACCCTATACTATGCTTAATGATAAGTATGCTTACTCATATGTGTAATTCAGGGTTAACATTTTAATTTAAACTTGATTGGGAATGTGCTTATTTTTATATGATTTTTATACCGAAATTCAAACACATCAAGTTTTTGGGGTTAACTAATTCAGACACTTTTTACCCGTTTTGGTGTGCCTAAGGTGTTCATTAGTGATTGGGGGACTCACTTTTGTAATACTCAAAAGGAAAAGGTTCTCAAACATCTAGGAGTGAACCATAGGTTTGCCACCCCATATCATCCCCAAACAAGTGGACAGGTTGAAGTGGTTAATAGGAAAATCAAAAGAATCTTGGAAAAAACTGTTAACCATACTAGGAAGGATTGGAGTCTAAAATTGGATGACACTCTTTGAGCATATCGGACAGCTTTTAAAACCCCAATTGGCCCAACTCTTTTTCGGTTAGTTTATGGAAAAGCATGTCATTTACCTGTTAAGATTGAGCATAAAGCTTATTGGGCTATAAAACTTGTTAACCTCAATCTTGAGTTAGCTAGAAAGTCAAGGTTGCTTCAACTCACAGCCTTGGAGGAGTTGCGAGAGGATGCTTATGACAATTCAATACGATATAAAGAGAAGGCTAAAAAATGGCACGATAAGCATATCACTCGACAACACAAATTTGAGAAAGGCGATCAAGTGTTATTATTCAATTCTCGTTTACGACTTTTTGCTGGTAAGTTGAAATCAAAGTGGTTGGGACCATACATGGTACGTAAGATATTCCCCTTTGGCACACTGGAAATAACTCACCCCACTAGGGGCATTTTCAAAGTCAATGGCAATCGCGTGAAACGATATGTTGGTGAAAGTCTTCGCAACACAGATCAGGCGGATGTGCTCCTGGACACTGCAAAATAAAACTTCTTGGGGTGTCGTGACTTCTTTCTTTTGTGCTATGTACTTTTCCTTTTTATACTATTTTTTTTACTTTTTGCTTATTTTTCTTTTCTAGTTTTTATGCTATGGTGTGTTTCTTTTATTTTTCTTTTTAGGTACTTCGACAATGCTCCTTTGTCCAAGAACTCAACTCTTTTGTAGAAGAATGCCAACTGTAATGGAAGTATTTTCTTTCGTATCTTTTCCCCTTTATTTTTGGTCTTGTGGCACTATTTTCTTGTTCTATTTGATTGGCCATTGAGGACAATATCCAGTTTAAGCGTGGGGGAGTGGTTAGATTGGGAATTTTTCAAAATTTTTCTGATTTTTTTTTGGAGTTTTCAAAATGTATTTTTAATGCATGTCTTTGTGATAGATTATAGAGCATACGTTCTATATCAATTGTGGCTTATGCATGACTTTTTGCACACACTTGCACTAAGTAATTCTTGATCAAATGCTTTACATTATTCTTAAACTTGTTTTTCTGCTAAAATTCATTGAGCATTCTAGAACTTACTTGAATACCTCTTGAGGCGAAATAAGAAAGACATTCATGATTTAATTTAGGGATGACGGTAATAGGCCTTCTTTGGATAGTTTGAGCTTTTCAAACCTACCTATTTTATATTATCCCTAGGGTCTATTTTGAGCCTAAATTGTCAATTTCTTTCTTAAACCCGTTATCATACTTTATTCATTACTTCCTTCTGGGAGTTTGATTTACTTTCCAAATTTTTGATTGCTCTTGATGGATGAAAGTAGAAGTAGACAAATTATGAGGGAGAAAGTGTGTGTAAATGTCATGACTTGTTACTTTCAGTCATGCATCATATGTTGAGTTGTGAAAGGAGAAAAGAAAAAAAGAAAAGCAAACTTGAAAAAAAAAAACAAAAAGCTGCTAGAAAATGTTGAAAAAAGAAATTGACAAACAAACAAAAGCAACATTTGAAAAGAAGAGCTGAAAGTAAAAGAAGATAAGAGCACATGAAGGGAACTGGAATAAAAATTGCTGAAATTTTTGATGATCTTGTGCAATATGTTGCTTGAACTGTGATATATGATTGCTATATAAGGTTATGGGTTTTTGATTGGTTTTGTGATAGGAGAGCAAGAAAAGTTTGGAATTTCTTGGTACATTTTGTTTATCCCTTTCTTGCAAACTCTCATCTTCTTTGATATTTGATTTTCCTATATCATTCATTTGACAAGCTACATTACAAACCCTTTAGCCGTACATTACAAGCTTAAAAGTCCTACTTAACCTAAGTAGAATCATGATATTTCTCGGATTAGTGGAGAGAGTGTATGAAAAGTAAGCTTATAGAATGCATATTCATTTTGAACTAAATTCTTTCTAATGGTTTGAGAATGATGTTAAGTGTTGGGATGGTTCTACTAGTCATTCTTTACTTACACAAGTCTTACATTTGTTATGAAAAGTATAGTAGCATATGTTTTGTTGTCTTGAATAAAGAAAGCATTGGAAATATTATTTTGATAGTAATTGAGTGATTTTGTATGAAAAATTGTGTTTTTCCTATGTGTCTTTGATACTTTGTTTGAGAACAAGCAAAGAGCTAAGTGTGGGGGAATGTGATATGGCCTAAATTAGTTATATTTTTCTTAGTTATTTGAGGATATTTTATGATACATTTTGTTCAATAACGGGTCATATTCCTTCGTATTTGAGATTTTACTCTTGAAAAGGTATTTTGTGCATTATTTCAGATTTTAGGGGTAATATAAGACAAAAACGTCGCTAAACAGAGTAGAGGCTACGGTCACGTGCTATTGGCACGCACTTTAAGGCGATAAAAAATCAATGAAACAAAGCTGAACAGAACACAGCCGGCACCGGTTGGGAGCTCAGAGGTGACGCCGGCTACGCACTGGAAGGGTTGGCACAAAAAAAAAAAAAAAAAAAAAATCGGCGAACGGATAGAGAAACCGACCACAACCGGCACTGGCCCTAGGCAGGACAAGCAGTGCCGGTTGTGCACTTCTACTGAGGTGGTGCCTCGATTTTCGCATGCAATTTTTGATAATTTACAGATTTTTAGTATTTTCCTACTTCTATTCGTCCAAAAACCCTAGAGGAACGAATTTAGGCACTTTTAAAGCCTATAAATGGAGGGAAAACACAAGGGAAAAGAGAGTATTCACGGATCAAAATAGAAAATTACACAAATCAAGGAGGAATTCTTCAAATGAAAGAGTATTGTACAAGAAGGTTAACAAAGGAAGAAGAATGAGACTTGTCTATGAGTGCTTTCTTTTAACTTTGTTTTCTTTTCTTGAACAATGATGTATTAATTGTTTTATTTTAATTTAACATTGTTTTTGGTATTCATGATTTTTAGAGTTACTTTGATCTTTTGATCAATTGATTGTTATTCTTGGTATTTAATTACTTATGCTAATTACGAGATTAATTGGTTGTTTTCTCTATTAACTTGCTTGAAAAAGTTGTTGATGGTGGTCTCAATTCATTAATTTCATATTTGTTATCTCTTAACTTGCTTGAAAAGGGGTTAATTGCTAAGAACTAGATAATTAATGGTTAATTGATGTCTGCCAGAATATGGATTCATTGGTTTATTTCATGTTTTAAGTTTGCCAGAATATGAAAATTTAATCAAGGATTATGTTTAATGCATCTTTTGGGTGAATTAGTTGAGACAGAATATGTGATGTTAATTTGTCTAGAAAAAGAAGTGAATCTATCTTAATCCTTCATGATGCCAAGAGAATAATTAGTTATGATACTGATTGAATACTTTAAGATCATGTTTGTCAAAATAATGATTTGAATTACATAATTTTCCATCCTTGGCATGTATATATTCTTTTATTTTATTTTTATTTTTATTCTTTTTCCCTTTATCGAGTCGGTTAAATAATGAAAGAAAATTGATTAAGGCATACTTGTTCCTTGTGGATCGACACTCGTTTTAAACCCTATGCTATGCTTAATGATAAGTACGCTTGCTCATATATATAATTTGGGGTTAACGTTTTAATTTAAACTTGATTGGGAATGTGCTTATTTGTATATAATTTTTATACCCAAATTCAAACACATTAAGTTTTTTCTCTCCTATTACAAAACCGATAAAAAACCCATAACCTTGTATAGCAATATATCACAGTTCAAGCAAATCTTGCATTCTTTTCCTTAATAATTCTTAACTCATCATTCATATTGCACAAGATCATCAAAAATTTCAACAATTTTTATTCCAGCTCTCTTTCTCTGCTCTTTTCTTCTTTTTCTTTCAGCTTTTCTTTCTTTTTCTCTTCTTTTGAAATGCTGCTTTTGTTTGTTTCTCATTTCTTTTTTTTCAACATTTGCTAGCAGCCTTTTGTTTTTCTCAAGTTTTCTTTTCTATTTTTCTTTCCTCTTTTCAAAACTCCACTCATGATGTATAACTGAAAGTAACAAGTCATGACATTTACACATGCTTTCTCCTTTATAATTCGTCTACTTGTACTTTCATCCATCAAGAGCAATCAAATATTTGGAAAGTAAATCAAACTCTTAGAAAGAAGTAATGGACAAAGTATGATAACGGGTTTAAGAAAGAAATTGACAATTTAGGCTCAAAATAGACACTAGGGATAATATAAAATAGGTAGGCTTGAAAAGCTCAAACTATCCAAAGAAGTCCTATTACCGTCATCCCTAAGTTAAATCATGAATGTCTTTCTTTCACCTCTATAGGTATTCAAGTAAGTTCTAAAATGCTCAATGAATTTTAGCAGAAAAACAAGTTTAAGATCAATGTAAAGCATTTGATCAAGAACTACTTAGTCCAAGTGCGTGCAAAAAGCCATGCATAAGCCACAATTGATATAGAACATATGCTCTATGATCTATCACAAAGACATGCATTAAAAATACATTTTGAAAGCTCCAAAAAAATTCAGAAAAATTTTGAAAAATTTCCAATCTAACCACTCCCCCACACTTAAAGTGGACATTGTCTTCAATGGCCAAACAAAAAGAATAAGGAAATAGTGCCACAAGACCAAAAATAAAGGGGAAAAGATAAGAAATAAAATGCTTCCATTACAATGGGCATTCTTCTACAAAAGAGTCGACTTCCTGGAGAAAGGAGCATTGTCGAAGTACCTAAAAAGAAAAATAAAGGAAACACACCAAAGCATAAAAACTAGAAAAGAAAAGTAAGCAAAAAATAAAGAAAAGTACGTAGCACAAAAGAAAGAAGTCACGACACCCCAAGAAGTTTTATTTTGCAGTGTCCAGGAGCACATCTGCCTAATTTGTGTTGCGAAGACTTTCACCAACATATCGTTTCATGCAATTGCCATTGACTTTGAAAGTGCCCCTAATGGGGTGAGTAATTTCCAGGGTGCCAAAGAGGAATATCTTATGTACCATGTATGGTTCCGACCACCTTGATTTCAACTTACCGGCAAAAAGTCGTAAGCGAGAATTGAATAACAACACTTGATCGCCTTTCTCAAATTCGTGTTGTCGAGTGATATGCTTCTCGTGCCATTTTTTGACCTTCTCTTTATGTCACATTGAATTATCATAAGCATCCTCCCGTAACTCCTCTAAGACTATGAGTTGAAGCAACCTTGACTTTCTAGCTGACTCAAGATCGAGGTTAACAAGTTTTTTAGCCCAATATGCATTATGCTCAATCAAGAAGTTTAATCACCTCACCTTTTACCACTTCACTCATATGTGGGTTCAACCTACATTGGGGTTAGACTACGGGCTTTGCTCCTTCTTCTATCAAAATCTTATGAGTGCAAAAGGATGGACAAATTCCCTTTATATCGGTGATCTTCCATGCTATTACTCCCTTATATTTCCCCAACATACTTACCAAATTGGTCTTTTGTTCTTTAGTGAGATCTTTGGTAATGATCACAACCAATTTATGTCCTTTAGCCAAGAACACATATTCCAAGTGCTCGGGTAGGTCTTTTAGATCTAATTCTGGGGGATCCTCTATGAATGATTTCATTCTCCCTAAACTACTTTTCTCAATTATTTCAAAATTTTTCATCCCATCCTCATCAATAGAGTCCTCCAAATGTGCTACTGAAGGTTCCACCAACTCCTCCTCAAATGATTTCTACAAAAAATCCAAAATTGGTTCGTCAAGAATATCAATTCTTAAACAAGATGAATGATGTTGCATGCTTTTGTGGATTTGAATGACTACTTCCCCATCCCTAACTCTAAGTGTCAACTGTTGGATATCTCAGGCTCGTATCCTATACGGCGCAGCAGAAAATAAATCGAGATACTCTCCCAAGACTCTTCTATGTGTGGAAAACAAGACATAATAACAATAAAGGCAACAGCTTTTACCTTTGGGTGATCGTACGAAGAACAAAATTTTCTTCTTCAAGTTAAGGCGCGATCCAGTAATCCTCGTGATCAACCTCCACGTGAGTTGAACGTCTACCCACTATAATCACAGTGTGTGATTATCTCTAATAGTAATCTATACAGAGAAATACTCAAACACCAAAATTTCTGTGCTAGCAAAAATTAATGGCGGCTAGGGTTTTTCTTTCAAGAAGAAAAACCAGAGAAAGAGAGATCAAAGGAAGAGAGAATCATGTGATGTGTTTTAGCTATTGGCTAGGGTTTTTCGTGTGTTATTAGCTACTATATATCACACGAAATTCCCTTCTCAAAACTGAGTATTCTAATCCTATTAGAATTCCCTAATTGTAATTGGAAACATCAAGTTCTCACAATTACAACTTGTACCACAAATTATAACTAATTATAATTTTTCCACAACAACTTTTCTTTCTCTCAATTAACCCCACATTGTAATCAAATAACATTTTGAGTATATAATCCTCTATTGTGTGTGACCTATTAGGTTTCCCAGTCAATTGGTAGAGAACATGAATTAATCCAAACGTCTTTGAGATCAATAATCCATAATTAATTAGAATTAATCCTATTAATTCTAATCAGGATTGGTTTATTAATTCATCAATTAATAAACCCATATTCCCAAATCATGAGCGGTATCTAGCAACACATCATGACCACCCAAGAGTCCAGGAAGTCAGGTGGCTTGACATGAACCCTTCAATAACAAACTTCATGCAATCAACTCCTTTCACCATACAATATCTTATTCGGTTTGGAGTACGGAATTAGTGCCAACTCCCTCCAGAATTAATTCTGGCCCGAATACAATAGTACTTGTACCAGGAACCTACTACTCTAGATGTGCATCAATTGGAACTGTTTCCAATACACAATTGCCTTGGCCAAGGACTTTCGAGTAGTAATTCCTACAAGTGGCCGTGAGATATTCGCCCCTACTATTAGGAGTGGTGAATCCTTTATTGACCCTCTCAACTACTTTCATTTATCTCACCATGTACCTAATATCCATCCCATAGGCAGCCCTCGATCGAGCTCTGGAGATTAGAATCAAAGTACAAGGCTCAGCAAACAAAGTACCTTGGAGATCTTAAGTCTAAGGATACATGCACGTTTGTTATATTGAGATTATATCACTGGCACTAAATAGTTATCCTACATCATCCAATGAACTTGTTCTATTAACAAGCATCCATGTGTTAACTTTGAGTATCTCAATACTCACGGTTATGAGAACCACCACCTGATTAAATCAGGAAGTCTAACACATGCTAGTCTTAACGCATTAATGATGTCCTGTCTCATTAATACTATGACTATGGACTATTTGAGTACTAACACCATCCAGTGTAGTAGGAATCTCATATCATGATCTCTATCATAATTTCCTTAACACAGTGTTATACTAGAGACTTTATCGAACAGTTTTATTACTTAAAGTAAACAAAAGAAATTGTAAGATAAATAATGCCTTTTATTAAAATAAAATGTGTCATATACAATGTACAAGTGATTGCCTCTAGGGCACAACACTAACATCAACCTCCCCCCATGAACATCAATTAACGCCTTTGCTGTAGCTAGGACGGGTCCACCTAAGATTAAAGGGACTTTAAAATCTTCATCCATGTCAAGAATAACAAAATCCACTGAAAATATGAACGTATAAACTTTCACCAGCACATCTTCTATTATATCCTTAGGATATTTGATAGATCTATCTGTGAGTTGAATACTCATTCTAATGGGTTGGGGTTCTCCTAGGCCTAGCTTTTTAAATATTTTATATGGAAATAAATTAATGCTAGCACTAGAGTAAGCTAATACATTACAAAAATTAAGCGTGCCAATTAAACATGGAATAGAGAAACTCCTTGGATCATTTTTCTTGTGTGGCAAATTCTGTTTGTCCTGTAATATGGCTAAACATTCTTCATTTAGCACCATTGTAGACAATTCTTCCAATCGCTTTTTGCTTACGAGCATGCTTTTCAGAAATTTGGCATATTTGAGCATGTGGATTAAAGCTTCACTGAGTGGGATGTTTATGTGTAGTTGTTTGAATATCTCAAGGAATTTGTCAAATTGGGCATTTTTTTAGGCTTTATGTATACGGGTAGGATACGAAATTTTAGGCTGAAAAGTTGAATTTCTAATAGGATTTTTGGGAGATTAGCAGGGTGTAGCTGGCGCCGATTCACCCCGTACGGCCGGCGCTGGTTGCATGTTGGATGCTTGGCTCTTAGGTGTACAGGGCAGCCAGCGCTGGTTCTCTTCCTCCAGCTGGCGCTAGTTGTAGTCTGCAATATTTGGCAACTCATTTCCACTCCGTAATGTGACGGCAGCTATTTCCTCTTTGTCTATTGGTGTTAGTTCTTGAGATTTTAACACCATGTCTGTCAAAAACTAGATTTGTCACTCCATATTGTGGATTATCTCCTCAAACTTCTCAAATGTGGAATCAATTTCTTGGAAGCGCTTTATGACATGTACAGCAAATTTTCCAATCACTGTCTCTAGCTCTGCCGATTCAAGTGCTTTGAGTGTTATCCCGGAAGATTAATGGGGATACTGCCCCTCATTAAGCCTTCTCTGGTTCCAATTCGCCATTTCACCTAGACATGAAAGATAGTTAGATAATGGAATGCACCAATCAAACAGAATTAAAAAATAAATTAGTCAATTAAACATCAGTCAAAGCTAGTAAATTAGATTACAAAGATACACAAGATACAAAAGATAGCACATTTTTGTGAAAAATAAAAAAATAATTGTACATATTTACATATTTACTTATTTACATATTTACATGGTTAAATCAATAAAATCCAAGCTTTCATGATATTGTTCCCCGGCAATGGCGACAAAAACTTGATATGTTTGAATTTGGGTATAAAAAACATATGAAAATAAGCATATTCCCAATTAAGTTTAAATTAAAACGTTAACTCCAAATGACACATATGAGCAAGCATACTCATCATTAAGCATAGCATACGGTTTCAAACGAGTGTCGATCCTCAATGAATAAATATACCTTAATCATTTTTCTTTCATTGTATAACCGACTCAATAAAGGGAAAAAGAATAAAAATAAAATAAAATAAAATAATATATACATGTCAAGGATGGAGAATTATATAACTCAAATCATTATTTTGACAAACATGATCTTAAAGTACTCAATCAGTATCATAACTAATTATTCTCTTGGCATCATAAAGGATTAAGTTAGATTCACTTCTTTTTCAATCCATGAAATCACTATCTTCTAGACAAATTAGCATCACATATTCTATCTCAACTAATTCACCTAAAAGATGCATTAAACACAATCCTTGATTAAATTTTCATATTCTGGCAAACTTAAAACATGAAATTAACCAATGAATCCATATTATGGCAGACATCATTGTTCAAGAAGATCAAAGTAACTCTAAAAATCATGAATACAAAAAACAATAACAAATTACAATAAAACAATATATACATATTATTCAAGAAAAGAAAATAAAGTTAAAAGAAAGCACCCATAGACAAGCCTCCTTTTTCTTCCTTTGTAGACCTTCTTACACAATCCTCCTTGATTTGAAGAATTCCTCCTTGATTTGAGTAATTTTCTATTTTGATCCATGAATCCTTTCCTTTCCCTTGTATTTTCCCTCTATTTATAGGCTTTAGAAGTGCCTAAATTCGTTCCTCTAGGGTTTCTGGAGACTAAAAGTAGGAAAATATTAAAACTCTGCAAATTGCCCAAATATTAAAATTGAGGCACCGCCTCAGTAGCAGTGCACAGCCAGCACCACTTGTCCTGCCTAGGAATGGCGCCGGTTATGGTCTGTTTTGCCATTCGTTCGCTGATTTTTCTTGATTTTCATGCCAACCCTTCCAGTGTGCAGCCGGCGCTGCCTCTGAGCTCCCAACTAGCGCTGACTGTGTTCTAATCAGCTCTGTTTCACTGATTTTTCATTGCCTTAAAGTGCATGCCAGCAGCACGTGGCCGGCGCTGGTTCTCCTAACTTGGCTGGCACTGCCTCTACTCTGTTTAGCGATGTTTTTGTCTTATTTTACCCCTAAAATCTGAAATAATTCATAAAATACCTTTTCAAGGGTAAAATCTCACATATGAAAGAATATGACCAGTTATTGAGCAAAATGTATCACAAAATAGCCTCAAATAACTAGAAAATATATGACTAATTTAGGCCGTATCACATTCCCCCACACTTAGCTCTTTGCTTGTCTTCAAGCAAAGTATTAAAGACAAGTAGAAAAACACAAGTTTTCACAAAAATCACTCAATTACTATCAAAATAATATCTCCAATGCTTTCTTTATTCAAGACAACAAAACATATGCTACTATTCTTTTCATAACAAATGCAAGGCTTGTGTAAGTGAAGAATGACTAGTAGAACCATCTCAACGCTTAACATCATTCTCAAACAATTGGAAAGAATTTAGTTCAAAAAGAATATGTATTCCATAAGCTTACTTTTTATACACCCTCTCCACTAATCCGAGACATATCATGATTCTACTTAGGTCAAGTAGGACTTTTAAACATGTAATGTAAGGCTAAAGGGTTTGTAATGTATCTTGTCAAACGAAGGATATAGGAAAATCAAATATCAAAGAAGATGAGAGTATATAAGAAAAGGATAAACAAAATGTACGAAGATATTCCAAACTTTTCTTGCTCTCCTATCACAAAACCAATCAAAAACCTATAACCTTACATAGGAATCATATCCCAGTTGAAGGAAATGTTACATTCTTTTCCTCAATAATTCTTAACTCATCTTTCATATTGCACAAGATCATAAAAAATTTCAGTAATTTTTATTCCAACTCTCTTCCTTTGCTCTTCTCTTCTTTTTCTTTTAGCTTTTCGTTCTTTTTCTCTTCTTTTCAAATGCTGCTTTTGTTTGTTTCTCAGTTTCTTTTTTTCAACATTTTCTAGCAGCTTTTTGTTTTTCTAAAGTTTTTTTTATTTTTTTCTTTGCTCCTTTCAAAACTCAACTCAACACATTATGCATGACTGAAAGTAAGAAGCCATGACATTTACACACGCTTTCTCCCTCACAATTCTTCTACTTGTACTTTTACCTATCAAGAGCAATCAAAGATTTGGAAGAATTATCAAACTCTCAGAAAAAAGTAATGGACAAAGCATTATAATGGGTTTAAGAAAGAAATTGACAATTTAGACTCAAAATAGGCACTAAGGATAATATCAAATAGGTAGGCTTAAAAATATCAAACTATCCAAAGAAGGCCTATTACTGTCATCTCTAAATTAAATCATGAATGTCTTTCTTATTTCTCCTTGAGAGGTATTCAAGTAAGTTCTAGAATGCTCAATGAATTTTAGCAGAAAAAAAAGTTTAAGAACAATATAAAGCATTTGATCAAGAACTACTTAGTCCAAGTGCGTGTAAAAAGTCACACATAAGCCATAATTGATATAGAACATATGCTCTATGTCTATCACAAAGACACGTATTAAAAATACATTTTGAAAACTCCAAAAAAATCAAAAAAATTTTGAAATTTTTTCTCAAAAAGATTTCAAGAAGAATGAAGTATAGAAGAATTCCTAATCTAACCACTCCACCACACTTAAATTGGACATTGTCCTCAATGGCAAAACAAATAGAACAAGGAAATATTGCCACGGGACCAAAAATAAAGGGGAAAGATAAGAAAGAAAATACTTCCATTACAGTGGGCATTCTTCTACAAAAGAGTCAAGTTCCTGGAGAAAAGAGCATGTGTAGCAACATCTCCGTCTGCTAAGCTAACTACCCCATCACCGCAGTCTCAAAGTCAGTCCTTGGTTAGGATTGTGAACAACTGGCCTGTGCTCGCGATGGTGGTGGTGGTTGCTACTCCTCCATAGGTAGTGGCCGAACCTGACCGAGATACTTGACCTCACAGGGAGTTAGCCATTTCTTCATCTCCTGGCAATACTTGTATCCACAGCTTATCAATGTTTGCTCCATGACCATGTCATGCTCAGTGGTAGTCTCTGTCATTTCCCCCTCAGTACTAATACCAAAATCTCTCAGATTTTTCATGATTACTAGAGGGAAGACGAAGGCTTTGGTAGAGAGACGATGATGTACCACATTCCTAATGGATTGTATGATTAATGGGGCAAGAGGGATAGGCTGAGTAGCCATCATCCTATGTAAGATATATATATCAATAAGGCGTGTCTCACTGAATCCACTAGCTCGGGGTATGATATTAAAAGCAAACATGTATACTAGAGTCTAAAAGTTGTCCTCAAGATCATTGCTAGAGTAGAAGCTGTTGACTTGGAATGCATTTTGCTTGTGCAACCCGCGAGTAGCTCTAGTTCCAATAGCATCCCATTTAGGGTCAGAAAGAATCTTTTGATTATTAGTATCTATCCTTTGCCAAGAGTCATCATCATATACATGGAGAAGAGTAACTAAATGGTTTCGTGTCATGATAATGGGGGATCCCTTCACTCTTGTCTCAATGTGTAGAAGGTGTTTGTTACCCTTTTCAGCTATATTGGCATAAAATTCCTTTATGAGCATTGGACAATAATCCTCCTTTAGCTGTACTATAGGTCTCCACCCTAGCCTCCTAAACATCATTCCTAATTTAAGGACACAATGTAAGGTTGGTGCAAAGGTACGCTCCACAATAATGTTACTTGAAACCCTCCTATTGTACCACTCCTCACATGATGGATCAATAAACTCTACTGGCCTAAGAAACAGAGGGTCTATAGACGAATGAGCTGGGGAAGAAGAAGCTCTAGCCCTTTTAGAGGATTGATCTCGTGCTCTAGACATATTGGCAAGTAGGTAGTAGTGAAGATAGGAGGATAAGGACTATGAAGCTTAAAGATTTTAAAAGAGTAGAATTTCCCCTATTTCAAACACAATGCACAACACCAAAATCAACTCTTAACCAGCTTGCACCACAATGCTCAAACTCCTTAAAGTATACCTCGCACCAAACAATAACCAATTCAATCTCATCTAATCAATCCACCACAATTTACAGCACAACCTGCAAGAGTAAGCATCAAAACTCACTGTAAAGCATTAATGTGTTGAACAAACCCAATGTATCTGGATGCTCATAACATGATCATGTGAATTATGGAATCATCATGGTATTATAGTGATCAAGTGTAAGATAAGTTAAGGTCAATATGCAACTAGTTACTTAATCATTATAATAGCCATAATCATACCCTTAATTAAAGACACAAAACTCCCTAATGATTATGTAACTACAACAAGTACTCAAGAATCATTAACTCATAATATATATCCAATGTCATGAAGCTCACAAGTTAATTCCCAATGCAAGAGAACATTAAATTTATCAATTTTCGGCCAAAAATGTACCCAAAATTAGAAAAATTTACTTACAACATTTTAATCGTAGGAATTCAAGAAAAATCATACCTCAATGTTCTCCTATGCATGGGCAAGCAAAAGATGCATTCTTTTTTAAAAAATCCAAGCTCCTTGAATATGGATTGAAGATTAAGTTTTTGTGAAAAATGGAAGACTTAGAGAATTTTGATCCATAGAATTAATAAAAGAAGGATAGATTGATACTTTAGAAGTGTTTAGGAGGTGAAAAATCAAATCTTGAGAGGTTTGGAAGGAGAAGCCGGCGTGGGTTAGAGAGGATTTGAGAGGGAATTAGAGAGTTTGAAAGAAAAAAAATGGCAAAATTGGCCTATTTTTAGCCTCCCGCGATAGGAGCTGGCATCGGTTCTGGGCCTCAGCCAGTGCCAGTTGCATTCTGTTCGGGCTTCGAATTTTTTTTTTAAATGAAATAAAAATGATGAACATGTAACAGTGATGAATAATGCAATTTAATTCATGAAGAAATAAATAAAAATGAACCAAAATGATGAAAATAAAAATTGTTCCAAATCACAAAAACTTAAAGCAAAAATGACTTCAATGCTTTCCACAGCCTTGATCCCGTGGATTTTCTTCGGTGTTCCCTAGTAGTGTCATTGCTTGATGATTCCCAAGTAATTTATCTATTCGGCCAATTTGGCTCTCCAAGTTACTTATGGAGGCCTATAAGTTCCTTGTCGTAGCATCAACCCCTGGGAACTTTGTCTCCGTTGTTCTTACCAATTGGCCAATCAATTCCTTCAATGGTGGCTTGGAAGGTGCTGAATTGTTGTTCAAAGGAGGTTGGTTACTTTGATTTCCCCCAAAGTTGAAAGGGCCTTGCCTAGGTTGGTTTCTATTGCTCCAAGAGAAGTTAGGGTGATTTCTCCAACCAGGATTGTAAGTAGAGCTATAAGGGTTGTTACCTGGATGGAAATTACCTGCGAAGGCTGCTTGTTTTGTGGTTTCTTAGAGTGAACCCATATTTTGGCATTCATGATTTGGGTGCCCTTCTCCACAAAAATCACAACTTACATTTAGCACTTGGCCTTGAGGCATCACCATTTATTCCATCTTTTAAGTCAAAGCGTCCACCTTATTTTCCAAAGCTGCCACAGCATCCACTTTGTGCACTCCTTGCACACGAGCTTTTGACCTTGCACTTCTCCAAGAATAGTTATTAGAAGCCAAGTTTTCAGTGAGATTAAATACCTATTCCAGGGTCTTATGATTGATGGAACCCCCTGTAGAAAAGTCCACCACTTATCGTGTTGCAAACGTAAGGCCATTCAGAAAGATAAGCATCTATATTCCTAGCTCAAATCCGTGGTGTGGGCATTTTCTCAACATTTCCTTGAATCTCTCCCAACTTTCATACAAATGTTCAAATCTAATTGTTTGGAAGGGAAAATTTTCATTTTTAAGTTTGGATGTCCTAGCTAGAGGAAAATATTTGGTAAGGAATTTTTCAGCCAGGGCATTCTAAGTAATGATAGAACCTGTGGGTAAAGACTTTAACTAAGATTTGGCTCTATCTCTCAAAGAAAAAGGAAAAAGTCTTAATTTGATGGCATCTTCAGAAACACCAATCATCTTAAAGATATCACAAATTTCAAGAAAACTAGCTAGATGGGCATTGGGATCTTCTTTAGGTAGCCCATCAAATTGGACCATATTTTGGACTATCTGGATGATATTGGGCTTTATTTCAAAATTATTCACATCCACCCTAGGTCTAGTGATACTTGAGCTCGTGCACGAGATTGCAGGTTTCACAAAGTCATCCATGACCCTCCTGTCGTTTTAAGCATTGTTGTTTTGAGCACCGTCCATGTCTACAATTAAGTTCCTTTTGATTGTCCGGTAGATTTTTGAAAATGTCCTTTCGATTTCAGGATCAAAATCTACTATATCGCCTTTAGATTATCAGGTTATGTACCAATGCTAACACCTAGAAAAGACAAGACGAAAGTTAGATTACGGAATTCATAATTCAAACAAAATTACAAGAACATGTTAGTCAATTAAACATCAATCAAAATTAGAAAATTAGATTACAAAGATACACAAGATACAAAAGATGGCACCTTTTTATAAAAAGAGCAATTGTACATATTTACATATTTGCATATTTATATTTTTACATGGTTAAATCAATAAAATCCAAGCTTTCATGCTATTGTTCCACGGCAACGGTGCCAAAAACTTGATGTTTTTTATACCCAAATTCAAACATATCAATAGCTCAGATTGGGCCTATTGATTTTGGACTTCAATCTACTTAGAAAGGTAACATCAATGCATTCCGATTGGTTTTATTTATAATTTTCCAAGTTATTCTTTCAGTTCCCGTGCATATTTTCATTATTTGCTCACATTTCTTAGATTGTACCCACATTATAACCATGAATGCATTGGATCCCCCTATTGTGCTCTATTTTTTTTTTTTTTTTTTGGATTGTCAAATTTAGTGGGATTATTGAGGGTCTATATGGTTTGATGGAGCTATTAAAAAAATGTGGATGCTCCGGCATCGGATATTATACTCTGAACTACTTGAAAAGGTCCAGAACTATCTTGGATTGGGAGGGAGAAACGTGGCATTCAAGATTACACTTTGACATCCATTCCTGTATGGATCTGATCAACAATATGCTGCGAATGCGTTGCGCGATGATGATAATATGGAGGTTTTATGGATGCTGCCAAATAAATTTAAGTCACAGAGCATCCAACTTCATGTTAACTATTCTGACTTGACATCTCAACACATAGGTCACTTAGCAAGGTTGTCTCCACCAACAGGTTCATTCGTGGCAATGCTTAACTAGGTCACAGGTTTGGATCACTTGATGAATTCATTATCCTAACTCCCCACGGGCATAAGGATGGAAAACTTGAAAAACATACGCTCCCAATCATTTTACCAACCAATGAAAAATACAAGTGCAACATTAAATGTTATCGGACTGGATACATTAGTTCAACTGGTAGTAATGCTGAGACAGTTGATGTTGGTCACACATCTGAAGGTTTGGGAAGAAGGAATAACTTGATCATCCCCGAGCAACTATTGGTTCAAACACAAAGTCGACAGGAAGTGGATTTGTATTTAGCAGATGGCAACCGACTGCATGCTAGCACTATCCCAATAGATATAGCATCTTAATCGCATGTGGTCACAGGTGCAATAAATCTTGAGTCAATGTTGCATACATCTGACGGTGACTGTTTTACTGGCTCGGAGAGATCAATGAATTGGTATGACACAGATGAGAGTGAAGAAAGTGACATTCCAGCAAACATTCCCGCATCTGAATTGTAAGATGACATGAATGACATAGGGAGGCCTTCTAATAACATTTCTTAATCAGCAAGATTTTCAATATTTGATGATGTAGGGTCTGGTGCATATGCTAATGAATCACTCAACAGGCACTCAGTCGATGTTACAAGAAGTTGGTTTGACACTGACATTGATTTGCATCTAAACATGAGATTTCAGAACAAGAAGGAGGCTATATATGCAGTAAGAAAGTGGTATATTCAAGCAGGTCGGGAATTCAGAGTCTTAGAGAGTAAGAAAGATTACTGGTATGCTAAGTGTAAGCATTCAAGTGCCAGTAATCCTTGTTCTTGGCATATTCGCATTATACATAAGAAGACTCATGGACAGTGGCAGATAACAGTTTTGAATAAAGAACATACATGCGTTATTACAGTTGTGAACAATGTGCATAGGAATATGGATCATCGGTTCATAGCCCGTAATATGACATATTTAGTATTAAATGACCCTGAATGCCATGTGAGTGATGTTATTCCTAAAGTTCAGAAACTATGAAGGATGGGTTGTTCTTATAAGAAAGCTTAGGAAGCCTGAAAGGTTGTTAAGAAACTTGTATATGGTGATTAGCCCTCAACGTAGATTGCCCAACCAAAATACATGCTTGCCTTGCAAGATTCTAATCCTGGGACTATTATGAGGTGGAGACACCATTGGACTAGTGTGGGTGATTTGAAAGCTTTTAGTTTCCTTTTTTTGGTCATTCAAACCTTCAATTGTTGATTTCAAATATTGTCATCCAGTGGTATCAATTGATGGAACCCATTTAAAAGGACTTTATCAGGGCAAACTGTTGGTAACGTCCACTTGGGATGCGAATAGTCACCTCTTCCCTTTTACATTTGCCATCGTGGATGAGAAAACATTGGAGAGTTGGAGCTGGTTCTTAAAACTCCTACGTCAACATGTCATTTTGGACAGACATATATGTCTTATTTCTGATAGACATAAAGGCATTATCAATGTTGTACGCCATATGAATGAGTAGCAAGAACCTTTGGCTTTTCATCAATATTGTCTTAGGCACATAAAGGGAAATTTTAATGCTAAGTTTAAGGATACTAATTTGACAAGTTTGATGTACGCTACTGGTTTAGAGCGCAAAAGGACCAAGTGTCAATCATATTTAGATGAAATCGTGCATTTAAGTATTTAATGGATATTAGTTTGGAGAAATGGATTTTGTCATATGATGAAGGGCACAGATATGGTTCAATAATTACTAGTTTGTCTGAATGCATGAATAATGTGCTAAAGAAAGTAAGATCTCTTCTGTTGAAAGTTTTAATTGAAACTTCATTCCAGAAGTTAGTTAAACATTTTAATGAATATAGAGATGCAGCATCTAATTTGAGACACCCTTTACTATTTGAAATGTGGAAGTTGTATTCTTATTTTGAGGACAAATCTGAAGAGTATGTTGTAACTAAATTTAATGCACATGCCGATATATATGGGATCAAATCATCTATTCAACAAGGGGGTAGAAATTAAAATGTTTACAGTGTTAATTTAACGGAGAGATCATGCACATGCCAAAAATGGAGTATATATGGTATTCCATGTTCACATAGGTTTGTAGCATGTCATCACAGAGGTTGGAACCTAATTGACTTTGTTTTGGAATTCTATACTAGAAGGAATTATGAGTTGACATATGAGGGTCATTTTTTTCCTGTGGTGGATGAACAATATTAGAGGCTTTCTAATTTTATGCTTGCACCAGTGAAAGAAATTATGCAAAATGAAGTTCCTGGCCGTCCACAAACGTTGAGGATTCCTTGTGATATAGATTATCGGACACCCAACTCTCCTCCAAGATGCAACAACTGCCATAGGAATGGACATACTAAGAGGAATTGTAATAATAATAATTTTACTGTTTCAAGAGACTAGCCTTTGTTATCATCTATTAGTTCGTTTTCTATTTAATTGTATTTTCAATACAGTTTCTCTATGTACTTGCAAAATTGTTCTTGTTATTTTGAATGCTTCAATCATATATACTGTTATATTGAATATTATTCATGTGAGAAATGTTGACTTAAATCACCACAGGAGGATGTGAGTCTTTTGGATTTTATTAGTAATTAACATGCATCCCACAGGAGGATGTAAGTTTTTTTAATGTTATTCAAGACGATGAAGGCTAAGTGTTTAGGGCTGTAGGATGAGCGAATGCGACCTTCAAATTGCATTTAATCACTAATGCGACCTCATATTTTCCTTTTACATCGCCATTAACATTGGAAAATTAAAAAAATCAAACAAAATTGATAGAGGTCGCATTCATTTTATTTGGTGGCATTCACTGAATGTGACCTCACTATATTCGAAATTCTGGCTGGGGCAGCCCCACTGTTGCAATTCCGTTGGAAAATAGACCAATTTTTTGAAAATTCCGTAGTGGGATCAAGTTCCTTTGGGTATCTCGTCAGGACATTGCCAAATATTAATGAGAAGGCAGCGATAAGGGATTGATGGTGCCTTAGTGTGACCAACTAAAAGTGTTAAGTCATCCTTCAGTAGGTGGATTTTGGTCTCATTATGGGTGCAATTCTACTAAAGAATGTGCATTTGCAGGTAAACTGATCCTGACTTTCCCAATAGCGTGGGATCAATTCACAAATAGTAAGAAAATTGTCCAAGACTGGAAAATTGGGTGGAGGGTGAACAGAGAAGACCAGGGATTGGTAACAAGGGAAAGTGATGAAGGGAAAGAGATGCGGAGAAGAGCTTGAGAACTAAGGGACATTTGCAGATGAGAAACGGCAGCTGGTGGATTTGCTGAGCTTGAAATTGAGGCTTTCATCAACAACATTCTTCCATGAAATGCCCGTTTCAAAGCATAAAAGCTATTTGGAACTTGTTCTGCTTGAAAGCTATCAGATATTTCTAATTATCACCATAAGAAAATATTGACCACAAGGACAATTTTACGTTGGATAATGTCTTTGACCTATATGTGGTATGACTAAAATACCTCTCTATGTAGCATTGTTTATAAAGAGAGGAAAAATGTACTAACACATCTCCAAATGATATATACCATCTTTAGATCTCTAATCTAATAGTCCACGACTTTCTAGAATATTTTCGCTTTACCAAAGAACTATGCTTAAGTAAACATCAAGGCAGTTCACAGGGCCCTAGATCAATAGACTATTCAAATAGTCACAATGATATGTCCAATAGGAGCATAGAAACTTTCTTGTATGAATCTGTCTTAACTAACTGGTAATATATACTCAACATACAAGTATATTGATTTTACGATAGATCTTATCCTTAGTATATCAAAATATATGCTCCCAACTTTGTCAGACTATCAACCCATATTCAAGTTATAGGGTATTAGTTCATGCTATGTAGTAATAGTCTAGTTTTCTCCTATTTTAGTACTTTAAGAAACCATTACCACATGGGTCTAATTCTATGTATTCTAGATATGCTTATACCATAAAGTGAAAGAATAACTTACCAGCTAAAAATAAGTCATTTCTCATTTGAAATTCATAGTATAGTAACATTATCCTAATGAGATTCCCATTCTTATTATCTAGTTAAGAATTTATGTGTTAAGTAACTCATAATCCATGCTTTGTTCTGAAAGACCTCTATTCATATGGATCACTTACTTAACCCAGTGTATCTTTTCCAGCTAAATTTGTGCAATAAAAATTAAAATAAAGAATACAAATAATATTAAGAATGAAACTTTTATTTTTTAATTTTAATTTACATCAGTTACATAGTCATTGAGGACATATATTCCAATAATCTCTCACTTGTACTCTAAAACCATGCAAGCCCATAAGTGCCAACCCTTATGGCATTCAAGCTTCTAAAGACTCTCTCTACCTAAGGCTTAGTGAATGGATTTGCTAAATTATTCTCTAAGGCAATTTGTTCTACCACAATTTCCCTTCTCTTAATAAATTATCAAATTTAGGCGGTACTTCTTCTGAATTTGCTTTCTATTCTTATAGTTTATTGGTTCTTTAGACTACGAGACAACTTTTTAGTTGTCACAATATAGTGCAATTAACTTATCTATTTGTGATACAACTCTAATTTCTAAGAGAAACTCCCAGAGTCAGACTGCTTCTTTGGATGCCTCGAAGCTGCCACATACTCAATTTCCATTGTTGAATTAGCAGCACAAGACTGCTTGATACTTCTTCATAAAATAGCTTCTCTAGACAAGGTAAAGACATATCTACTTGTGGATTTTCTTTCTTCCTTATTTGTTTGGAAGTCTAAGTCTGTGTATCCTGTTAGAACCAAGTTATCATATTTGTAAACAAGAATTAATTTCTCGTTCCCCTAAGGTACTTAAGTATATATTTTACAGCTTGTCATGCATTTAAATGATTTGCTAACTATGTTGACAGCAAAATAGATATCTGGCCTAATACATAATATGGCGTACATGAGACTTCTTACAATCGAAGTATAGGAAATCCTATACATCCTACTTTTCTCTACTTGTACCTTATTATATTCTTTTGAAGAGAGAGAAAACCTAAGTTTGCAAGGGATTTGAATCCCTTTACATTAGTCTATGCTGAGCCTGGTTAACATCTTGTTAGTATATGTGGCTTGGGATAATCCTAACATTTTCTACTTCTTATTTCTAACAAGTTTTATCCCGAGAATGTAACTAACTTCTCTCAAATTCTTCGTATTGAATTGAGTAGAAAGCTAAACCTTTGTCGATGATAATGTCCCTATATTATTTCCAATGAGTAGAATGTTATTCACATATAAGATAAGAAAGACCATATTTATACCTTCCAATTTCTTGTATACTCATGGTTCATCCTCATTTTGAATAAAAACATAAGATTTTATAGTCTCATGAAAATGAATGGTCCATACTTTTGATATCTGCTTAAGTCAATAAATGAATTTTTAAACTTGCAAAACTATGGTTTCTTGACCTTTAGCAACAAAACTGTTCGGCTAGGACATAGATGTCTTCACTAAGCTAACTATTACAAAAGGCCATTTTGATATCCATTTGTCATATCTCGTAATCATAGTGATATCCGATGGCAAGAAGAATACAGATGGACTGAAAAATAGCTATCGAGGAAAAGTTTCCCTACAATTGATTCCTCTTACCGAGTATAATCCTTTACCACCAATCTAACTTTAAACATTTTCACCTTCCCTTCCGCACCTCTCTTTCTCTTGCATACCAACTTACATCCAATGGGTTTTATCCTTTCAGGTGAAGCCATAAGATCTCAAACCTGATTGAAGTACATAGACTTAATCTCGGATTTTATTGTTTCATGCCACATGCCTGTGTCAGCATCAGCAATAGCCTCCTCAAGCTTAGTAGGATCTTGTTCTTGGTGGTGGGAGACTAGGTCAAAAACTTCTCCTGTCCACCTTTCTAGAACCCTAGATACCCTCCTACTGCAATGAAGCTCTTTTTGCACAAGATCCTTAGGTTGGGCTTATTCTTGTTCCATAATTAGATCATTTGAAGTTGATTCAGTAGACAACTTTTCCATGAGTTCTATTTTACTTGAACCTTTGGTGGATGTATTTTGTTCATCCTCTAAGTATCTAATATTAGTACTTACTAGTACTTTCTGCTCCTTTGGATGATAAAAATAACCACATTTTATTCCCCTTGGATACGCAATGAAGTGACACAATTTTGATATTTTCTAACTTAAGTACATAAGTTAGAAATCAGTACATAAATTGGATACGCAATCAGTACATAAGTTGGACATCCTCATATCCTAAGATGATTTAGGCCAGGCTTTTGCCCATTCCATATCTCATTAGGTGTCCTAGACACTAACTTAGAAGATACCAAGTTCAGAATGTATGCCTATTTCTAGGGCATATCCCCAAAAAAGAAATTGGAAGAGTTGTATAAGATATCATACTTCAATCCATTTCTATTAATGTCATGTTCCTTCTCTTAGCTACTTTATTTTGTTGTGGTGTCCTAGGAGCACTAAGCTAAGACACTATCCTATGTTGTACCATGTAGTCATTAAACTCACCTAGGAGGTATTCTCAATTTTGATCTAATTGAAGAGTTTTGATCAACTTACCTGTTTAACGTTCTACCTCAACCTTATATTCTTTGAACTTTTCAAAAGAATTAAACTTGTACCTTATCAGGTAAATAAAACCATACTTTGTGCAATCATCTTTGACATAATGAAATACTTAAAACATCGACTTGCTGGTGTACACAAAGAACCACACACATCGGTGTGAACTAAACTCAATATTTCCTTGGCTCTATCTGTCTTTTGGTCATCTTCCCCATAAATTACAATTCATACTAAGACTAGCTTTCCAATCTCAATTCGCTCAAATGCCATCATAGATTAACCTCTAAATGTTAGTTGAGTTAATATGACCTAACCTTAGATGTCATAAATATGAGCCATTGATATTGGCCTTTTTTTTTTTTTCATATTTATGGGTTCACTCTGAACATTACTTACTTGATTATTAATAGAATTTATGAAAAATAAATTTTTATACATATACCTAGTACATAAAACATCTCTATTTCTACTAATAGAAATACCAGAATTCAATAAAACATAATATTCATGATTAATAAGCTTTGTAATTGAAACTAAATTCTGTTTGAAACCAAATACGTGTAAAATACCCTTCAATAAAATAATTCTATTACAATCAAATATCAGTTTCAGATATCCCATGGCTTATGCCCATACTCGTGCTCTATTTCCCATACGGAGACTATAATTTCCTTTTTTGAATAGCTTTATATTCCTAGAACTACAACATTTTTTCCTTTTAATGACATTTTTATGTGTCACTATGGGGATTTTTTTTAATATTTAATCTATTATGACACATAAAAAGAGTGTCATCTAAAGTGATGTCAGGAAAGGTCTGTGACATTTATAAATATTAGAAACAAATATTACCATAAGAACCTATGATAATGTACGTAAATGTGCTTATAAATTCGTCTTGTGACATTTGTTAGTGTTATAATAAAGTTAAGGAAGAACAAATATTTAAATCTTTCTTAATACATAATATTGTCATATTATGAAGCTATGGTGACATCTACATACATTAGAATTTATGTATTTTATAACATTTTATAATGTTAATAATTTTTTCAAATATAACATAAACAAATGTCAAAATAGTTATTGTTTTCTGACATTTAGTATAGAATATATCTATTCTAATGTGACAAAATTTTATGTCGGTAATCATATATTTCATAATACTTGTGTGTGATATATTATCCCTAACATGATAACATTTATACATGTTCTCTTATTTTGACAGCCCTGATATATAAATGTCATTATATTTCGAATATTGTAACAATTTAATATGTTAGACCAATTTCAACTAATCTCTGCAACAAAAATTTACATTGAAAGAAAATAAAATATCCATAAATTTAATTTGAGTTCAATGTACCACCAAAATATAATTATTATGAAATATCCTGGAATCAACAAAATAAACATCAAAGGTAATAGTACTTCAACTGTAATATTCCTAAATTTATTAATTTCTATAAGTTTGCACAAAAACTATAAAATAATGTATCCTATAAGAGCTGTAGACTAATGTCTACTCCAAGTCAACAAGCCTGCTTCAATCTATATTTCTTTCCACCTACATAACAAAAAATTTTGTATCAATTAATTGAAAAAAAAAAAAAAGATTTTGATAGAGAGTGCAAGTGAATTTGTAATATACCAAAGAGTTTGGCCAAGCAATATTAGTGCCAAGAGCATCTCCAATTGCCCTTAACAATGAGTAAGGTCCAACTAAATATTCTTCACGCTCAATAACAACTTGTATGTTAACCTCACACCAATTAGGACCTAAAATATGTCCACCCACATTTTTTTGTGGATTCATGTCCACAATATAGCCTTTTGAAACAATCTTATTTGGGTTATTTAGACTTTTAAGTGACATAGAAGCATGATCCTAAATAAGAAAAAAGAGAAAAACAAAAGAAAATCAGTATTGTTGATAATTTTTATTAATGATAATATCTCTAAATCTATAAAAGTAAAAAGAGTAAAATATACCGTCAAACATCTTGGAAGAGCAACTGAACTTATAACTTGACCATTAGATGAATTGGGAATATTACTAGTTGAATAGGAAGGAAATCCCATTGGTGAGGCAACTCTTAGCTGTGTAACTGCAGCATTCAGTTGTTGTATAAGGTTGCCTTGTTCCTCAAATATGTTTTTTTGCTCCTTTAATATTTCATTCACCCTTAACAATTCCTGGCAATTGTTCATGGATTATACAGTAAGATGTACTTTTACTAGGCAATTGACCATATTCGTCCGTTGTAGGAACATTCGATCCAAACATGCGCACCCTACCACGTTTTTCTTTACCTAAGACTTGTCTAAATATGTCATTTAGACTAATACTATCAACAGAATCTGAAGGAAGTTAGTAGTACGTTTTGTCATCTCCCCCTAGTAGTGAATTGAAATGTAAGTATATTTAATCAATAATATAAATGGACCGCATACAATACATCATAAAAATAAATGGAATCAAGGCGAGAGGGAAGAACATCCTTACCAAAGCAGTAGCAACTTCGTTTCCAAAAGGTTCACCATCAGCACGTGTGTAGAACTTTTTGAACAGTTCAGCCGAGGATGTAGGACATCCAAATTTCTTTTCCTAAATACATATTAAGGTGTATGATTCCCAATGTATTTTATTATATTAAAATTGTCAAATACAAATTTATATTGGATAAATTTACCAATTCATTGCGAATTCAGCCATACTATTTCTTTCCAATGCAATGATTCATCTTGTTGCATGCCCTAGTTTGCTTATTCTTTTCACTTCTACACTAAAAATGAATAAAGAAAAAAGTTAAGATGTAATTACTTTTAGTTTTTTATAAATAAAAATATCACATATTTTATACCTGGCCTTTTTCTGTGGTCCAATACTCTAAAAGTCTCATAAATTGTTCTTGTATGAGACCTCGTCCCCAGAAGCAGTTAAGCTGACACAGGTTGATTTAGATCAAAATATTTAGCCTTCAAATATGCCTTAAAGCTTCTCCATTTCTTACCCATAGATTTGTAGACCCTATCTTCAGTAATAGGAGGAAAGTTAAATATGTTTTGTAATTGAAAGAAATAATTAAAGTATATTATATGTAAAATCAAGAAACAATCAATTTCAATAATCAGAATCAAGTACATAGTCATAAGGCCTTTAAGTAAAAGAATTATAAAAGTAGACAAGTTATACAATTATTGAAGCTCATATTTTGATACCTTCACTATATTTATCATTCTCAATTTGTTCTCTGCTGGTACCAAATGCCAATCTATGATGTCTATAGGAGCACTCTTGCCATTTTGACAACTGTTCCCAAAAACTCATTTAATTTTGCAGCATTGTCTCCAATAGGTACACCTATCTCATCAAACTCAACTTCTATGTGGTTCAAACATTTTGGCCTACCCCAAAGTCCAGCCATGAATAGAAGGCCTTTTTTTTCTTTGCCATTCCATCATGGCCTTGTTATCTTTATCAATCCCATTAACAATTGTTATACATAAAAAAGATAAGTAAAATACAATTACCATTTAAAAGGCAACTTCAATTCACCTAAACTCCATATATGGGGATCAAAAAATAAGAAGAGCATTTTCCAATTTTCAACATCATCAAGTAAAATCAACATTTTCACTGGTTTCACAATCGGAATCGGTTCTGTCATCATGATGCTACTGACCCTATAGTAACCTAGAACAAATATAACATTCAGTATGCATAATTACTATTTAAACTTCATTGGCTCATTTAAACTTCTGATATAACAATTTTATACCACCGATGAACAGTAAACTTCATTGGCCTATTCATTGGTATTAACTATTTAAACTTCATTGGAGCCCTGCAGCAATTAAGTCAACAATGATGACAACAAGTACTTTTGAAGTGAAGACGTGCTTGAGAGGAGTTGTATTGTACAAATAGATAATTTTTGCATAACATTTATGATTTTTCTTTTGGTAACAGCAAGAATACTTGATAACATTGGAAATCCTATAAGAGAAGAAATCCAGCTAAGAGTTGGGCAACACCATTTGATTACAGATCTAGGCATATAAATCCGGTTGCAGCAATTGATCTTGGGCTAGTCTATGATTTTGATGCTAATGATGTCATTGATTTTCTTTGAAGCAATGGTGCCAACCTTGCTCAGTTGAAAAACCTCACTGGAAAGATACTAAGTTTCAAGAACCCACCTACAGCTTCCTAAAATTTCAATTATTCTTCAATTGGAGTCTCTAGCATGAACGGGAACCTATCAGTCTATAGAACAGTTACCTACTGTAGCAGTGGACCAATAGTGTACCTCTCAGTATTAGAATATTCAACTGGTGTAAATGTTTCAGTCACGCTTAGTGAGGTACGATTCATAAATACAGGGGAGAAGTTATCCTTTAGGCCAGATTTCACATAACGATCAGCAATGGGAGCTTTTTTTTTTTTTTTTTTTTTGGAGCTTTCACATGGAGCAATGGAATCCATAGGATAAGAAGTTTTATTGCTCTTAATGTGCTTTCTGTTTAGAATCTAAAGTACAAAGTCAATGTATTCTGGTAAATTATTGATCCAAAAACTGTTTCAGAAAGAAAGAGGAAGCTCAGCATCCTATAACTTCATTTTTTTTCATTCCATCTCTTTTTCTCGATTAATAAGGAGCAGGAATCTCTGTATGGATGAAGTTGTTCCAACTCAGGACAGTAAAATGCTACCATATACAAGGCACCATATAAGTCTTACTTTGGTAGGGGAGGAAAATAAGGCTATATAAGTCTTATTATCTAGCTTTTGCCTCTGTTTTGTAACTGTAAGGGTTGGGAGAATTAAGGAGCCGAACAAAATTAAAGCTAAACTTCATTCTATCTTGCTTATTATTCTCTTCCATTTTCCTTCTTTCAGTCAACCTTCTTGGCTCTGGATTTTCTTCCATTCATCCTTCTTATTCCGTTCTTTGAAGAAAAATGGTGTAATAGATAGTAAGTGTGTGTAATGTTATGCTTTTTGTTGGTATAATTTTTTTTAGTCATGCCATGCCTTTGTATTCTTATATTTCTTCTTTGGAGGAATTGAGTAGGTGAGCGGTTAGCGATGGTTCTTTTTTTGGGGGAGAGGGGGCGGTGGGTTGGGTTAGTTGGGGTTGGGGGATTTATGCATTTTGGTATTTCTAAAATAGGGGTAACAATACCCTAGACTAGGATAAAGAGCCCTGTCTCATAAACATTAAATAGAAGTAAGCACTAAATGTAAAGGGCTCACATCATTTGAAAGACAGGGCTCTTCAACTGAGATCTCAGTAAGAATTTTCCATTAACAGAAATGCTACTACTTTTATATTGTTGGAATGTATGCCCTCTAGACTAATTTTTTTTATGTAATTATCAATTTTATTAATAAATGAATTTATTCTCAAAAGTTATTTGTGAATTTACATTTTATTTCTGCACGATTTACGTTTGGATAGGACCCATTATGTTTAAGTAAGTGATTCATGTGAATGGTGGTCTTTCATAGTAAGGTATGAATCACGGGTTACTTAACACATAAACATTTGTTCTTAACCAATTGATGAGAATAAGAATCTTTTCATATTTAGGTTATTGTGTTATGAATTTTAAATGGGGAATAGCTTACCTTTCGCTAGTGAGTAGTCCACTCACTTCATGGCATGAGCGTATTTCGAATACGTAGAACATGACCTGAATAGTGGTTTCTAAAAGTACTATTTAGAAGAAACCCAGACTATTACTACTATAGCGTAGACTAATACTCTACCGCTTGAGTATGAGTTGGTGGTTTGGCGAAGCTAGAAACTTGTACTTGATATACTATAGTTGAGGTTCTTTCTTAAAGTTGATATACTTGTATATTAGGTATATGTGACTATTTAGTTAAGACAGACTTGTATAGGATAGCTTCTGCACTATATTGCCCCTTGTCACTGTTCAAATGATCTAAATATCCAAGGCCCTGGGGAATATGACTTGGATAGTTGCTTTAGGGTAGCTCCTTTCAAAAGTGGAAACATTCAGGAGACGTAGATCATTGGACTAGAGGTCTAAGGATGGTAGATGTCTTTTAAAGAGGTGTTAATACACTCATTCTCTCTAAATGTACGACGATGCGTAGAGGGATATTTTAGTCATTACACCTGTAGGTCGGAGACTTTGCTAACACAGCATTGTCCTTCGGGTTAATATTTTCTTATGGTGATATTAGAAAATATTTAAAATGTAAAATACAGCTATTTATAAAGTAAGGATATTTTGGTCATTTTAGTAGCCAAGGTGATGTGTCTTTTAGTCTCCGGAATAGCCCTTAAGTCTTGATAGATTTGAGTTAAGGAATTGGTCTTGATAAATTATAGGTTTTATTTTATTAGATTTTATTTTTTTATTTAAGTAGTCTAATTTATTATTGGACTAGAATAAAATAAAAGGCCCAAGAGAGAGTATATATATTTTATCTAGTTTAATTGGTTAAATAATTATTCAGGGCCCAAGGCCTAGATTGAATAATTAGAAAATTAATCTAGGTATAAACTAAATACAATGCCTGATATTTTATATTGGTCTATTTGGGCTTGTTAATTATTTATTGGGCTATTTTACAAAGTTCAAAAAATAAATAATTGAGGCTTATTATTTATGGGTGTTCAAGTTCAAGAGTAAATAATTTTATTTAGTCCAATGAATAAGATCAAGGGTAAAATAAAAAAATAAAAAATAAAACACATGATGGATCCCGTATTGTTTGGCGTGAGAGGATAACAAGAAGCACGATGCTATTGTTTCACTCTCTTAGTCTCTCTCTGTGATTGCATGGAAATAAAAGAAAAGGAACTAAGGCCATTGTTCTTTGATTCAAACACAAAGCTTTCACCGGCAATGAAAGGGCGATATTTTTGAAGCTCAAAAGTTTCGCGTGAATGAGATGAAGTCGGCTTTTATAAGGATATGATCCAGTGGCTTCAGGCATTTAGGTTCAGACATCTTCTTTAGTACTAATAAGGTCATTCAAACATAAAGGTAATCAGCTTCCATGATGCTATGTAATTTTTTTTGTTCAGTAAGCATGCTTGCAGTTTCATCATTTTTGCCATTTCAACCTTCAAGTGGTATCAAAGCCATGGCTTCACAAATATAGGAAGCATGCTAGACTTAACTAAAAGAAGAAAATATTTGTTTTGGATGTTTTCTATGAATCTTCATGTTTCTGGTTTGGGATAGTCTTTGTATAAGCTTTGTGAGTGGAAGCATAGGAACACTGTAATTTACTACTTTCTTAGATGAAACATGTAAGCCCATTGTTTTTAAGGATATAGGTGCTTGTTAAGTGGTTTTATATGCTGTCTGGATCAAAGAACAAAAATAAGAAATGCAAAATTGCATAAAAAAAAATTGCAAGAAATCTAAAGAAGATGAGCCGAGCTGAGCCGTGCTGTGCCGTGCCGAGTCGAGCTGCTGAGCCGCTTACAGTGAGAGAAGTCGTGTGAGCTGCAGTTTGGAGCCACAGCCACACTGGCTCGTAAGGAAAGCTTCCTCGCAGAAGCCGCCCCTCCGTGAGGATGCAATTTGCAATTTGCAAATTGCGGCCGTCAATTTCGACCGCTACTTTACTGGCCAGGTCACAGGCACCCGCCCAAATCATTTTCCATGGGTTTTCCCATGGGCCATGATCCAGTGTAGTAGGTGCATTGAACCAGAAATAATAAAAAAATTTAAAAAAAAAAATTGGTTTTTGGTCCTATACCAGGCAATGTTATTTTTATTGTAATAGTTAATATTCTTTGAATATTTTGCATAAAAAATAATAGTAAAGGAAGTTTAGGATTAAACAAGACCATTAATTATTTAATGTGTTTAATTCTATTAATTGGACACTTAGGTTAAAAGAATAGAAAAATATAAAAATGTTTACAATTTTCTAACATGCTTATTTCTTTTTGTTCCCTTTGTGTGTATTTTCTCAAAGACCAAAGTCTTTGGGAATTTTTGACAAAGAAATATATATTTTTTAAATTAAATGGTTAATTTTAATTCGAATAAAAATTAATTCTTAGTTATTTTCTTAAAGGATTTCATCATTGACATAGAAAATATTATGGATTTAGATATTTTTGTGAGTTAAAATAGAAAACCATTTTGATTAATTTTAACACGAAAAATTATTTTTGTCAAATTAATCTTGAGATCAAAATCTCTCAAAATTTTTATTGGAAATTTTTGAAATTATTAAGTTTATTAACCTAAATAAAATTAATCCATGAAAATTTTCTCAAAGGGTATAAACCTTGACATAGAAATTTTTATGGGTTTAGATATTTTATTTTTGAGTTAAAAGAAAATTTAATTGAAATTTTCAAAGGATATATTCCAAGAAAACCCTTATTTTAGAATACTAAGTGGGAAAGGGGTTCCAATAGCCCCACGGCTTCCATCACGATCCTCATTAGAGATCGTTGGTCCCCTTGCGTCACCCTGGGAGTGAACCCGTATATGATGGATGTAATTAATAACCTGGGACACGTACTATGATTGGCCAATCCACGTTAGAGGTTATAGTGCGAGGAATGTCCATAGGGAATGAGAAGAAACGATCATCCCATGATGGAGTGTGAAACCCCAACTAAAACCAACCTTAGAGTAAGGGGTCGGGATGCATATCATATTTTCTTGCATGCATAAATATATTTTTATATGATTTTATGTGCTTTGGATATGTGATTTGTAGTCTAGATGGCTTAATTGTGCTTAGTGAGTAAGAAGGGCAAAATGATAATTTTGCTTGAGGTGAAAATAGGGAGATAGCTTGAGGGTTAAATTAGAAAAATATTTGGGAGAGAAAATAAGAACAAGAGTTATTGTGGTTTAGTGGTTAGAGCTTTGGAATAAATCCTTGAGGTCTTGAGTTCAAATTCCATCATTTGAGTTTTAGCATGATTAAATTTTATTTTTGGTTAGGTAGGCTATATTTCGGCCTTTGCATGCCTTGGGGAAGAGTAGGAGAGTTGTCCTAGGGGAAGACATGAAAGAAATGTCATAAATTAACTCTTGTGCCCTACAAAAAATTCTAAGGGATTCATACTCTTTTTGATCTCTAGCTTTCCCTACTTCTCAATCAATTAGGTTGTTCAATTTATCTAAGCCAGTTTTATTTTCAGAAAATTCCAACAAAGTTCTGTGATATTGAGGTTTCAAAAATGTCTATGTGAGGTATCTTGTTGGCCGAAAATGGGAAGGAGTTATGGAAGGTTCCCAAGAGAATTAATCTCTATGATTGAACCTTCAAACTCCAACCTATGTGTGTTCATCTTTTTCATGTAGTAATTTGAAAAATTTTCTAGCTTCTTGATCAGTCCAATCGTTGAAAATTTCAGCCATCTTTCCCTCCCAAATACTGCCAGAAAAATGACCAATTCACTCAGCTTGAAGACTAAAAATTCCAGCCAAATCTGAGCTGCACAAAAGCTGTGCAAACCAGGAAAATTCCTGGGCAGTTTTGCAGCTTGGTGAGCCAAAAACCAAGCTGTTTCTTCCAGCTTTTCAACCAACAATTCAACCCTTTTTTTTCCTCCATAAAGAAGGCTGGAAACCAGCCTTAAAGGACCTCCCAATATCATTTCAAACCTGCACCAAATCGGATGAATCATGGCAGAAAAGCTGCCTAGAAATTTCCAGCAAGCTTGCGAAATTTTGATCAGAATTTCCAATTTTGTTACTTCTTCACCCTTGTCCAAAACTCAACCCATTTTTTCTGTACAAACTCACCTTGATTAGCCATGAACTAAACTCCATCATCCTCATCAGTGTTCTGCACGAAAGGAGCTCCATGGTTGCTCCTAAAATCTCTCCATCAATTACTACAATCAAGCTATTAAATGGAGTCCAAAATTCCAGCAAAATATTCCAGCAACCTTCCATGGAGTAAGCTTCAAACAACCAGAAAATTCCTTCACCATTGTACACCATATTTCAGCCACCTTTAAGCTCATTCGAACAGCATTTATCTTAGTAGAAATTCCAGCAATTCAATCGGCCATTGAAGCTTCCAAAAGGCCTCCAACATAAAAAATCTTCTTACCATATTTGCTACCACAAAATATTCCCTAAATTATTCTTTTTGAATTTCAAACAACCACCTTTCCTTTTTCCTCCTAAATTTGAAAATCCAATTACCAAAAATCTCCAAACCAGTCAGCCACTCTTTCCCAACAGAATTTCGGCCAGCTTCATCCATTCTCTCCAAACCTCCAAGAACACCAAGAACACCTACTACCATTCTCATGCCTAAGGCCACTCAAAACCACTTCAATCTTTTCCAAAACCTCCAGATTATACCTACTCATTCTCGTGAATCCATTCCTGCAATTTTAAACATCAAACACTGAAATCAAAGTCTAACTTTTGGATTAAAAACTAGAATTTTCTTGAAGGCTTAAGAACACCTTCAAGGTAAGCATGAACGATCATCTCCATCTTCATTCATCTTCAACTCTTAATGAATATATATATATATATATATTAAGAGACTTTTTCTCTCTCTCTCTCTCTCTCTCTCTCTCTCTCACTCTCAACCGAATGGTTACTCCCACCATGGCCATTTTTCTTCTTCTCCTTGGATGGATCAAGCCTTCCTAGCGAGAGGGTTCTCTTGAAACGTCCTCAAGGTAGACATCATTCAAGTAATCTTCTTCAAACTCCTCTTTAAATTCTAGATTCATGTCTCTTGGATGTAGTTGGATAAGGATAGAATATATTTGGAGATTGATTATGTGTTTTGTGATGGAGCTGGGATTGAAGCATGAGAATGAATGTGTTTGTATGATGGAGATGGGGTTGATGCATGAGATGATTTATCGTGGTTGAATGTATGGCATTTTTAGGGTTTGTTGCATGCCTTCATATCGTGAGTAGTATGAATGATCAAGTATGTTAGAGATTATGTCACCTTTGATGAATAGGATTTTATGTTCATGTGTTCCTGTTAAGGCCATGAATACGATTATATTCAGTGGAGTTTGGATCATGTCTTGGTAGATTTGGATTTATGCATTTATTCATGATTGGATATTTTGTTGATTGGTGTAGAGTTTATGTTCATGATTATGGTTAGCAATAGAAATTATGATCATGACCTTGTTGTCCCTAAGCTAATTGAGTTAGCCAATTTTATTTCATCAATAAAATGATTAATACTATAATTTCTTCTAGTGATTTCGAAAACCTTAGGAAAATGTGGATTTGGACTATTATATAAAATAATGATATTTTAGTCAAATAAATAATAGCTATTGTTAAAGAAATAAAATATATACATATAATATAATAATAATATCAAAGCACAAATTATTTTATTTTTTTACAAACTAAGATTTCGTTTATTTTTTATTTTTCAGACATGGTTGGTGGAGGTTCTTTTGGTCCTTTGGCCTTTATTCTCCATAAGAATAAGCTAACGGGTCTAAATTATGTAGACTGGAAAAGGAACTTGGACATAATACCCACTGCTGAGGACTATAAGCATGTCCTTAACGAAACCAGCCCTGTTATCGGGGAGGGTTCTAAAGAGTGAGAAGATGAGAAAGCATGGAAGAAGGCCGACGCGATAACTCATTGTTATATGTTGGCCTTCATGTCTAATGTTCTCCAATCTAAACACGAGCACATGGCCACTTTGTACGACATTAACTAATCACTAGCCACGATGTTCATGGATAAAAGCTGGCCGGCAAGGTAGGAGGCTCTTAGGACGATCATCAATACTAAGATGGCTGAGGGAGCATCAGTCAGAGAGCATATGTTCAAGATGATTGCAGCTTTCAAGGAAGCAGAAGTCTTAGGGGCTGTTATTGACCCCGAGAGCCAATCGGACATGGTTCTCGAATCTCTTCCGGGCTCTTTTACTCAGTTCAAATTAAATTATAACATGAATAAGTTAAAGATGAGTTTAATTAAGTTAATGAAAGAGCTTTATGTGGTAGAGAAGGTCATGAAACCACAGTCCAGGGCTATGATTGCTAGGATTTCTTCTTTCAGAATTGGGCCCAAGCACAGGAAGTTCAAGAAGAAGAAGGGAAACGTATTGACCCAGCCTACAAGCCTAAGGGCAAGCGCTTCAAGTGTGGGTAGAAGGGACACTGGAAAAAGGAGTGTCCAGAACTTCAGGTCAAGAAAAACCTTACAGGTATTGTTCTCTATCTAGAGTCAGTTTCAATGGTTGGATCAACTTTCACGTAGATTGTTGATTCTGGAGCCATTGATCATATCTGTAACTCTTTGCATGGGTTTAGAAAGATAAGAAGACTCCAGAAAGGCGAGTATTAACTACGAGTAGAAAATAGAGCACAAGTATGGGCCCTTACAGTGGGAGAGCTGGATCTTGTTTTTTATTATAATAAAGTAGTTATTTTGAAGTATATTTTATATGTATCCTTTTTTAGATAGAATTTGATTTCAGTTGCAAAGCTAATAAAAATCATGGATATTCTATTTCCTTCCATTTTGGTATTACTATCAATAAAAATGGAGAAATTTTATGTATAGGGCGCATGTATAAAAACTTATTCTTTTTAAATCCTACAAACAATCAAATAAATAATGCTCAATCTGAACCTTTAAGTAAGAAAAGAAAGACCAATGTCAATGACTCATATATTTGACATCTAAGGTTAGGTCATATTAACTCAACCAAAATTTAGAGGTCAATTTATGATGGGCCATTGGGTTCATTAAGATTGAAAAGTTGGCCTTGGTATGAATTCTGCCTTATTGGAAAAATGAACAAAAGGTCATTCACCTAAAAGACTAATAGAGCCAAGGAGATATTAGGCATTGTTCATACTGATGTGTGTGGTTTTTTATCTACACAAGCTAGAGGGGATTTTAAGTACTTTATCACTTTCATGGATGATTGTACAAGGTTTGGATATGTCTACCTGATGAGGCGTAAGTCTGACTCTTTTGACAAGTTCAAAGAGTTTAAGGCTGAAGTGGAGCGTCGACAGGTAAACTGATCGAAACCTTACGATTAGATCATGGTTGAGAGTACCTCCTAGGTGAGTTCAAGGATTACATGGTACATCATAGGATAGTATCCTAATTCTCTGCGTCAGGTACACCTCAGCAAAATAGAGTAGCTAAGAGAAGAAACAGGACATTGATGAAAATGGTCCGAAGCATGATGTCTCATACTACTCTTTCAGTCTCTTTTTGGGGATATGCCCTGGAAACTACAACATACATTCTGAACTTGGTTCCTTCCAAGTCAATACCTAGGTCGCCCTATAAGATATGGACTGGGCGTAAGTCAAGTCTAAATCATCTCAGGGTATGGGGCTGTCTAGCTTATGTACTAATCAAGAAAGACAAGCTATAACCAAAATCAGAATTATGCTACTTTGTTGGGTATCCAAAAGGGACAAAAGGATGTTATTTTATTATCCCAAGGAGCATAAAGTACTGATAAGTACTAATGCTAGATACTTAAAAGATGATCAAAGTACTTCCACTAAAGGTTCAATAAGGTTGGAACTCAAGGAGAAGTTATTTTCGAAATTAACTTCTTCAGACCCAATTATGGAACAAGAAGAGGCATAACCTCAAGAACCTGTACAAACGGAGCTTCGTCGTAGTGGGAGGGTATTTAAAGTTCCAAAAAGATGGACAGCAGAGGCTTTCAAGCTGGTCTCTGGCCATCAGGAACAAGATCCCACTAAATACGAGGAGGCTATTGCAGATGCTAATGCAAATCTATGGCATGAAATAATGAAAACTGAGATTGAGTCTATGTACTTCAATTAGGTTTGGGATCTTATAGCTTCACTTGAAGGGGTAAAACCTATTACATGTAAGTGGCTATACAAGAGGAAGAGGGGAGAGGATGAGAAGGTGAAAACCTTCAAAGCTAGACTTGTAGTGAAAGGGTATACTCAGAAAGAGGGAATCAATTGTGAGGAAACCTTTTCCCTTGTAGTCATGCTTAAGTCCATCTATATCCTCCTTGCCATTGCATGTCATTTCAATTACAAGAGATGACAAATGGATATCAAGATGGCATTCCTTAATGTCCATCGTAACGAAGGCATCTATATGTCCCAACCAAAAGGCTTTATTGTTAAAGGCCAAGAATATATGGTTTACAAACTTAAGAAGTCCATTTATAGACTTAGGCAGGCACCTAGAATATGGAACATTCGTTTTGACGAGACTGTAAAATCTTATAGTTTTATTCAAAACGAGGATGAACCATGCATGTAAAGGAAATTGGAAAGCATAAATGTAATTTTTCTTGTCCTATATGTGGATAACATTCTACTCATTGGGAATGATGTATGAACATTGTTAGCTAGTAAGGTTTGGTTGTCCAGTAAATTCAGTATGAAGGACTTAGGAGAAGCCAGTTACATTCTCGGAATTAAGATTCTTAGAAATAGAAAGTAGAGAATGTTAGGATTATCCCAAACAACATACATTGACAAGATACTGGCCAAGTTTAGCATGGACTCGTGTAAGGGAGCTCTAATCCCTTGCAGACATGGGTTATCTTTTTATTCTAAGTACTGTCCTAAGTCTCAAGAGGAAAAAGATAGGATGAGTATGATTCCCTATGCTTCGGGTGTGGGAAGTCTCATGTACACCATGTTGTGCACTAGGCCAGATATCTTCTTTGCCATAGGTTTAGTTAGCAGATATTAGTCAAACCCTAGGAAGGTTCATTGACAAGCTGTAAAGTATATTCTCAAGTATCTCAGTGGTATGAAAGATTATATGCTAGTTTACAAGGTAGACGACTTGGTTCCTATTGGATACATAGACTCACACTTCCAAGCAAATAAGGATGAAAGAAAATCCACTAGCAGATATATCTTCACCTTATCTGGAGGAGCCGTTTCATGAAGAAGTATCAAGCAATCTTAAATTGATGACTCAACCATGGAAGTTGAGTATGTGGCAGCTTCAGAGGCATCCAAGGAAGTAGTCTGGCTCCGAAAGTTCCTTTCAAAACTTGGAGTTGTGCCACACATAGACAGACCAATTGTGGTGTATTGCGACAACTTTGGAGCAGTCTCGCAATTCAAAGAACCCAAGAACCACAAGAAGGGGAAGCACATCGAGAGGAAGTACCACCTGATTCGGGATTTCATCCAAAGACGGGAAATCATGGTGGAACAAAAAGCCTCAGAGAACAACCTAGCAGATCCCTTTACTAAGCCTTTGGCTGAGCGAGTCTTCAAGAGACACTTAGACGCCATAGGGGTGGGCACTTATGGACTTTCTTAGTCTTAAAATGCAAGTGAGAGATTATTAGAATGTATGCCCTCTAGATTAGTTTTCTGATGTAATTATCGATTTATTAATAAAAAAAATTTATTCTCAAAATTTATTTTTGAATTTACATTTTTTTTGTGCACGGTTTACATTTGGATTGGACTCATTGTATTTAAGTAAGTGATTCATGTGAATGATAGTCTTTCACAGTAAGGTATGGATCATGGGTTACTTAACACATAAACGTTTGTTGTTAAACGATTAATGAGAATGAGAATCTCATCATATTTAGGTTATCATGTTATGAATTCCAAATGGGGAATGGCTTATCTTTAGTCAGTAAGTAGTCCACTCAGTTCATAGCATGAGTGTATTTCGATTACATAGAACATGATCTATAATAGTAGTTTCTAAAAGTACTATTTAGAAGAAACTCAGACTATTACTACTATAGCGTGTACTAATATTCTACTACTTGAGTATGAGTTGGTGGTCTGACGAAACTAGAAGCATGTATTTTGATATGTTGTAGTTGAGGTTCTTTCGTAGAGCCAATACACTTGTATGTTGGGTATATGTGACTAGTTAGTTAAGACAGACTTATATAAGATAGCTTCTACGGTATATCACCCCTTGTGACTGTTCAAATGATCTAAATATCCAAGGCCCTGGGGAACATGACTTAGATGTTTACTTTAAGGTAACTCCCTTGAAAAGTTAAAATATTCTAGGAGTAGGGGATCATTGGACTAGAGGTCTAAGAATGGTAGATGTCTTTTAAAAAGGTATTTTAGTCATATGACGATGCGTTGAGGGGTATTTTAGTCATTACACCTATATGTCGGAGACTTTGCTAACGCAACATTGTCCTTGGGGTCAATATTTCCTTATGGTGATATTAGAAAATATTTAAAATGAAAAATACAACTATTTATAAAGTATGGGTATTTTGGTCATTTTAGCAGCTAAGACAATGTGTCTTTTGGCCCTTGGAATAGCCCTTAAGTCCTGATAGATTTGGGTTAAGGAATTGGTCATGATAAATTATGGGTTTTATTTTATTAGGTTTTATTTTATTTTATTTAAGTAATCTAATTTATTATTGGACTAGTATAAAATAAAATGCCCAAGAGAGGGTATATATTTTTTATCTAGTTTAATTGGTTAATTAATTATTCAGGGCCCAAGGCCCAGATTGAATAATTAGAAAACTAACCTAGGTATAAACTGGATAAAAGGCCTGATATTTTATATTGGTCTATTTGGGCTTGTTAAGTATCTATTGGGCTGTTTTATGAAGTCCAGAAAAGAAATAATTGAGACTTATTATTTATGGGTGTTCAAGCCTAAAAGTAAATAATTTTATATGGCCTAATGAACAAGACCAAAGGTGAAATAAAAAAATTAAAAAAAATAAAACAGGAAAGAGTAAATAATTGTATCTGGCCCAATGAATAAGACCAACGGTAAAATGAAAAAAAAAAAACCAAAACAACACAGGATGGATCCAGTATTGTTTGGCATGAGAGGATAACAAAAGGCATGATGCTTTTGTTTCACTCTTTTGGTCTCTCTCTGTGATTGCATGAAAATAAAAGAAAAGGAACTAAGGCCATTGTTCTTTGATTTAAACATAGAGCTTTCACTAGCAGTGAAAGGGCGATATTCCGGAAGCTTAAAAGTTTCGCGTGAAAGAGACGAAGCCAGTGTTTATAAGGACGTGATCCAATAGCTTCATGCATTTAGCTTCAAACATCTTCTTCAGTGCCAATAAGGTTATTCAAACACAGAGGTAATCAGCTTCTATGATGCTCTGTAATTTTTTTTGTTCAATAAGCATGCTTTTGGTTTCATTATTTTTGCCATTTCAAGCTTCATATATGATCACTGCTAGCATCATTAAAAGGGCTACTGGACAATGACTTTGAAAAGAAATTACTCTAGACAGAAATTAAAGAAAAATAAAAATAAAATAGATACATTTTTTATGATAAATTTACCAAACACTGTGTTTCTCCAATATGAAAAAGAGATATCTTGAGCCAAAAACAGTTTAGCAAAAATGTCTAGAAGCTTTACCTAGAGCCAAAATTTAGATTTTAATCAATGTAATCATTTATTTCAGAAATGGCAAATTGAATAGTTGCACAAACTCTTCATTTGTTTTGGAAGAAGTTCAATTTCTATGAACACGGAATTCAGAGCAAGTTTCTCCACTTGACAGTGCCTTAATTTGGCTAGCTTAGACTAAACATGATAAATTAGCCAACAAATAGCAAATCAAGACCTATACCATCTTCCTCTATACTAGACGAAACTAATTCTGATATTTTCCATTTAAAACCAAGCTAAGTTATAAGTTTCAAATGGCTAGACAGGAGCTTCTTTTAGTAGCCAGTAGACATATTAACCATTTTCAATCCTTAAGGGACATAAATTTCAATATTTTCTATCACACTTATCAAGAAGAAAGATAAAAATATATTCCGCAAAATTCACCTCCATTCACTTATCTGGAAAAAATAAAAATCTGGAAAAGGATTGGATTACGTTTTCTCATGACAAGAAATTCTGGGCAAATTACATTTAGAATTGCCCAAAGAAACTGGACATACAGAGAAAAGGATAGTAATAATAATGTGCCTTAGAAAAGAAACAATCAACTACTTGTACATTTAAGCAAGGGACGTCAGTAGCATGCTATCCAAAAATTTATAAGGGAAGAAATGCAATTTTGTTTCTAATAGCTCTGTGGTCTTCATTTTTATGCAGAGGCTAATTTCGAGAGACTCATTAACTTCGATGATATTATCAAATATTCGATGTCGTAGTGTTTATTATGTATCAGCAAATTCAAGACCACAGAAAGCTCTGTCCAAAAACACATAAATATAACAAATTCAAGACCAGCAGGTAGGGGTGCTCAGCAAGCTCTGTCCAAAATGATACAAAGAATTGATTCAACATTACATGGGAGAAAATGATATAGAGTGGATGCAATTTTATTTTTCAGTACAGTGAATTATCTCTTATATAGAAGTATACTCATACATATTTAAGGTCACTAATATCTAAAACAATATGCTTCTTTATGACACACTTCTTGTTAGGTTTTCTTCAAGGGAATTTGAATTATTACTTCAACAATGTGATTTCAACATTACCTTGGAACATAACTTAGCTGCTTTTGGGAGACAAGTATGAAGTGCTCTCAAGAGAGGATAAAAGATGATTGAACCTTAGTAAGATAATCAGAATGAAAAACTTTGTTTATTGCATCGAGGATAAATAAAGTGCAGAAAAAGGTCCTAAATATCAATTAATCCACTTTTTCTTCTACTGATGCATGCTAGAACCTCTAAAACGCTAAATGGTGTGTTCTTTATGTAAAGAAGAAAACAATCTCAAAACAAGCAACATTTCTTTTTCCTTCTCCAACCCCATGTTGACTTTAGAAAACCCCTCATCCCAAACCTATATTTGATTCTGACTACATTTAGGTGTCATGATTTGATTCCTTTGGGTAACGAATTTACAAAAGGATTACAACCCTCACCTGGCCAGAATTTCTATGCAATTATGTGAAACTACAAGAAAGCATAATAATTCAAAGAAATATATTAACAAGTCTAAAACCTAGCTTTGTTGAACTTTATCACATCCTATTCCATGTTAGTTCTGGAGAGATTTGATATCAAATATCTTGGTTACCAAGTAAATAGAAACACATAACTAAAGCAATTTTAGAAGTGAAGACAGAAAAAATGATAGCAGCTAATTACAAGCAAAGATATAAATTACTGCTACATGATTGAAACTAAAAGCTTCAACAAGTTCAATAAATAGAAGAGCACTTGAAAATCAGTAATCAGAAACTAGAAGATACCAATTGGAGTTTGGTAGAAGCTGAGCAATCCATTAAAAAGTTAAACTTTGGAAAAAGCAAAAGTGGATACAAGAAGGATTTTGGCCACTAATACGTTGCAGAGTTAAATATCTCCATGGATTGGTTGCAAAATATATGTGTGGAGAAAGAACACCTCAAGCAAAATACTAGCTAAACCAGAGAGGATTTTTCTTACAAGTTCGTACTAGAAGATAACAGTGCATTGGGATTATGCATTTTGTCCTCAATTCAGGACATGGTAAACCACCTTGTTCATATTTGAGACACACCAATGAGCATGTAAGACAAAAGTGAAGCACATAAAATATTAAAGAGTAGCCAGTTTTGAAATCATCCTTGCAATATATAGTAGCCTTAGGCGCCTCAAATACTTGTATATTCTGGCCATATTCAAACTTCTAACCATATATAGTTTTAGTAATTTTATTCTCAGCACTTCAACTCAGATAGTAATGAGAGCAGTTTCCATTCTAATCAAATCCATGCCAGCCTATAACTAACCCACATTGAAAATAAAAAATCACTACTCAATATCTGAAATCTATAGCAAATTGGGCAAAGTTAACCATGATGTTCTAAAGAGTAACATATACATAAAGATGCAAAATTCTTATTATTATCATCACTGTCAAGTTGCATTTCCACCCACACCTCCTGACTGGTCCCTTCATTTATCCCATCTTCATTTTGATTTTTAGCATTAGAGACATCTCTTGCCACGTCATTCCTTTCTTGCCTTCTTCCTGTTTGAATTGCAGGAGTCATACCTATATGCAAGTAAACAAAATTTATTTCCATGCATATACATCAACATTACACTTTTGCACTACTAAATTTTTGAATATATTCATTGTAACACCCCACTACCTAGACCCGCCAGGGCCGGGGATATCGCCCCGTCCAAAGGACAAGGAGTCTTTATAACTAGGTCACACAATCAAAATAGTGAAATAAAAATAATACTTTAACTTAAAATTTATTACAACCCAAGAATGAATCCAAGAATTTCAAAAATTAAATCCATAATAAAATTATCCACTCTCAACTTCCCAAAGCATTACAGAAATTAAATATCAGAAAAATCTTCCAAGGCAGGCAATATCTAGCTACTCATCCCCACAGCAGGATTGACCTGAAATCATGGTAAAAAGGGTGATGACACAAAAATCTCAGTAACTCCATGTGTGCTTTGAGTGTCCAGTGAAAACAGTTCGTGAATGCAAAGTATAAATCTTTATAAGAGAAATACTGGCAAGCAATAAACATTAGTCAAAATCAAGAGTGGTGTTTTGGCTTTTCCAACCATACATAATCAATAAAATCAACCACTCAAAATAAATGATCATAGGTTACCACACGTTGGGCCTCATAACCGGTCAGAATGCCGACACTTTGTGCAGACTAACAAAAGGTAGCTGACCGGCCTACCGGGTAAGATACTCCTCATTCTCTATACCCAAACAACAACCGGTTGTCCATTCCGGCAACACACAGTCACTTGACTGAAAAAAAAAACTACTAGCTCAGACCGACACAACCTACTGGACTGACATCCTATCCGGGGAGGACTTACCCCTCAGAGGTGGCCACCTACTGAGAGACTCACCCTAACCCTTCAAAGACTAGTCCTAGCAGTCCACCCTTATTGAGTACTCAACGTAACTTACCCCACTTGGGGAAAAGGGGAACAAAACATAGTTCCACTTGAAAATGGCAATTAAGGGTTTCCAAAGCTTTTGTCAAAATCAGTTTTAGAAAGAGTTTTGAGTTTGAGTAAATCTGCTTATTGATTTTCAAATAATTTGTTTGACAAAAATAAGACAAGTGACAATCCTCAATTACCTTTACAGAAATAAGTGTCCATGCACTTTACATTTGGCTTGCCATTATAAACATTTTGCATCAAACAGGTTTTATGCAGGAGCTTACCTGATCCTTAGCTTGAAATAAAATAAAAGTTTTCAACAGCTGACCTAACCTCGCCTGGGGTAAATATAAACCATAATCAAACTCAAGCTAAAATTCACTTTCACAAATACAACTAGCTCAACTCACTATAACCATGATCCTAGTGTCCCAAGCTTTAAGGCCAGATAATAAATAAAAAGGGTTTATAAGCTAAGTCTAGTTTGATATTAAAGTGATTAGGGTTTTAGGAAATAGGTACTATTAATTTGAAGGTTTAAATCATACTCAGAATAATTTAGAGTTTATTTGATGAAGAATCCTATGTGGTATTAGGTAAAACAATGATTTATTAATAATTAATTGTTAGAAAATAATTGATAACTAAAATTAATTAGAAATGAATTTCAATGGGTCTTGATTGAAAGATAATAAATAAATTTTAATAGGTTTTGATTAAAAGATAATAATTGAAAGATAATAAATTTTAATGGTACTTATGGATATAAGACTTACAAAATTAATTTTTACTTATTATGATTATTTATATAAAAGGCTTTATTTGATATTATTATTATATATAATATCTATATATTTTATTTCTTTAATAAAAGCTACCATTTATTTGACTAAAATATCCTTATTATATAATAATCCAAATCTACCTTCCTAGGGTTTTCGAATTTACTAGCAACAATTATAATATTAAATATTTTATTGATGAAATAAAATTAGCTTAGAGACAACTAAATCATGATCATATTTCTATTGCTAACCATAATCATGAACATATACTTCCCTTCAATTCATCAAATCATCCAAATCATGAATAAAAGCATAGATCTAAATTTGCCAAGGCATGATCCAACATTTACCAACATAAACATAATCATGGCTTTAACAATCATACATGAATATAAATCCTATTAACCATAGGTGACATAATCTCTAGCATACTTAATCACAAATACTACTTATGACATGGAGACATGCATTAAACCCTAAAACACCATACAATCAACCAAGATAATCAACTCATGCGTAAATCCCATCTCCATCATATACACACATTTATTCATGCTTCAATCTCAACTCATCACAACAAAACATGCTCAAATCCTATTCATAATCCATCTCCTACCAATATCATCCTAGAGACATGAATCTAGAATTCAAAAGGAGGGTTGAAAAGGCTTACTTGATTGATGGGTACCTTGGAGGAGTTTCGAATGGATCTCCACTCCTAGGTAACTAGATCTATCCAAGGGAGATGAAGAAAGCATGGCCATTGGTGAAGAAATCATCTGGCCACGAGGGAGAGGGTATTCGGCCAAGAGAGAGAGAGAGAGAGAGAGAGAGAGAGAAAGAAGAAGAGAGTCCATTAGCATACTTATACACATATATATTCATTAAAGATTGAGGATTAGTGGAGATGAAGTTAATTCAACAAACTTACCTTGAAGGTGTTCTTAAACCTGCACAAAAATACTGATTTTTTATCCAAAAGAGAGAGTTGGATTTTGGATTTTTGATGTTAAAAGTGGTATGAATCAATTCATGGCAGTGAGTAGATGAAATCTGGAATTTTTTTGAAGAAGATTGAAGTGGTTTGGAGTGGTATTAGGCGAGAGAAGTGAGTAGGTGTTCTTGGTGTTCTATGTGTGCTTGAAGGTTGAAGAGAATGGAGAGATTTTGATTTGAAGCTGCCGAAATTCTGAAGGATTGTAGTGGCTGAATTGTTTGAGTGGTTTTGGTAGATGATTTTTTCTGGTTGGAAAGGAAAGGGAAAGGCTGGTTGTTGAAATCCTAAAGGAATATTTTAGGGATTCAAATTTGGAAACTAAATATGGCAAGAAGATCTTTGATCATTGGAGAGCTTTTTGGAAGCTGTAATGGCCGATTGATTGCTCAGTATTTTGCTGGATGAAAGCTCGTTGAAGAAGCTTAATGGTGGCCGAAAAAAGGGAGTACAATGGTGAAGGAAAGGTCTGGTTGTTTAGGGGATATTTTATGGAAGTTTACTAAGTTAGGATTGCTGGAATTTTGGTTTTCAATCAAGGCATGATTGGAGTAATTGCTGGAGATATTTTAGGGGTAGCCATGACAAGTTTTTTCGAGCAGAAGGTTGGAGAAGACAATGGAGTTCAGTTCATGGCTGTTCAAGAGAAGTTTGAGTAGAAAAATGATGAAGATTTCGGATAAGGCTGAAGAATGAACAAGTTGGAATTCCTGTTCAGTGATTTTCGCAAGTCCCCTGGGAAAATTCTGGGCAAATTTTTCTGCCATTGTTCAGTCAGTTTGCAGAGGATTTGAAGGGGTGTTCAGAGGTCTTTCAAGGTTGGTTTCCAGCCTTCTTTATGGAGGAAAAACGGGGTTAAGGAGCTGGGAGAAAACTGGAAGAAAACAGCTTGGTTTAAGCTCACCTATGCTGCAATTTTGCCCAGAAAATTTTCTGGTTTTGCACAGCATTTGTGCAGTCCGAATTTAGCCAAAACAATTTCAGGTTTCAAACTGGTCAAGAGGGCCATTTTCTGGTAGCATTTGGGAGGGAATAATGGCTGAGAATTTTGACACTTTGCATGCACAGGAAGCTAGAAAAAATTCCAGAATACTTCATGAAGGAAATGAACATAGCAAGAGTGGAGTTTTGAAGGTTCACTATGGAGATTAATTCTATTGGAAACCTTCCCCGACTCCTACACATTTTCGGTCCATAAGATGTTTTACACTTAGACATTTTGAACCTTCAAAGCCACAGCACTTTGCTGGAATTTTTCTAGAATGAAATTGGCTTGAATAAATTGCACAACTTAAGAAATTGAGAAGTAAGAAAAACTAAGGATCAAGAAGGGTATGAATTCCCTTAGGAATTTTTGTAGGGTACAAGAGTAGGATTAGGGTACTCCTATCATGTCTCCCCTAGGACATCACCTTTACCCTTCTCTAGAGCACTCAAGAATGAAAATCTAACCTTCCCAAGAAAAAATAAAATTTAATCATGCTAGAGCTCCAATGATGGAATTTGAACCCAAGACCTCAAGAATTAATTCCAAAGCTCTAACCACTATACCACAACAACTCTTGTTCTTATTTTCTCTCTAAAATATTTTTCCTATTTAATCCTCAAACTATCTCTCTATTTTCACCTCAAGTAAAAATTATCATTTTGCCCTTCTTACTCAATAAACATAACTAAGCCCTCGAGACTATAAAACATCAGTCCAAAGCACATACAATCATATAAAAATATATTTAAACGTGCAATACAATATGATATGCATCCCTACCCCCTTATTCTAAGGTTGGTTTCTACTGGGATTTCACATTCATGAACCATAGACATAAATACGAAAAGCCTATTACCATTATCAGTGTCTAGTTGCATGTCTTTATCTACCACTTCATCAGCCCATTCATTTACCCCATCTACTTTTTTATTTTCATTAGATAAGACCTCATATCTTGTGTTGTAATTTCTTCTTTGTCTTCTTCCTCAACTTTTGGGAGCCATACCTCCTCGAGTTCTAGGAGCCACACCTACAATACAAGTGAACAAAAAATATTAGCATTTACAGAGCATTGGAAATTCAAAAACTTGTCAAATCAAAAATCAAATTGAAAGATTAAAATATCAAGAAAAGAAATACTAGTAAAATGAACAATGTTAATTTTATAGCTCTAGAACATTAGTTTTCATAAACAAAAAATTACATAATGAGAGAAATACTATAGAAACAAGTGTTCAAAAATATTCAAAATTCACTAATAAGTTGAAAACATCAAATATTAGGATTGTCAACTTTAACTCTTTCAGTATCCTTTCGGACCCAATTATGTCAAATATTAGGATTGTCATGAGCTTGGTGATTCCCTAACTCGTTTTACAAAAATAGAAGGCTTAAGAAGGGAAAACACAGAGCACGCAGTGAAAATGAAACTAAAAAAAACTGAAAAAACTGAAGAATAGGGGAACCGAACAGAGCTGGCACCGGCTCCGACAGCCCTAGCCGGCACCAGTTGCACTCCGTTGTAATTCCAAGGTTAAAAAAAAATTTACCACTTTTCCTCGTTCTAAGGATTAGCTGGACTAGAATGTGCGCAACCGAGGTAGGTGCGCTTCTAGAAACCTCTGGTGCGATGCCTGCAAACCTCCTACTCCGTCTTTGCATGTAAGTGAATGCCAAACTCTTGATCTTCCAATATATGGCCTGCCTAATTCTGTTTGGTGAACAACTAACAGAACTAAGGAATATTTTCTGGAGAGAGAGAGAGAGAGAGAGAGAGAGAGAGACGTGTGGTTCTTTTTTCACAGAGAGGAGTCGATAAAAAAAAAAAACAACGATGATCTCCAATCCTTCTGTTTAACCTAAATAAAACCCTAAGTTAAACTGGACTGGGTCATTGGACACTAAGTTTAACCTTTTGGACTGAATTAATTATTTCAATTAGAACCAACTTAATGGCCCAACAAATAATTAATTTTCCCAGCCCAAATGAACTAGTCCAATCAACAAGCCTATATTAGTTTAGTCCCAGATTAATCCCTAATTATTCAAACTGGGCCAAAGCCCAAATAATTAATTAACCCACCAAACCAATTTAATTAATTCTCTCTCTCTCTTTACATGGACCTTTATTTTATTCTAGCCCAATAATTAAATCATGCTACTTAAATAAAATAAATTCCATTTAATTTAAGATCAATTCCTTAACCCGTATTTAATTAAGACTCACGATCTATACTGGGGACCAAAAGACACACCGCCTTGGCTACTAAAATGACCAAAATACCCTTGCCATATAAATAGTTATATTTTACATTTTAAATATTTCCTAATATCACCATAAGGAAATATTGACTCTAAGCACAATAGCAAAGTCTCCGACCTACAGGTGTAATGACTAAAATACCCCTCTATACATCGTCATACATTTAGAGAGGGAGAAGTGTACTAACACCTCTCTAAATGACATCTACCATCCTTAGGTTTCTAGTCTAATGATCCATGACTTCCTGGATTATTTTCGCTTTCCAAGAAAAATACCCTAAAGCAAACATCCAAGTCATGTTTCCCAGGGCCCTGGATATTTAGATCATTTAGACAGCCACAAGGGGCGATATAGTATAGAAACTATCTTATACAAGCCTGTCTTAATTAACTAGTCACACATACCCAACATGTAAGTATATTGACCCTACGATAGAACCTCAACTATAGCATATCAAAGTATATGCTTCCAGCTTCGTCAGACCACCAACTCATACTCAAGTCATAAAGTACTAGTCCATACTGTAGCAGTAGCAGTTTAGGTTTCTACCATATAGTACTTTTAAGAAACCACTATTACAAGTCCTGTTCTACGTATTCGAAATACGCTTATATCATGAAGTAAGTGGACTACTTATTGGCTAAAGGTAACCATTCCCCATTTAGAATTCACAACATAATAACCTAGACATGATGAGATTTCTATTCTCATCAATCAGTTAAGAACGAACATTTATGTGTTAAGTAACCCGTAATCTATTCCTTACTGTGAAGAACCTCCATTCATATGGACCACTTACTTAAATACAATGGGTCTTTTTCAAATGTAATTGTGCATAAATAAAAATATAAATTCACAAACAATTTCTAAAAATAAATTCTTTTATTAAAATATTCGATTTTTACATCAGAAACCTAGTCTAAGAGGGCATACATCCCAACAATCTTCCACTTGCACTCTAAAACTAAGTAAGTGTGTAGGTGCCCACCCCTATAGCATCTAAGTGTCTCTTGAAGACTCTCTCAGCCAAAGGCTTGGTGAATGGATCAGCTAGATTGTTCTTGGAGGCAATCTGTTCTACCACAACTTCCCGTCTCTGGATGAAATCCCGGATTAGGTGATACTTTCTCTCGATATGCTTCCCTTTTTATGGTTCCTGGGTTTTTTAGATTATGATATTACTCCAGTGTTGTCACAATACATCGCAATCGGCCTGTCCATGTGTGGCACGACTCCAAGTTCTGAAAGGAACTTCCAGTGCCAAACTGCTTCCTTAAATGCCTCTGAAGATGTCACATACTCAACTTCCATGGTTGAGTCAGCAATGCAAGATTACGTAATACTCCTCCATGAAATAGCTCTTCCAAACAAGGTAAAGATATATCCACTAGGGGATTTTCTCTCATCCTTATCCGCCTGGAAGTCTGAGTCTGTATATCCTGTAGGAACCAAGTCATCAGCCCTGTAAATCCAGCATGTAATCTCTCGTTCCTTTAAGGTACTTGAGAATATGCTTTACAGCTTGCCAATGAACCTCCCCAGGATTTGACTAATATCTGCTAACTCGGCCTACGGCAAAGCAGATATCTGGTCTAGTACACAGCATGGCGTACATGAGACTTCCTACAGCCGAAGTGTAGAGAATCTTACTCATTTTGTCCTTTTCTTCTTGAGACTTAGGACAATCCCTTGAAGAAAATGACAACCCATGTCTACAAGGAATTAGAGCTCATTTGCATGAGTCCATGCTATACCTGGCCAGCATCTTGTCATTGTATGCTGCTTGGGATAATCCTAACATTCTCTGCTTCCTACTTCTAAGAAGTCTAATCCTGAGAATGTAGCTGGCTTCTCCCAAGTGCTTCATACTGAATTGACTAGACAGCCAAACCTTTGTAGATGACAATAACCCTATATCATTTCCAATGAGTAGAATGTCATCCACATATAAGAAAAGAAAAATCACATTAATGCCTTCAAGGGTCCTGTACATGCATAGTTCATCCTTATTTTGAATAAATCCGTAAGACTTTACAATCTCATCAAAATGAATATTCCATGCTTTCGAGGCTTGCTTAAGTCCATAAATGGACTTTTTAAACTTGCAAACCATATGTCCTTGGCCTTCAGCAATAAAGCCTTCCGGTTGGGACATATAGACGTCTTCGCTAAGATGGTTATTTAAAAATGCCATCTTGACATCCATTTCCTATATCTCGTAGTTATAATGACATGCGATGACAAGAAGGATACGGATGGACTTAAGCATGGCTACCGGGGAAAAGATCTCCTCATAATCGATTCCCTCTTTCTGAGTATACCCTTTCGCCACAAGTCTAGCTTTAAATGTTTCCACCTTCCCATCTACTCCCCTCTTTCTCTTGTATACCCACTTACACCCAATAGGTTTTATCCCGTCAGGTGAAGCTACAAGATCCCAAACCTAATTAAGGTACATAGATTCAGTCTCGACTTTCATTACTTTATGCCATAGATTTGCATCGACATCAATAATAGCCTCCTCGTATCTAGTAGGGTCTTGTTCTTGATGGTCGGAGACTAGCTCAAAAGCTTCTCCAATCCATCTCTCTAGAACCCTAGACATAATCCCACTACGATGAGGCTCTAATTGTATAGGCTCTTGCGGCTATGCCTCTTCTCGTTCCACAATTGGGTCAGAAGAAGTTGATTCCAAAGATAACATCTCCTCCAGTTCCAACCTAGTTGAACCTTTCGTGGAAGTACTCTGATCATCCTCTAAGTATCTAGCATTGGTACTAACCAGAACTTTCTGCTCCTTAGGATGATAAAAATAACCACCATTTGTCCCTTTTAGATATCTAACAAAATAACATAATTCTAATCTTGGTTCCAACTTGTCTCCCTTGACCAATACATAAGCTGGACATCCTCATATCATGAGATGATTCAGACTTGGCTTATGCCCAGTCCACATCTCAAAAGGAGTCCTAGGTACTGACTTAGAAGGCACCAAGTTCAAAATGTATGCCGCTGTTTCCAGGGCATATCCCCAAAAAGACACTAGAAGAGTAGCATGAGACATCATGCTTCAGACTATTTCCATCAATATCCTGTCCCTTCTCTAAGCTACTCCATTCTGCTGGGGTGTCCCTGGCATAAAGAGTTAGGATACTATCCCATGATGTACCATGTAGTCTTTGAATTCACCCAGGAGGTACTCTCTACCACGATCCGATCGTAAGGTCTTGATTAATTTACCTGTCTGACGCTCCGCTTCAGCCTTTAACTCTTTGAACTTGTCAAAATTGTCAAAATTGCGTCTCATTAGGTAAATAAAACCAAACCTCTTACAATCATCTGTGAAAGTGATGAAGTACTCAAAACCCCCTCTAGTTAGTGTAGACAAGAGACTACACACATCAGTGTGAACAAGACTCAATACCTTCTTGGCTCTATCTGCCTTAGGGGTAAATGATTTTTTAGTCATCTTTCCTCTCAATCAGGACTCACACGGAGACCAATTTTCCAATCTCAATGAGCCCAAAGGCCCATAATGGATTAACCTCTAAATCATCGTTGAGTTTATATGATCTAACCTTAGATGCTAAAGATAAGAGTCATTGATATTAGTCCTTCTCTGCCTTATTAAAGGTTCAGATTGAGAATTATTTAATTGATTATTAATAGGGTTAAAAAAAATAGATTTCCATACATGTGCCCAGTACATAAAATTTCTCTATCTCTACTGATAGAAATACCAGAATGGAAAGATACAGAATATCCTTGAGTTATTAGTTTCGCAAACGAAATCAAATTCAGTCATAATCCATGTACACATAAAATATCTTTCAAAACCACTATTCTATTACAATCAAATACAAGAACCAGCTCTCCCACTGCAAGGGCCCAAACTTGTACTCTATTTTCCACACGCAGTCCATGTTTGCCCTTCTGGAGTCTTCTGGTCTTTCTAAACCCCTGTAAAGAGTTACAGATATGATCAGTGGCTCCTGAATCAATAATCCAAGTGGAAGTTAACTCAACCATTGATATAGACTCTAGATAGAAAACATAACTTGTAGGGTTCTTTTTGGTTTGAAGATCTGTTCACACCTTTTTCCAGTGTCCCTTCAGTCCACATTTGAAGCACTTACCCTTGGGTTTGTCTTTGGGCTGGGTCTTGGGCTAGGCCACTACGTTCCCATTTTTCTTCTTGAACTTCCTAGGCTTGGGCCCAGTTCTAGAAGATGAAGCCTTAGCAATCATAGCCTTAGATTGTGGCCTCATGACTTTCTCTGCCATCTAGAACTCCTTCATCAACTCAGTTAAACTCATTTAACTTGTTCATGTTGTAATTCAATTTAAACTGAGTAAAGGAACCTGGTAGAGATTCGAGAACCATGTCCACATGGGTCTCGGGGTCAATAACAGCTCCTTAGATTTCTACCTCCCCGAAAATAGTAATCATCTTGAGCGTATGCTCTCTGACTAATACTCCTTCAGCCATCTTAGTGTTAATGATAGTTCGAAGAACCTCCTGCCTTGCGGGCCGGCTCTTATCCGCGAACATCGTGACTAATGATTGAGTTATATCATACGCAGTAGCCATGTGCTCATGTTTGGATTGGTGCACATTAGACATGGAGGCCAACATGTAACAATGAGCTATCTCGTCGACCTTCTTCCATGCCTTCTCAGCCTCACGCTCCTCGGCGGTAGAACCCTCCCCGATAACAGGGCAGGTTTCGTAAATGACTTACTTATACTCTTCCGTTGTGAGTATTATGTCCAAATTCCTCTTCCAGTCCACATAGTTTGGTCCTGTTAGCTTATTCTCTCTGAAAATAACAGCCAATGGACTAAAAGAACCTCGCACCATTTCTGAAAAATCGAAAATAAAATAAAATAATTTAGTTTGTGAAAAAAAAACAAATTTGTGCACATTATCCTTATTATCAAAATTGATAATAATTAATTTGGCTCTTAGAAAAACTGACATAGCTTCTTAGGAAAATTAACAGTTCCCTAAGATAAGTGTGTTAACCACCACAAATTAATTTCCCTTCTAGGTAATGATCCAGAAGATAACTCCATCGAGGGGATGGTCGTTTCCTCTCATTTCCTATGGACATACCTCGCACTATAACCTCCAACGAGGGGCTGGCCGATCATAATACGTGTTCGAGTTTATTAATTACATCCCTCCATTAGATTTAGATCCTTGTGGTATCCCCATCCTATACGGGTTCACTCACAGGGTGAGGCGAGAGGACCTATAATCTCTAATGAGGATTGTGATGGAAGCCGTGAGGCCGTTGGAACCCCTTTCCCACTTAATCTTTTAAAACAAAGGTTTTTCTGAAAAATATCATTTTGAAAATTTTCATTAAGTTTTCCCTTTAACTCAAAAATAAAATGTCTAATCCATTAAAATCTCTATGTCAAGGTATATATCATTTGAAAGATTTTTCCATGGACTAATTTTATTTAAGTTGAAAAAATTTAATGATTTCAAAAATTTTCCAATTAAAACTTCCTAGAGACTTTGGTCTCAAGTTTATTTGACAAAACAATTTTTCTTGTGCCAAAATAAAATAAAATGGCTTTCTATTTTAACTACAAAAATATCTAAATCCAATATATTTTTTCTATGTCAAGGATTAAATCCTTTGAAAATATATCTAAGGATTAATTTTTGTTCAAGTTAAAATTACTATTTAATTTGTAAAAAAATATTTTCTTTGTCAAAAATATTCTGAAAGGCTTTGGTCTTTGAGAGACCGTGCACATAGGTACTAAAAAGAAATAGCATGCTAGAAAACAGTAGACGTTTTTATGCTTTTCTATTTTTCAAACCTAAGTGCCCAGATAATAAAATTAAACATATTAATTAATTAATTAATTATCTTATTTAATCCTAAAATCTCTTACTAATATTTTTCATACAAAATATTCCATGAATATTAACTATTGCAAAAATATTAGCTTCACTTGATATGCACCCTAAAACAAAAAGGAAAACGCAAGAAAAATTACAAGGAAAAGATCAAAAATTTCTTCTTGGTCCACTGCACCCACCGCACTGGATCAAGCACCCACCTGCACTGTGGTCCACTACACCCGCCGCATAGAACCAGGATCTATGGGTGATCAAAAATCCAGAGCGAGTCCAAACCCTAGCCGGCGCCGGTTCCGATCTGGATGAGTTCTTCTACAGTTTTTTTTCTGTGAATTTCCTCTATTTTTCTGTGCAACTTCTAGTACCATTGGCTCTTCAATTTCAATCTCAATACTATGAAATCAACCAAAACCAACAATCGCCTATACCTTTTAATATCGGGCTTACACGATTTGCTAAGAAAAATAGTAAATTACAAATCTCCTATACCTCCATCAAAGAGGTTTAACAAGAGAATCTATCCATACCAAAACAGCAAAGGATCAAGGTTTAATCACACATATGTGTCCAGTTTTATTCAACTAGATGCATGCTCCCTATATTTTCACAAAACTATCTTGTACAAGTCTGTCTTAATTAACTAGTCACACATACCCAACATGCAAGTATATTAGTCTTACGATAGAACCTCAACTATAGCATATCAAAGTACATGCTTCTAGCTTTGTCAGACCACCAACTCATACTCAAGTCATAGGGTATTAGTCCACACTATAGCAGTAGTAGTCTAGGTTTCTACCATATAGTACTTAAAAGAAGCCACTACTGCAGGTCCTGTTCTACGTATTCGAAATATGCTTATGTCATGAAGTGAGTGGACTACTCACTGGCTAAAGGTAAGCCATTCCCCATTTGGAATTCACAACATAATAACCTAGACATGATGAGATTCCCATTCTCATCAATCAGTTAAGAACGAACGTTTATGTGTTAAGTAACCCATGATCTATACCTTACTGTGAAAGACCTCCATTCACATGGACCACTTACTTAAACACAATGGGTCGTTTCCAAACGTAATTGTGCAAAATAAAAATGTAAATTCACAAATAATTTCTGAAAATAAATTCTTTTATTAAAACATTCGATATTTACATCAGAAACCTAGTCTAAGAGGGCATATTTCCCAACAAATACATCTCAGTATTAGCCATTTCTTACACTTTATAAGCAGTCCTAGGATTTGTAGTGACAACAATGCACTATCCACTTTCATCTGGATCTTCCACATAAAAAACTTGTGATGCTTACGATCCAAGAATAAAAGGTTTGCTATGGGATTGCACACCCGAAAAATTAGACAAAATGAATCCATCTTCATCTTGTTTAAGTCTTTTACCTCTTAAAACCCACTCACAGTCAAACAACACAACTCGTTGATCACCTCTATAAATTAGCTCAACAACCCTTGTTAAAGTTCTATAATAATCTACATCTCCCAAAATTAGATGTTAGTCTCTTGTGCTTGCAAAACTTGAGGTTGTTGCTTGAACACCAGCCTCACTATTTTGTATTTTCCTTTTAAGCTCCACTTCTCTTATATGGAATCGAAAGCCATTCACAACGTATTTATCATATTGCAATCCTATACGATTCGGTCCTCTAGCTAGATATTTGATGTCTTCTATGAATGAATCACCACCAGAAAGTTCCTCTTCCTCAACCTACAAATCAGAATAAATTAGGGGCATCTTTATAGGTCCATGTTGAATAGAATAAATCAAATCAACTTACATGTTTCACTAACCACGATGCGAAGTTTTCACTATGAATGTGCTCAATTACATGTCTTGAAGTACAAGGATGCTGTTCTTCAACTAACTTAAGATGTTTACTGCATAATTAAATTAAATTAAATTACAAGTTTTAAATCATGTAGAATTTTCCTATGGTAAAATAATAATTAGACGTGTACAGACTTACTCAATGAAAGGCCTAAGGCTATTACAATTGAAAAGCACATACTGGTGTGTTTTTTTAACTATTTCATCATCAAACTTAGTTAGAATTGCCACTCCCAAAGGACGACCTATTTCTGAGAATACATCTAGTCCAATATGGATTGGATTGTCAAAAACATCTTTATTTCTATTGGATCGGTTGAATCTAGTATCGACATAATTAGCTAGGTACAATGAACAAAATGACAAGCATTCCTCTGCCACATATCCTTCAGTAATACACCCCTTTGGCCGGCTCCTATTGTGAACATAAGATTTCAATGTACCAAAACATCTATTTTTTTAACATAAAAAAAGTGTTAGAAATATACAAATTTAGAAATTCATCGAGTACTTATTAATTAGTATTTGAGAAAATTTAAAATAATTACCTTTTAATAGGATACATCCAACGATAATGAACAGGCCTGCCTAATTTCACCTCTCTTGCTAGATGTACAGTTAAATGCACCATAACATCAAAAAAAAGAGGGATAACCTTTTCTAGTTGGCATAGTATAATATTAATGTACTTTTCAAGTTGAACCACACATTGAGGAAAAATCTTTTTAGAGCATAAAATTCAAAAAAAAAATGACTTAATCTAATAAGTAGAGACCGCACAGATCTACGTAAACATTTCCTCAAAGCTATTGCATCAAAATATGATTATCATGACTTTTGAGGCCAAATATCTTTGGTGGCTTAAGTTGCACACAACATGAAACATTAGAAGAGTATCTATCTGGAACTTTCACTTTTTTCAGCACTTTACAGAAATTATACTTCTCTTTCTTGTTCAATGTAAATGAAGCAGGAGGCAAGAAAACTTTTCCATTTTCCCTTTGAATAGGATGTAAATCTAGTCTTATACCCATTTCAACCAATTCAAGTCTAGACTTAGCATTATCCTTTGATTTATCCCCATCTAACAAAGTGTTAATGACATTCTCACAAACGTTCTTCTCAATATGCATCGGATCAAGATTTTGACGTATAATGTTCCATTCCCAATACGGCAAATCAAAGAAAATACTTTTTTTTTCTTCCAATTAAAAGGAAACTTTTTTATTGTCCTTGATTAATTTTCCAAACTTCATGGAAAAATTTTGTAACTCTTCTACCACCATTGAACCAGTAAGTACAAGTAAAGGTCTCGAATGCTCTATCTTACCATCAAAAGATCTACCATCTCTTCGATAAGGATGATTACGATATAAAAAATTTTGATGTCCCATGTAACAATGCTTTTCAACATTTTTTAACCACTAAGAATGGGTGTGTTTGTGACAAATTGAGCATGCAAATTCCCCTTTTGTACTCCATCCTAAAAAAGTGGCATAACCAGAAAAATCGCTAATCGTCTAAAGTAATGTTGCACGCATTTGGAAGTTTTGATTTATGGACGCATCATAGGTCTTCACCCCAACATCCCATAGCTATTTCAATTAAGCAATTAAAGGCTGTAAGTAGACATCAATGTTGTTTCTAGGGGCAAAAGGGTCATGTATCAACAATGATAACATGAAATTCGATTGCTTCATACACATCCATGGTGGCAAATTATAAGGTATTAATACAAAAGGTCATGTACTATGAGATACACTCATATTCTGAAATGGATTAAATCCATCAGATGCCAAACCTAATCTAACATTTCTAGGCTTTTCAATGAATTCAGGATATTGATGATCAAAAGACTTCTAAGAAGGGGAATCAGCTGGGTGTCTCATACATCTATCTTTTGTGCGGCATTCACTATGCTATTTCATACTGGCAGTAATTTTTTGCGACATAAATAAGCTTTGTAATCTAAGCTTTAGTGGAAAATGCCACAATATCTTGTAAGGAATTTTTCTCTTCTCACCTGTGGGATTTTTCAAATGGCTGCCATCTATGATGACTACATGTCTTGTTGGGTATCTCACGCATATCATATATGGCATAGCAGAAAAATAAAATGAGATACCATCTCAGGATCCACATATGTGTGAAAAATAAGACATAAAGAGAACAAAGGTAATAGCTTTTTACCTTTCTTTGATCATGTGGAAAACAAAATTTTTCCTTCTTCAAATCGAGGCACAATCTAGCAATCCTCTTGTTCAAATACCACAAGAGTTGAATGTCGAACCACTATAATCATAATGTGTGATTTTCTCTAACAAAAATCTACATGGAGGATAACACTTAAGCACCAAGATATTTATATGCTAGCATATAATAATAATGGCGGCTAGGGTTTATGGTGAAGAACCATGAGTGAGAGAGAGAAGAGAAAAGGATCGTGTATCCTCTATGGTTTGGAGTTGTTTTCGTGGGTCATCAAGCTAGGAATTTCGTGCATATATCCTCATATATCACACGAAATCTCCTAGAAAAATACTCCGGCTCAGAATTCTAAAATAATTAGAATTCCCTAATTGTAATTGGAAACATCAAATTCTCACAATTACAATTTAGACCATAAATTATAACTAATTATAATTTAGCCACAACAACTTCTCTTTCTCGCAATTAACCCTACTATATTACCAAATGACATCTTCAGTATATAATCCTCTATTGTGTGTGACCTATTAGGTTTCCCAGTCAGTTAGTAGCAAACATAAATTAATCCAAAAGTCTTTGAGATTAATAATCTATAATTAATTAGAATTAATTATATTGATTCTAATTAGGATTGGTTTATTAATTCATCAATTAATAAACTCATATTCCCAAATCATGAGTGATATCTAGCACCACATCATGACCACCTAAGAGTCCAGGAAGTCAAGTGGCTTGACATGAATCCTTCAATAACAAACTACAGTGCAATTAACTCCTTTCACCATATAATATCTCATTCGGTTTGGAGTACAGAATTAGTGCCAACTCCTTCAAGAATATATATTAAATCTGACCCGAATATGATAGTATTTGTAGCAAGAACCCACTACTCTAGATGTGTATCAATTGAAACTGTTTCCAATACACAGTTGCCTTGGCCAAGGACTTCTTGAGTAGTAATTCCTACATGTGGCTGTGAGATATCCGCCCTTACTATTAGGAGTGGTGAATCCTTTATTGACCCTCTCAACTACTTTCATTTACCTCACAATGTACCCAATACCCATCCCATAGGCGGCCCTCGATTTGGTTCCAGAGATTGGAATCAAAGCACAAAGCTCAGCAAACAAAGTACCTTGGAGATCTTAAGTCTAAGGATACTTGCACGTTTGCTATATTGAGATTATATCACTGGCACTAAATAGTTATCCATGTGATTATCTCATAGTTAGGTCATCCAATGAACTTGTTCCATTAACAATCATTTGAAGGAATTTGAAAATTTACAGAGCATATGTAGTAGACGAAAATGGAGAACAAGAACATAATATCAGAGTATGGAAGCATCATGGTGGGCTTGAAAACATACCTCTTAGAGCCTTAAAAACATGAAGAACATGGTTGAATGGCTTAAAGCCAGAAACAGCTTCTTCCTCTCCAACGTCCAGTGCATTTCCAGTGAAGCTTCCACTGTCCAGTTTTTCTTCCTCCAGTGAAAATGAACACTCCGGTGAAATGCCAAGCTTTCCCGTTCACAGAATATGACCACTTCCTAAATCCAGTTGGTGAGCACTCAAATTGGATGAAGAAAAATGATCACTCAGATGTCTTCAGTTCGCTGACTATCTATCATCCTAGCTATCTGTTGGTTTTCCTCTAATATAGCCAAAACCAGTGAAAAACCAAAAGCCAGAAAAACAAACAGGCACGAGAGAGAGAGAAAGCCAAGAGACATTTTTCACAGTTAACTCATCTGGCTTGGCTTCATATGTAAAAACAAAAGCCAGAGAAGGAAACCAAAAGCCAAAAGACTTGGGAAATGTTTTTAATTATTTTTCCCTTTTCTTTTATTTTATTTTTCCACACAGAAAGCCAAGAGTCATGAAACCAAAAATAATTATTTTGATAAAAATAATATTCTCGGAATTTTATACCCGAATATTATTTACAAAATAAATTTTGACTTCACCCTAAACTCTTCTAAACTGTGTCCGGAAAAATCTTATGATCCAGGCTATTGAGCCAAAATAATATTTATTATTTTTTTGGACCCAAAAAATTCAAAATAATAAACATTAATTATTTTCCTTAGAATTAAATAAATAACCCAATAAATAATTAATGAACCCAAATGAACTAAAAAATAATTAAACTTTAATTATTTATTTCTTGGGATTTAATTAAATAAATAACCCAATAAATAATTAAGTAATAATTATTTTCCTCTAGTTTAAATCCCGGTTAATTTTCTAATTATTCAAACTGGACCCAGGTTCTGAATAATTAATTAACCCATTAAACCAGATAACAAATTTCTCTCCATTTATTTTATTTCAATCCAATAATAAATTAGACTTCTTGAATAAAATAAAAATCTCTCAACTGAAACCATTTTCTAAACCCAAAAATTAATTAGGACTTACGGGCTATTCCGAGGACCAAAAAGATACATCGCTTTGGATACTAAAATGACCAAAATACCCCTACTATATAAATAGATGTATTTTGTATTTTAAATATTTCCTAATATCACCATAAGGAAATATTGACCCCAAGGACAATGCTGCATTAGCAGAGTCTTCGACCTACAGGTGAAATGACTAAAATACTCCTCTACACATCACCGTACATTTAGAGAGGAAGAAGTGTACTAACACCTCTCTAAAAGATATCTACCATCCTTAGGCCTCTAGTCCAATGATCCACGACTTCTTGGAGTGTTTTCGCTTTCCAAGGGAGTGACCCTAAAGCAAACATCCAAGTCACATTTTCCAGGGCCCTGGATATTTAGATCATCTGGACAACCACAAGGGGCGATATAGTGTAGAAACTATCTTGTACAAGTCTGTCTTAACTAACTAGTCACACATACCCAACATACAAGTATGTTGGCCCTCCGATAGAACCTCAACTATAGTATATCAAAGTATATGCTTCTAACTTCGCCAGATCACTAACTCATACTCAAGTCATAGAGTACTAGTCCACGCTGTAGCGGTAGTAGTCTAGGTTTCTACCATATAGTACTTTTAAGAAACCACTACTACAGGTCCTGTTCTACATATTCGAAATACGCTTATGTCATGAAATGAGTGGCCTATTCACTAGCTAAAGGTAATCCATTCCCTATTTGGAATTCATAACATAATAACCTAAACATGATGAGATTCCCATTCTCATCAATCAGTTAAGAACAACTGTTTATGTATTTAAATAACCCATGATCCATGCCTTACTGTGAAAGACCTCCATTCACATGGATCACTTATTCAAACACAATAGATCTGTTCCAAATGAAATTGTACATAAATGAAGAAAATTATTTCACAAACGATTTCTGAAAATAAATTCTTTTATTAACATATTCGATATTTTCATCAGAAAACTAGTCTAAGAGAGCATATTCCCAACAGCATCCATGTGTTAACTTTAAGTATCTCAATACTCACGGATATGAGAACCACCGCCTGATCGAATTAGGAAGTCTAAACATGCTAGTCTGAATGCATTAATGATGTCTAGTCTCATTAATACTACGACTAGGGACTATTTAAGTACTAACACTATACAGTATAGTAAGAATCTCATATCATGATCTCTATCATGATTTCCTTAACACAGTGTTATATTAGGGACTTTATCTAACAGTTATTTTACCCAAAAGTAAATAAAAGATACTGTAAGATAAATAATGCCTTTTATTAAAATAAAATATGTTATATAGAATGTACAAGTGATTACCTCTAGGGCATAACACTAACATGTCTTGCATTCCTTCCAACTCTTTTTATCCCTCTAATAAATAAGGCAATCATTGGGATATGCATCTATTTTCTCATAGCCAATGCCTAATTGCTTCATTAATTTATTAGCTTCATGCATATTTTTAGGTATGTTTGAAAATGCCTCAGGGAATACTTCTCGCAACAAGTCAAGAAGCTTGTTAAAGGATTTATCACTCCACTTACCACTACATTTGAGATAAAGCAAACAAAAAATGAAAGAAAGTTTTGAGAATTTTTTACATCCCGAATACAGATCTTGTTGAGAATCATCTAAAAGTTTATAAAACCTTTCAGCTACCTTGTCAGGCAATTCATCTCTAAAATCTATGTTATCACCCTCTACATGATCTATTCTTGTGACTCCAAATGTGTCATGCAGCAATCCTTCTGTGTCATCCAACCCTTTAATATTGTTATCGTTGTTAGACTATCTATCTACATTCAAATGTAAATTAATTGTTGATGGATCAATATAATTAAGTTCACCATGCGCAACCCAGTGAGTGTACCCTTTAATAAAACCTCTAACAATTAAATGTTCTTTGGCTTCTTGCCTAGAAACCACTATTCCCATTCTGCAATCTCTACATGGGCATAAAATCCTCCCATTTATATCTGAATTGGCAAAGGCAAAACTTAAGAAGTATTCAACTTCTTCTTCATACTTAGGATTATTTCTTGGCAAATTCATCTATCAGCTATCCATTATAGAAAGTTGAAAACCAAATACAAGTAAAAATGCAAAAAAAGCACAAACACATTACTTCATCTTTAAAATTGCTAAAAATGTTAAATAATTCCTATCTACTGCTGTAGTTGATAGTTTAAATTTGGGAAATTGCACAAGAGGATGGCTTTTAAAAAAAAAAAGAAAGGAGATGAACAAAGAACAATCATTCTGGAAGATAAACGTTCTTTATTCTTTATTTTTACTACCATTTGAATAGAAAGGTGAATCAAATACTAAAGCAAAAGGGTTTTAGAATTAATTGCTCTTACAACCATAAAGGAAGAAAATTTATTCAACATCAAATAAATAAAATTTCACAAATCCTTGCAAAACAATAAGGTAACCTATTAAAAACAATGAAGAAACCACATAAACTAATGATACAAACTTAATATGCTATTCATCTTCACATACATAGCAATACTTTTATCTCTTGGTTAGAGCATTGAAGCAAGTAAAACTAAAATATGACAAATAAACACATGGCATCAACCACAAAATGATAAAACATTATCCTAACTCAATAAGAAATTGCTTATGGTATGGAAACGAAAGCTGAAAATCTAGTCCAAAGACTCATTCAACCATAAGTTAGGTTACAAATTCAAAACATAGGATGAAGAACCTAATAAGAACTTGTTGTACAAGTCTAAACTCAGTATTTTACAATGCAAAATAAGGTAACTATTGACTTGGATGGTCTGATATAGGAAAAGTGGTTGATTGCTATAGCAGTAAACCAGGACTTTTCTTTCCAAATTCATAACTTAAGAGCTAGGCAAAATGTCTATTCTAGTTAGCATGAATGGTGGAAATGCACACTGAAGTGATAAAGCTATACATTCCAATAAAAAGAAGCTCCATTTAAAGTTAAATAACACAATATTATTTGCCAATCATTGCAAAGAAACAACTTAAGGATATATTATTGCCTAGACGTGAAGCAATAAAGCCATTCATTCATAGAAAATTCCTACAGCACATGCTATTATAGAAAATTCCTACAGCACATACTACAACTTTAATAAAAAGTTTATTTTTCCCAAAGTACAGTAGTAATACCAAAAGGAACCCCATTCCTTTGCCTCCAATGACTCCACATAACATGAAAAGCATACACAAAGCACATACAAAAGCTGCAAATGTCCCAAAACTTCTTCAATCCAAAGTTATTATAGAAAAAATTATTGTTAGACAAACTAACGAAGTAGAAACTGCCTTGTATGTTGAAGTTTCTAATCCATTCAACATTTTTTAACAAGTAATAAGTAAGAAATACACAAATCTAAACTCATCTTTCGCATATTTACAAGTCCATGAAGAAACTGGGGGGAAAATGGTTATTTAATCAACTATGCACAAGGGCAATAGGCCTACTAACAATTCATATACTCTGTACAAATCAAAACATATGTAGTTTAGCCCCAGACCCCATATCAAAAGTACAATTAACAGAGGAAGATTAATCAACAACCTTATAATCTACAATTCCACCGTGCCAATTATGTTCAAAAGATGGGGTAAGAGGAATCAAAGGGGGAAATGAAGCATATTATCAATAGTATTAAACAGGTTTCCTTGTAAAAAATTGCACTTCTGAAGGCATAGATAACAAAAAACACAGGACACACAGCGGAAGCGAAGATCAAAAACTAGAAAAATAAAGAGCAGGGGAACTCCAAGGCAGAGCCAGCACCAGCTCCAGCAGTCCTAGCCGGCGCCGGTTAGGCTCTGTACAAGTTCTGAGGTTTTAAAAAATTTTACCTCTTTTCCTCATTCTAATAATTGACTAGACTGGAACGTGTACTACCGGGTTAGGTATGCTGGTGGAAGCTTCTGGTGCGATTCCTACAAGCCTTCTACTCCATCTTTGCATGTAGGTGAATGCCAATCTCTCAATCTTCCAATATATGGCCTGCCTAAATCCGTTTGGTGAACAACTACTGACTAAAGAACCTTTTTCTGGAGAGAGAGAGAGAGAGAGAGAGAGACGTCTGGCTTTTTCACAGAGAGTATATGTTCTTCCAACAACGTTGTTTCCAATTCTCCTATTTAACCTAAATAAAATCCTAGGTTAAACTGGACTAGGCCATTAGACTCTTAGGTTAACCTTTTGGGCTTAATTAATTATTCTAATTAGAACCAACCTAATGGCCCAATTAATAATTAATTTTCCAGCCCAAATAAACTAGTCTAATTAATAAGCCTATATTAGTTTAGTCCCAGATTAATCTTTAATTATTCAAACTGGGTAAAAGCTCTGAATAATTAATTAACCCACTAAACTAATTTTATTAATTCAATCTCCATGGACCTTTATTTTTTTTCTAACCTAATAATTAAATCAGGCTACTTAAATAAAATAAATTTCATTTAATTTAAAATTAATTCCTTAGCCTATATTTAATTAGGACTCACGGTCTATATTGGAGACCAAAAGACACACCGCCTTGGCTACTAAAATAGCCAAAATTCCCTTGCCATATAAATAGCTGTATTTTGTATTTTAAATATTTTTCAATATCACCATAAGGAAATTTGACCCCAAGGATAGTGCTGCGTTAGAAAAGTCTCCGACCTACAGGTGTAATGACTAAAATACCCCTCTATACATTACCGTTCATTCAAAGAGAGAGAAATGCATTAACACCTCTCTAAATGACATATACCATCCTTAGGCCTCTAGTCCAATGATTCATGACTATCTGGATTGTTTCTGCTTTCCATGGAAGCTACCCTAAACCAAACATCCAAATCACGTTTCCCAGGGCCCTGGATAATTACATCATTCAGACAACTACAAGGGGCGATATAGTATAGAAACTATTTTGTACAAATCTATCTTAACTAACTAGTCACACATACCCAACATGCAAGTATATTGGCCCTACGATAAAACCTCAACTATAGCATATCAAAGTATATGCTTCCAACTTCGTCAGACCACCAACTCATACTCAAGTCATAGAGTACTAGTCCATGCTGTAGCGGTAGTAGTCTAGGTTTCTACCATACAATACTTTTAAGAAATCATTACTACAGGTCCTGTTCTATGTGTTCGAAATACACTTATATCATGAAGTGAGTGGACTACTCACTGGCTAAAGTTAAGTCATTCCCCATTTAGAATTCACAATATAATAACCTAGACATTATGAGATTCCCATTCTTATCAATCGGTTAAGAACGAATGTTTATGTGTTAAGTAACCCGTGACCCATACATTACTATGAAAGACTTCCATTCACATGGACCACTGACTTAAACACAATAGGTCTTTTCCAAATGTAATTGTTCACAAATAAAATTGTAAATTCACAAACAATTTCTAAAAATAAATTCTTTTATTAAAACATTCGATTTGTTAATCAAAAACCTAGTTTAAGAGGGCATACATCCCAACAATATTCCACTTGCACTCTAAGACTAAGTAAGTGCGTAGGTGCCCCCCCCCTATGGTGTCTAAGTGTCTCTTAAAGACTTTCTCAGCCAAAGGCTTGGTGAATGGATCTGCTAGATTGTTCTCGGAGGCAATTCGTTCCACCACGACTTCCCGTCTCTGGATGAAATCCCAGATCAGGTGGGACTTCCTCTCGATGTGTTTCTCCTACTTGTGATTCTGAGGTTCTGTAGATTGTGATACTGCTCCAATGCTGTCGCAATACACCACAATCGGCCTGTTAATGTGTGGTATAACTCCAAGTTCTGAAAGAACCTTCCGGAACCAGACTGCTTCCTTGGAGGCCTCCGAAGCTGTCACATACTTAGCTTCCATGGTTGAGTCCGAAATGTAAGATTGTTTGATACTCCTCTATGAAATAGCCCCCCTAGATAAGGTGAAGATATATCCACTAGTGGATTTTCTCTCATCCTTATTTGCCTAGAAGTCTGAGTCTATGTATCCTGTAAGAACCAAGTTATCAGTCCTGTAAACCAGCATATAATTTCTCGTTCTCTTGAGGTACTTGAGTATATGCTTTACAGCTTGACAATGAACCTCGCTAGGGTTTGACTGATATCTGCTAACCAAGCCTACGGTAAAGCAGATATCTGGCCTACTACAAAGCATGGCGTACATGAGACTTCCCACACCCGAAGCGTAGGGAATCCTACTCATCCTTTCCTTTTCTTCTTGAGACTTGGGACAGTTCCTTGAAGAAAATGACAACCCATGTCTGCAAGGAATTAGAGCTCTCTTGCATGAGTCCATGCTGTACCTGGCCAGTATCTTGTCAATGTATGCTGCTTGAGATAATCCTAACATTCTCTGCTCCCTATTTCTAAGAAGTCTAATCTCGAGAATATAGCTAGCTTCTCTCAAATCCTTCATACTGAATTGACTAGATAGCCAAACCTTTGTAGATGATAATTAGTAGAATGACATCCATATACAAGATAAGAAAAATCATATTAATGCTTTCAAGTTTCCTGTACACGCATAGTTCATCCTCGTTTAGAACAAAACCATAAGACTTTACAGTCTCATCAAAATGAATGTTCCATGCCCTTGATGCCTGCTTAAGTCCATAAATGGACTTCTTAAAATTGCAAACCATATACTCTTGGCCTTTAACAATAAAGCCTTCCGGTTGGGACATATAGATGTCTTTACTAAGATGGCTATTTAAAAATGCTGTCTTGACATCTATTTGCCATATCTCGTAGTCATAATGACATGCGATGGCAAGGAGGATACATATGGACATAAGTATGGCTACCGGGGAAAATGTTTCCTCTTAGTCGATTCCCTCTTTCTGAGTATACCCTTTCACCACAAGTCTAGCTTTGAAGGTTTCTACCATCCCATCTACTCCCCTCTTTCTCTTGTATACCCATTTACACCCTATAGGTTTTATCCCTTCAGGTGAAGCTACAAGATCCCAAACCTAATTGAGATACATAGACTCAATCTCGGCTTTTATTGCTTCATGTCACAGATTTGCATCGGCATCAACAATAGCCTCCTCGTATCTAGTGGGGTCTTGTTCCTGATAGTCAGAGACTAGATCGAAAGCTTCTCCAGTCCACCTTTTTGGAACCCTAGACACTCACCCACTATGACGAAGCTCCATTTGTACAGGCTTTTAAGGCTGTACCTCTTCTTGTTCCACAATCGGGTTAGAAGAAGTTGCTTCCAAAAATAACTTCTCCTCTAATTCCAAACTAGTTGAACCTTTTATGGAAATACTTTAATCAACCTCTAAGTATCTAGCATTGGTACTAACTACTACTTTCTGCTCTTTAGGATGATAAAAGTAACCACCATTTGTCCCTTTTGGATACCCAACAAAATAGTATAATTCTGATCTTGGTTCCAACTTGTCTCCCTTGACCAGTACATAAGCTGAACAACCCCATATCCTGAGATGATTCAGACTTGGCTTACACCTAGTCCACATCTCATAGGGAGTTCTAAGTACTGACTTGGAAGGCACCAAGTTCATAATATATGCCGCTGTTTCCAGGGCATATCTCCAAAAAGACACTGGTAACATGAGACATCATACTTCAGACTATTTCTATCAATGTCCTGTTCCTTCTCTCAGCTATTCCATTCTACTGGGGTGTCCCCGGCACAGAGAGTTGGGATACTATCCCTTGATATACTATGTAATCCTTGAATTCACCAAGGAGGTACTCTCTACCACGATCTGATCGTAAGGTCTTGATTAATTTACCTGACCGACGCTCCACTTAAGCCTTAAACTCTTTAAACTTGTCAAAAGAGTCAGACTTGCATCTCATCAGGTAAACGTAACCAAACCTTGTACAATCATCCGTGAAAGTAATGAAGTACTCAAAACCTCCTTTAGCTAGAGTAGACGGGGGACCACACACATCAGTGTGAACAAGACTCAATACCTCATTAGCTTTATCTGCCTTAAGGGCAAATGACCTTTTGGTCATCTTTCCCATTAGGCAAGATTCATACTGAGGCCAATTTTCCAATCTCAATGAACCCAATGGCTCATCATGGATCAACCTTTGAATCCTGATTGAGTTGACATGCCCCAACCTTAGATGCCAAAGATAAGAGTCATTGACATTGGTCTTTCTCTTCTTTGTTAAAGGTTCAGATCGAGGGTTATTTAATTGATTGTTAATAGGGTTTAAGAAAAAATAGATTCCCATACATGTGCCCAGTACATAAAATTTCTACATCTCTACTGATAGAAATACCAGAATGGAAAGATACAGAATATCCTTGATTTATTAGTTTCGCAACCGAAATCAAATTCTGTCTAAATCCAGGTACATATAAAATATCTTTCAAAACCATTATTCTGTTACAATCAAATACAAGATCTAACTCTCCGACTGCAAGGGCCCAAACTTGTGCTCCATTTCCCACAGTAGTCCATGTTTACCCTTTTGGAGTCTTCTAATCTTTCTAAACCCCTGCAAGGAGTTACAAATATGATCAATGGCTCCTGAATTAACAATCCAAGTGGAAGTTGATCCAACCATTGATATAAACTCTAGATATAAAATATTACCTGTGGGGTTTTTCTTGGCTTGAAGTTCTGGACACTACTTTTTCCAATATCCCTTCAGTCCATACATGAAGCACTTACCCTTGGGTTTGTCTTTGTGCTGGGTCTTGGGCTGAACCACTACGTTCCCCTTCTTCTTCTTGAACTTCCTGGGCTGGGGCCCAGTTCTAGAAGATAAAACCTTAGCAATCATAGCCTTAGGTTATGGCTTCATGACTTTCTCCGCCATCTAGAGCTCCATCATCAATTCAGTTAAACCCATGTTCAACTTGTTCATGTTATAGTTCAACTTAAACTGAGTAAAAGAACCCGGTAGAGATTCTAGAACTATGTCCACTTGGCTCTCAGGGTCAATGACAGCCCCTAAGATTTCTACCTCCTCAAAAACAGCAATCATCATGAGCATATACTCTCTGACTGATACTCCCTCATCCACCTTAGTGTTAATGATGGTTCGAAGAGCCTCCTGCCTTGTGGGCCAGCTCTTATCTGCGAACATCGTAGCTAATGATTGGGTTATGTCATACATAGTGGTCATGTGCTCATGTTTGGATTGGAAAACATTAGACATGGAGGCCAACATGTAACAACAAGCCATCACGTCAGCTTTCTTCCATGCCTCTTAGCCTCACACTCCTCGGCGGTGGAACCCTCCTCGATAACAGGATATGTTTTGTAAATGACATACTTATACTCTTCTGTTGTGAGTATAATGTCCAGGTTCCTTTTTCCAGTCCACATAGTTTGGTTACGTTAGCTTATTCTCTTGGAGAATAACGGCCAATAGACTAAAAGAACCTCCCACCATTTCTAAAAAATCAAAAAATAAAAGAAAAAAGATTCAATTTGTGAAAAAAAAAAAACAAATATGTGCACTTTATCCTTATTATCAAAATTGATAATAATCAATTTGGCTCTTAAAAAAACTGGCATAGCTTCTTAGGAAGATTAACAGTTTCCTAAGCTAAGTGTGTTAACCACCACAAATTAATTTCCCTTCTGGTAATGATCTAGAAGATAACTCCATCGAGGGGATGGTCATTTCCTCTCATTTCCTATGAACATACCTCGCACTAAGACCTCCAACGAGGGGCTGGCCGATCATACTACGTGCTCCGGGTTATTAATTACATCTCTCTATTAGATCTAGATCCTTGTTGTATTCCCATCCTATACGAGTTTACTCCCAGGGTGATGCGAGGGGATCCACGATCTCTAATGAGAATCGTGATGGAAGCTGTGAGGTCGTTGGAACCCCTCTCCTATTAGTCTTTTAAAATAAGGGTTTTCTGAAAAATATCCTTTTGAAAACTTCCATTAAGTTTTCCCTTAATTCAAAAATAAAATGTCTATGTCCATAAAAATCTCTATGTCAAGGCTTATATCCTTTGAGAGTTTTTTCCCATGGACTAATTTTATTTAAGTTAAAAACTTAATAATTTCAAAAATTTTCCAATTAAAACTTTCTAGAGACTTTGGTCTCAAGTTTATTTGACAAAACAATTTTTCTTGTGCCAAACTAAAAAAAAATGGCATTCTATTTTAACTTTACAAAAATATCTAAATCCAATATATTTTCTATATCAATGATTAAATCCTTTGAGATAATATCTAAGGATTAATTTTTGGTCAAGTTAAAATAACCATTTAATTTGTAGAAAAAATGTTTTCCTTGTCAAAACATTCCTAAAGACTTTGGTCTTTGAGAAAACGTGCACATAGGTATCAAAAATAAATAGCATACTAGAAAACAGTAGACGTTTTCATACTCTTCTATTTTTAAGCCTAAGTACCCAGATAATAGAATTAAACACATTAATTAATTAATTAATGATCTTGTTTAATCCTAAAATCCCTTACTAATATTTTTCATGCAAAAATATTCCTTGAATATTAACTATTGCAAAATATTATCTTCGCCTGGTATGGACCCCAAAACAAAAATAAAACGCAAGAAAAATTACAAGGGAAAAAATAAAAAATTTCTCCTTGGTCCATTGCATCCGCCACATTAGATCATGCATCCATATGTACTATGGTCCACTGCACCCACCGCATAGAACCGAGCCCACAAGAAACCAGTGCACGGATCGGCCTTCCAGACCCTAGTCGGCACCGGTTCCAATCTGGACGCCTGATCCTGCAGTTTTTTTTTCTACAAAATTCTCTTGTTTTTCTGCACAGCTTCTAGCTTTGATGGCTTTCCAATTTCAAACCAAATACAATAAAATAAACCAAAACCAACAATCGCCTATACCCATTAACATTGGGCTTACATGATTTGCTAATAAAAATAGTAAATTGCACATCCCTATACCTCCACCCATGAGGTTTAACAGAAAATCTATCCATACCATAAACAGCGAAGGATCACAATTTTAATCACACATATGTGTCCAGTTTTATTCATCTAGATGCATGCTTCCTATATTTTCACAAAACCTTCATGCTTTGATACTAATTGAAGATATAGAAAACAGAATACACAGGGCACGCAGCGGAAGCGAAGATAAAAAACTGAAAAAATAAAGAATAGGGGAACTCCAGGGCAGAGCCAGTGCCGGCTCCGGTAGTCCTAGTCGGCATTGGTTAGGCTCTGTACAGGTTCCAAGGTTTTAAAAAATTTTACTTCTTTTCCTCGTTCTAATAATTGACTGGACCGAAACGTGTACTACCGTGGTAGGTATGCTGGTGGAACCCTCTGGTGTGATTCCAACAAGTCTCCTACTCCGTCTTTGCATATAGGTGAACGTCAATCTCTTGATCTTCCAGTATATGGCCTGCCTAAATCCGTTTGGTGAACAATTACAAACTAAGGAACCTTTTTCTAGAGAGAGTGAGAGGTCTGGCTTTTTCACAGAGAAGAAGCCGTCTTAGAGATTGTATGTTCTTCCAACAACGTTGTTTTCAATCCTCCTGTTTAAGCTAAATAAAACCCTAGGTTAAATTGGATTGGACCGTTGGACTCTTAGTTTAACCTTTTGGGCTTAATTAATTATTCTAATTAGAACCAACCTAATGGCCCAATTAATAATTAATTTTTCAGTCCAATTAATAAGCCTAAATTAGTTTAGTCCCAGGTTAATCTTTAATTATTCAAACTAGGCCAAAACCCTAAATAATTAATTAACCCACTAAACTAATTTTACTAATTATCTCTCCATAAACCTTTATTTTATTCTAGCCCAATAATTAAATCAGGCTACTTAAATAAAATAAATTCTATTTAATTTAAAATCAATTCCTTAGCCCGTATTTAATTAGAACTCACGGTCTATACGGAGACCAAAAGACACAACACCTTAGCTACTAAAATGACCAAAATACCATTACCATATAAATACCTGTATTTTACATTTTAAATATTTTCTAATATCACCATAAGAAAATATTGACCCCAAGGACAGTGCTGCGTTAGCAAAGTCTCCAACCTACAGATGTAATGACAAAAATACCTCTCTATATATCGCCGTACATTTAGAGAGGAAGAAGTGTACTAACACCTCTCTAAATGACATCTACTATCCTTAGGCCTCTAGCCCAATGATCCACAACTTCCTGGATTGTTTCCGCTTTCCAAGGGAGCTACCCTAAAGCAAACATCCAAGTCATGTTTCTTAGAGCCCTAGATATTTAGATCATTTAGACAACCACAACGGGCGATATAGTATAGAAACTATCTTGTACAAGTCCGTCTTAACTAACTTGTCACACATACCCAACATGCAAGTATTTTGGCCCTACGATAGAACCGCAACTCTAGCATATCAAAGTATATGCTT
>JANUWF010001392.1:7315000-7487927 GCA_026120185.1 Voacanga thouarsii
AAAATTTTAAAAAATACATTAAAAATTTTTATCGAATTAAGAGGGAAACAAACAAAGGGAGAGAGGACCACAAACTAGCCCGCCTGGCCTCATGGTCCTAGGGGCTTGGCTGTACCGGGCCCAAGGTTTTTGGCCCTCGGCCTGGACCGGCACAGTTCGCTTAAAGGCAGGACCAGCCTAAGCAACCTAAGGGCCAACCTTGCCATTGCTAACTCTAAAAATGGCCCTTCCTTGGAAGGTGGGAACAATACCAATGTTGTTCAAGCAAACACTGCTAACACTCACCATGTTTGTCGAAGTACCACTTAAAAGAGTGAATACGATGTCGTAAAATCGTATACATAACGACTATATACTACGGTTAATCAACCATCGTATTTGTCTCAACGTAAGCGACGATTTAATATATACCGTCGTATTTGTCTAAAAAGAAAGAATAGTTTGTTACAACCATCTTATTTGTTGTACAACAAATATGATGAGTTATACTAAATAGTCGTTTATGTTGAGATAAATACAATGGTTCGTAATGGATCGTCATATTTATTGACAAATAGATGATGGTTATATAAAACTATCGCTTCTGTTATGACAAATACGATGGTTTTGGGCCATCATATTTGTTTTTAAATATAACAAAAATCCTTCAATAACATTTCAAATAGTATCCGATTACATTCAAATTTAGTTATAATAAATTTTTAGTGATTTGAATAAATCTAGCGGTTGGATCGTTAATTTGATATACTTTTATTTATAAATGCATTGGGGTTTAAGCTGTTGTATAAAAATTACGTTTAAGTATGTGATATCATATATATGATTATATTCAAATTTAGTCAATAGGTTTTTTTTTTTATAGCAATTTTAACAAGTTTAACAATTAGATCATTAATTTGATATGTTTATATTTATAAATATACTAGGGTTTTTGGATATTGTATAGAGATCGCACTAAAAGTTATGAAAAAATATATCAAATAACCTTCACATTTGGTCACCAAATTTGTTTCAACTTTATTAACACATTTAACAGTTAGATCATTGATTTGTCAAGTAAATTTCCATATATATCTTAGGTCTTCATATATTTGTGCTTAACTTATATATGATAAATGATAATTTAATCGATTAATTCAAATTTTGTCACAACATCCATCTTAACTTCCACACACACACACACACACACACACACACACTACATACATACATACATACATACATACATACATATACTTTTTTGTTAATAAAGGAATTCACAACTGCTACCCAAAATTTGTTTAAACTTTATTAACACATCTATCAAGTAAGGTCATTGATTTTTCAAGTAAATTTCCATATATATCTTAGGTCTTCATATATCTGTGCTTAATTTATATATGATAATGATAATTTAATCAATTAATTTCAAATTTTGTAACAACATCCATCTTAACTTCCATACAATATATATATATATATAAACTTTTTTATTAATAAAGGAATTTACAACAGCTACCCAAAGGTGTGTGCAGCGCTCATGTCTTGGGAGAGGTTTGAACTCGATGCATCAGTGTAGAAATCTCAACACTAACCATCTCAACCAATTTAAGGGATACACACACACACACACACATATATATATATATATATATATATATAACTTTTTGATAATCAGCAATATATAAAAAATGAATTTCATTTAATATGTCTTTAAATATATTATTTATATGTTTATATGCACCATAATATATATACACATTATTTTAATGTGTGTATGTATAGTATATATATATATATATATATATATATATATATATATATATATATATAACAGTTTGAGAAACATTATATTTAAGAATTAGAACAAATATGACACTTAGCAAAACAACCGCTTTTAACCATTGTTCTTAATATGGAAACGAAGGTTTAAAACTATCGTTTTTAGTTTGACAATCTCATAGCTAATTTTAGATGCTTTTTTCCCTTCTCCTTCCCTAGCCGCTGTCACCTTTCCACTTCTTCTCCTTTCTCTCTATCACGACGGTTTCTTCCTCTTATTTTCGTCTTCTCTTAAACCTTAACACCACAACCACCTTTCCATCTCCTCTATTCTGTAAACTCTCATTGAATGCATTTGTTCTGTCCGGTTTCCTCCGTTGCGGAAACTCTATCTAATATTTGCTCCGTTTGCTGCGAGCCTCCATTGCCAGCAAAGCCACTCCATTCCGCTCTATCCCTGGTAAGTGTTGAACTACCCTATGTGACCAAATTTACCATGTGTAAAATTAGCTATTCCACAAAGTTTGTTTTGAAATTAAATTTGAAACTAATTTTGAGCTACAAGATTGAAATGAATAGGTTAGTTTTTTTTTTTTTTTTGGGCGGGGGGGGGGGGTGGGGGGTTACAGTCGGGTTCCTAGGTTTCTGATTGTAAACCAACTCTTTTCTTGATTTTTTTACCATGTCAATTGCTACTTAATTGAGGATGTATCTAGAGGACAAGAAGCTTAAGAAAAGGGAATACGTCATGTCATTATGCATCTTATTCTAAGGCTTTTACCATTATGTAATGGGTAACTGAGGCTTTACTTCTATAGTTATATAAAGGGTAAAGTTAGGGAGTAGTTGAGGGAGAAATAGTGGCAAGATTCTCCCGAAGCAAGTTTTTGAGAGGCGTAGACTTCTTGGTTATGCTTCATTGAATTCTGTTAATGTGAAATAGATATGGAAAGAGCAAGCTCCAGATTGTGATCGCACGCAGACTTAATTAATAATATTTCTTCATGCCTTGAGGTACATATAGTCATGATTCACAAAATTGTTGATGTTTGCCTTTGGCTTCACAAATTCTGGTCATGATTTTATGTACTTGGTCACACACACACAACGACATGGTTTCAATAAAATAGAATTCCTAGCAGATAATAATATTATATATTTCTTGGTGGGGTAAATAGGGTACAGGATTCCATTGTCAGAAGGTAAATTGATTGTTATCAAGTATATATGTTTGTGCTATTTTGTAGGACGAGGAGAAGTCCGAAAAATTCACAGTTATTATCTTTTTAAATGCGTATTGAGTGAAATTTATATCGTAATTTTAATTAATAAAAAAATACGAAAATGTAAACTAGTTTAGTATATCTAGAGGGACCGATATAACTGAAAAGACCAATAAACATCCCATAAAATTTAAATTCATAATATTTTAATTGTCGCACGACCAACTAAGTTATCCTTCTTTTCAAAGCATATATATTTGTGTTCTTTATAGTACCTAATGTTGGAGACTTTCTCATTGAGGTCAGAGTTGTCATGCTCTCAGTACCATTTTGTCAATAGGGTAGACTGGAATCCAAAAACTAAAGATTGTGGCACATTAAAGTGCGTAACAATATTCTAATCAGTGGCTTGGATTAGTGTTAAATTTCTCTGAAGTGGAGATGGAAAAGTGTAGCATGATGAGGTAATGGTTTGAAATGAACCGATTGACGGGAAGGAACAAAAATAATTTACCTATTATACACAGCTAATTTGATTTATCGTGCATTGTACGAATTGTTATAACTTACATCTGAATTCAATAAATTTAAATAATCTTCATATTTTATTTTAAAAAAAGATAATCTTATTTTATTTTTTTAAAAAGTAATTTTAAATTAGATACCATGCACATAGAATTATTTGTATCCAATTAAGTGAGATGACATTTTATTTGATTAAGAAAAGTATTAATTTGCAGATAACGTAAATTAGTAAATAAGTATTAATTTGTAGACAAATTACTTTAACTTAATTAAAAGAACCCATTCCCTTATTCTTCACGTAAACTTAATATTTGTCAAGACCTGAATTCATTAAATTCAGATAAATTTGATATTTTAAATTAAAAAAAACTCTTCACTTTTCTTTTATAAAAAAATCTCTATATAAATCTAATATTGTCAAATGTCAATATATAACGGTACCAAGTGTCGCATCAGAAGTCTTCCGTAACTCTTTATATATATATATATATATATATATATATATATATATATATATATATCGTAATAATATAATTGAAATGAAACACAACCATTAAACTTGTACTAAATGTTTGGCTCATGGATGGTGATGTGAAATTTATAAGTGCATAAATGCCAATCAAGTAATAAAGTAGTGATATAAGTCATTTTCAATCTCATGATGAAAAACTCTTAATTTTAATTAATAAATTATTAATATTTTTATAATTTTAATTTATTAATTTATATAAATTTTTATAAATTTTTTTAAATTTTATTTCCTACTCATTAAAAATCACATAAAAAATCAAATCAAGCTCTAATTAATTTTACGATATATTATTATTACTACGGTCTAATTTAATCTAGTATATTTCTGAAATTAAAATAAATTTAATTTCATATAATAATTGATCAGAAAATTATAAGTTTTAAGAATAATAATAATAGTTAACCAAAAAATGAGATTAAAAAATAATTTTTAATTAAAATCAATCAAACACAAAAGGTTTCAGCCTTCTTAGTCTCAAGAAATTATAAGTTCTCGTCTTTTGATTTTTCCCCTTCAGCCGCCTCCCCTTCTTTTGACCTTTACTCTTTCCATTTTTTTTTTCTTCCTTTTTTCTATTTTCTTTTCACCAGCTATTTTGTCCCCTTCTCCTGCTCATTCTGACAGCTGTAGTTTGCATCCAAAACTTGACTTCTATTTTATTTGGCTAACTATGAAGAAGCGTCACCTGGTTACAATAAAAATAAAAATAAAAATATAACCCATCTCAATTAATTCTATTCTATTTAAAGTATACTTTAAAAAATTTTCAATTAATCCTTACTAAGTACAATATTATTTTAATCCACTTAGATAAATTAAAATTATAATATTTTAATCAATTAAATTTAATTTAAGTGAAAAAATAATAATAAAAAATATAATAAAAATCCAACTCATCAATAGTCATGACATGTTTATGTCTATAAATCTATTAGGATTTTAAAACTCTTGTATAAAGATTACGTTAAATTATTCAATAAAATATATTTAATTATTTTTAAATTTAATTATAATATATTTTTTAATAAATTTAACAATTAAATTATTAATTTATGAGTCTTTATATATATATATCCTTGTGATTATTCTATTGGAATTAGTTTGACCGAGTGTAGGACGGAAATTGAAAAAGGCCAAAACAAAAACCAAAAAACAAAAAAAAAACAAAATCTTTAATCGAGAGAGAAAAGAAGGAGCGTAATGATTTAGCATGCAAGGAGAAGGAGAATACTGTTATGAATTATTGGAATCTCCATTAATTAGTGGAGGCTCCACTAATTATGGATTTATGTGAATTATTAGAAGATTTTTATGGATGTCCACCATTTAGTGGAGACACCATTAATTGAGATTAGTTGAAGATGATGTATGCCATGATGTATTTCACTAATTAGAGCTCTATAAATAGAGCTATTCTCTAAGCTTGTAATACACCATCATTTTGTGAAAGAAAGATTAGTGAAAGAAAGATTAGAGAAAGAATTGTGAGAGAAAGAAAGAGAGAAGTTTGAAGAGAAATTCTTGTGCAAAGAATAGTTAGAATTTTCTTAGTGTGTAGTGTGTAGATTTTATTCTAACACTACCCTAATTTTATAACACGTTATCGCACGAGTCTCTACCGGTACAAAAGCCGTAAGACTAAGCACGAGTTTCGCCGTTACCAAAGCCGTAAGACAGTACGCATTTATTGATCTCTATGGCTAACATCGCAAAACTCGAATTTGTAGCCCTTGATATTTCCGGAAAAAATTATATGTCATGGGTTCTTGATGCGAAATGCATCTAAATGTCGAAGGCCTTAGTGAAACTATTCAAGCAAATAATAGTGCATCCGCACAACACAAGGCTAAAGCTTTGATTTTTATTCGTCGTCATCTCGATGAAAATTTAAAAATGGAATATCTTACCGAAAAAGATCCATATGGCCTATGGGTAAATTTAAAAGAAAGATTTGACCACCCGAAGATGGTCATACTACCTACAGACACGGTATGAATGGTTGCACCCGAGGTTGCAAGATTTTAAAACCGTGAATGAATATAGCTCCGCAATGTATAAAATTACATCTCAATTAAAATTATGCGGAGAAAAAGTGATCGATGAAGATATGTTGGAGAAGACATTCTCCACCTTTCATGCCTCGAATATTGTCCTGCAAAGAACAATATCGAGAAAAGGGGTATACAAAATTTACAGATTTAATTACCGCCCTCCTCATTGCAGAGAAAAATAATGAGTTATTATTGAGAAATCATGAAGCTGCACCAATCGGCTCTACAAAGACTCTCAAGTGAATGCTGTTGGCTCCAGCAGAAGCCATCGTTATAATCGTGGTCGTGGCCGTGGCCGTGGTTATGGTCGTAGACACGCTCAATATTTCCCTTATCACAATTATAATCAAACTGTGAGAAATACTGGCCACCTGAAGTGGAACAGAAAAGATCAAAAGGGAAAAGAAAAAGAAATTGAAGAAAAGCATGAGGATATATGTTATAGATGTGGCATGAAAGGTCATTGGTCACGAAACTGTCGTACGGCTAAGCATTTAGTTGAATTGTATCAAGTTTCATTGAAAAATAAAAATGTGGAAGCAAATTTTTCTCAACATCCAATAAATAATGTTGAGGATGACGATAGTGATCCTGAAGATCTTAATATCAATATTACCCATATGGATGTATCGGATTTTTTTGAACACCCGGACGGTAGGATAGACCATTTAATTGGTGATGGCAAGTGTCCAAAAGAACTAAAGCCTCACCCCGATATTTTTGTATTTTCATTTTCATTCTATTCTAATAATATTTACGTTTACATATATATATTTGTGTTCAGATGGCTGTTATTAATGATGATGTATGCATTATTGATAGTGGAACTACACACACCATACTAAAAAATGAGAAATATTTTTCTGATCTCAAAATGGGAGAAATAAATATTTATACGATAAACGGTAGTGCAAATGTAATTGAGGGCTCCTGAAGAGCTAGTATATTGTTGCCTAAAGGAACAACAATTATTATTGATAAGGCACTATTTTCCTCAAAATCCAGAAGAAATTTATTGAGTTTTAAAGATATCCGCAGAAATGGGTATCATGTTGAAACAAATGAGGAAAATGGGATTGAGCATCTATTTATTACTCAAATGCATTTGGGTAAGAAATCGGTATTAGAAAAACTGCCGTCTTTTTCTACCGGTCTATATTTTGTAAAAATTCGTACAATTGAAATTCATCATCTAGTAAACCAGAAGTTTACTGATCCTATTACTTTTAGCATTTGGCATGACCGGTTGGGTCATCCCGGATCTACCATGATGAGAAGAATCATTGAGAACACACATGGTCATCCTTTAAAAAATAAAAGGATATTAACATCAGAAAAATTCGCATGTACTGCATGTTCCCTAGGAAAATTAATTGTTAAACCATCACCAGTAAAAGTAGGAGCTGAAAGTCCTACATTTCTCGAACGGATTCACTGGAGATATTTGTGGACCTATTGATCCACCATGTGGACCGTTCAAATATTTTATGGTCTTAATTGATGCATCATCCCGATGGTCACATGTATGTTTATTATCTACTCGCAACCTGGCGTTTGCGAGATTACTTGCTCAAATAATTAAATTACGAGTACAATTTCCTGACCATCACATTAAAAATATCCGTTTGGATAATGCTGGTGAATTTTCATCACATGCTTTTGATGCATATTGCATGTCAATTGGGATTAATGTTGAACATCCTGTAGCTCATGTTCACACACAGTAATGGTCTTGCTTGAATCTTTGATTAAACGATTACAATTAATTGCTAGACCATTATTAATGAAAACAAATCTCCCAACATCTCGCCTGGGGACATGCTATTCTACATGCTCGCAACACTTGTACGTATAAGACCAACTAGTTATCATAAATTCTCTCCTTTGCAATTGGCTTTTGGGTCGAACCAAATATTGCTCATTTAAGAATTTTTGGGTGTGTCAGTATATATTCCAATTGCACCAAACCAACGTACAAAGATGGGTCCTCAAAGAAGAAAGGGGATATACGTTGGATATGATTCTCCCTCTATTATCGTGTATATTGAACCCCGACAGAGATGTATTCACAACGAAGATTTGTCGATTGTCATTTTGATGAATCATTATTCCCTAAATTAGGGGAGAACCAAAACAAGATAAAAAGGATCTTGCTTGGACAACATCATTAAATTATCTTGATCCGCGCACAAGCGCATGTGAACTTGAAGTTCAAAAGATAATTCATTTGCAAAGCATTGCAAATCAAATGCCGGACGCTTTTGTTGACTCCGTAAGAGTTACAAAATCGCATATTCCAACCTATAAATGCTCCTATTCGAATTGAAGTTCCAAGCAGAACAACATATTATACCTATAGTCGCTGAGTCAAAAACACGCCGTAAGCGTGGCCGACCTCTTGGTTCTAAAGATAAAAATCCTCGAAAGAAAAGAGGATTAAATGATCCGTAAGATCATATTGAAGAAAAGAATGATAAAGACCAAGAGAGAACCGATGACAAAGAACCGTAAGTTGATGAAAGTAACACTGAAATTTCTATCAATTATACCACTTCCGTAGAAGTTGGAATCGGATAGAAACCGTTATTGATAATATATTTGCATACAATATATCTCTTGATGTTACACAGATAATGATGATCCCGAACCAATATCGCTTGATGAATGCTCGGCATAGAAAAGATTGGTCGCAATGGAAAGATGCGATTCAATCGGAGTTAAATGCACCGGCAAAACGTGAAGTCTTCGGACTCGCAGTCCGAACACCGTAAGGTATAAAACCTGTTGGCTACAAATGGATATTTGTGCGAAAGCGCAATGAAAAGAGTGAAATCGTTCGATATAAAGCGCGATTAGTAGCCCAAGGTTTTTCACAAAGACCAGGTATTGATTATGATGAAACTTATTCTCCTGTTGTTGATGCTATTACACTCCGATATCTTATCGCTTAGCAAGACATGAAAAGATAGATATGCGCCTATTAGATGTTGTCACCGCTTACTTGTATGGAAATTTAGAAAATGATGTTTACATGAAAATCCTCGAAGGATTTCATATGCCTCAAGCATATAAACATTATCCTCGTGAAAATTACTCCATCAAGTTGCGTAAATCATTATATGGCCCGAAGCAACTGGGCGCATGTGGTTCACACGTCTTAGTGAATATTTATTGAAAGCGGGATTTAAAAATGACCAGGTATGTCCATGCGTTTTTATTAAGAAATCTGGTTCTAAATTTGTGATATTAGCTATATATGTTGATGATATTAATCTTATTGGAACTCCTGAAGAGCTCCAAGAAACAATTGATTATTTAAAAAGAGAATTCGAAATCAAGGATTTTGGTAAAACCAAATTTTGCCTTGGTTTACAAATTGAACATTTGGAGAGTGGAACATTTATTCATCAATCAACATATACAAAGAAAAGTGCTAAAAAGATTTTACATGGACAAAGCACATCCATTGAGTATTCCAATGATCGTCCGATCATTAAATGTGGATAAAGATCCTTTCCGATCTCAAGAAAATGATGAAGAACTCCTTGGTCCCGAAGTACCATATCTCAAAGGCAATTGGTGCATTGATGTATCTTGCTAATAACACACGACCTGATATTGCTTTCGCTGTCAATTTATTAGCAAGATTTAGTTCTTCACCAACACGACGACATTGGAATGGAATTAAACAAGTCCTTCGATATCTCCAAGGTACAATTGATCTCGGATTATTTTATTCAAATAAAACCAATCCAACATTGATAGGTTATGCAGATGCTGGTTATTTATCCGATCCACATAAAGCACGTTCTCAAACGGGCTATCTATTTACATGTGGAAATACTACTATATCATGGCGTTCTACGAAACAATCTATAGCAGCTACTTCTTCAAATCATGCTGAAATTATAGCCATTCATGAAGCAAGTCGAGAATGTGTATGGCTAAGATCCATGATTCATTATATCCGAGAAAGTTGTGGATTATCATCAATCAAAGGTATTCCAACTCCTCTTTATGAAGACAATGCAGCTTGCATAGCTCAATTACGAGGAGGATATATTAAAGGAGATCGGACAAAACATATTTCACCAAAATTCTTCTTTACTCATGAACTCCGTAAGAAAGGTGAAATTGATGTGCTACAAATTCGGTCATGTGATAACCTCGCAGATATTTTCACGAAAACTTTACCGACTGCAACATTTGAAAAGTTGAGATATAAAATCGATATGCGTCGGTTTAAAGATTTAAAGGAATCATCTCATCAGGGGGAGTAATAAATGGACATATAGAATAGTGTACTCTTTTTCCTTCACTAGATTTTTTTTCCCACTGGGTTTTTATCTAGTAAGGTTTTAATGAGGCATATTCTTTATGTAATGGATGGACATCCAAGGGGGAGTGTTATGAATTATTGGAATCTCCATTAATTAGTGGAGGCTCCACTAATTATGGATTTATGTGAATTATTAGAAGATTTTTATGGATGTCCACCATTTAGTGGAGACACCATTAATTGAGATTAGTTGAAGATGATGTATGCCATGATGTATTTCACTAATTAGAGCTCTATAAATAGAGCTATTCTCTAAGCTTGTAATACACCATCATTTTGTGAAAGAAAGATTAGTGAAAGAAAGATTAGAGAAAGAATTGTGAGAGAAAGAAAGAGAGAAGTTTGAAGAGAAATTCTTGTGCAAAGAATAGTTAGAATTTTCTTAGTGTGTAGTGTGTAGATTTTATTCTAACACTACCCTAATTTTATAACAAATACTAATTTGTTTTTCGTTTTTTTGAGAGTTCCGTCTTGTGTACTTCTTTTACTCTTCCTCTTTCTTTCCCCCCAAACCGGCAATTCGCAGCTCGATTTCTACCTCTTGCTACGAGCTTAAGCAGCTTTCTGTTCATCATCTGGCTAATGGATTCCCACTTCACCCAACAGGTTGTGGCCATTCCGTATCCAGGAAGAGGCCATATCAACCCCATGATGAACCTTTGCAAACTGATACTTCGGAAACGACCAAACATTCTCATCACTTTTATCGTGACGGAAGAGTGGTACAGTTTCATCAGCACGGAAGCCAAGCCGGACAACATCCAATATGGGAAAATCCCAAATGTCATTCCCTCTGAAATTGGCCGAGCCAAGGATTTTCCGCGCTTTATGGCCGCAGTTTTATCGAATATGGAAGGGGCGGTTGAAACTCTGCTCGACCAGCTGGAGCCGCCAACACCCAGTGTCATAATATTCGATCCCTACTTGACTTGGGTTGCGGGTCTTGCGGATAGGAGGAGGATTCCATCAGCTGCATTTTGGACTATGTCTGCAACTGTCTTCTCAATTCTCCGTCAGTATGAAGTTCTCGCCCAGAATGGACTTTTTCCGTCCAAGCAATTAGGTATCCTCTTGAGCCATGTCTGCTTGTTTGTTTATTTGTACATCTTCTCGGTGCATGGTTCAAGGTCTGGGCCGAGTCATAGTTAACTGGGGCTAATCATAGCAAGATCAGTGACCATTGTGACGAAAACGTACACCTGTACACCCCATAAGAAGGGAGCATCCGATACACCGATGACTCGGAAAGATCGAACGATTCTCCCAAGGTAACTAGCCGAGTTAGAAACTCTACGTGAATGGTCCCAGCCGGACTGAGTCACCAGCAAGTTTAGAGGGGAAATAAATCTGTGAGAAAAAATGAAACAAAAATGAATAGTGCAAAGAAATATTCAAAAATTAGGAAATCATACAAATGTCCCAGATCTTATTTCAATCTTGAAGGAAATCATCAGGTGGTTCAATTTTAACTTACTGTATTTATTTTTGGAAGCCTATACTTGAATTCTGGTATTTTTATTTAATTGAATTGTGCTATGTTAGTTCTGTCTCTCGTTTTACTTTGATTTGAGGCCTTGCTTTGTTGCCTGAATTTGCTAGTGAATATAAAAAAGACATGTTTAAGGTGTACTGACAATGCCTTTTTTTGTTTTCTCAGAACCAGAACAAGGAAAGAGACTGGTGAATTACATTCCTGGAGTGCCCTACATAAGTGTTGCAGATCTTCCAAGAGATTCTTTGGGTGTTGAAGGACGAGAAACATTGAGAAAATCTATGGGTGGCCTTTTGTTGGCATCTAGATCACAATATTTTTTGTTCAGTTCTTTCTATGAACTTGAATCTGAAGTCATAGAGAGTTTGAAGAAAGAAATACCTCACCCAATATATTGCATTGGTCCAGCAATACCATATTTCAGTGCTAAAGAACCTGGCTCTCAGACTACTAATGGACACCATAACATTCACTATATTGAATGGTTAGATGCTCAGCCTGAAGATTCTGTCCTGTACATTTCCCAAGGAAGTTTTCTTTCTGCTTCGAGTGAACAACTAGATGAAATTATCACTGGGGTGCATGATAGTGGGATCAAGTTCCTTTGGGTAGCTCGTCAGGACATCGCCAAACATCAACGAGGAGGCAGCGATAAGGGATTGATGGTGCCTTGGTGTGACCAACTGAAGGTGTTAAGTCATCCTTCAGTAGGTGGATTTTGGTCTCATTGTGGGTGGAATTCTACTAAAGAATGTGCATTTGCAGGTAAACCGATGCTGACTTTCCCAATAGCGTGGGATCAATTCACAAACAGTAAGAAAATTGTCCAAGACTGGAAAATTGGGTGGAGGGTGAACGGAGAAGACCAGGGATTGGTAACAAGGGAAAAAATTTCAAGACTTTTGAGAAGTTTCATGGACTTGGAATGTGATGAAGGGAAAGAGATGCGGAGAAGAGCTCGAGAACTGAGGGACATTTGCAGACGAGAAACGGCAGCTGGTGGATTTGCTGAGCTTGAAATTGAGGCTTTCATCAACAACATTCTTCCATGAAATGCCCGTTTCAAAGCTTAAAAGCTATTTGGAACTTGTTCTACATGAAAGCTGTCAGATATTTCTTATTATCACCATAAAAAAATATTGACTCTAAGGACAATGTTATGTTGGACACTATCTATGACCTAGAGGTGGTATGATTAAAATACCTCTCTATGTAGCGTTGTTCATAAAGAGAGGAAAAAATGTACTAACACATCTTTAAATGATATATACAATCTTTAAATCTCTCGTCCAATGATTCACGACTTTTTAAAATATTTTCGCTTTACCAGAAAACTACCTTTAAGTAAACATCAAACTAGTTCACAGGGCCCTAGATCTATAGACTGTTTGGATAGTCACAGTGATATCTCCAATAGGAGTGTAGGAGCTTTTTTGCGTAAATTTGTCTTACCTAACTGGTCACATATACTTAATATACAAGTATATTGATTCTACAATAGTACCTCACCCTTAGTATATCAAAATATAAGCTCCCAACATTGTCAGACTATCAACCCATATTCAAGTTATAGGGTATTAGTTCATGCTATGTAGTAATAGTATGGGTTTCTCCTATTTCAGTACTTTAAGAAACCACTACCACGGGTCTAGTTCTATGTATTCTAGATATGCTTATACCAAAAAGTGAGCGAATAACTTACTAGCTAAAAATAAGTCATTCCCCATTTAGAATTCATAGTATAGTAACATTTATCCTAATGAGATTCACATTCTTATTATTTAGTTAAGAATTTATATGTTAAGTAACTCATGATCCATACTTTGCTCTGAAAGACCTCTATTCATATAGATTACTTACTTAACCCAACGGGTCTTTTCCAGCTAAATTTGTACAATAAAAATTAAAATAAAGAATACAAACAATATTAAGAATAAAACTTTTATTTATTAATTTGAATTTACATCAGTTACATAGTCCTTGAAGGCATATATCCCAACAATCTCTCACTTGCACTATAAGACCATGTAAGGCCATAAGTGCCCACCCTTATGGCATCCAAGTATCTTCTAAAGACTCTTTCTACCCAAGACTTAGTGAATAGATTTGCTAAATTATTCTCTAAGGTAATTTGTTCTATCACAATTTCCCTTCTCTTAATAAATTCTCAAATTTGAGTGGTACTTCCTCTGAATTTGCTTTTCCTTCTTATAGTTTCTTGGTTCTTCAGACTACAAGACAACTTCTAAGTTGTCACAATATAGTGCAATTAACTTATCCATCTGTGACATAACTCCAATTTCTAAGAGGAACTTCTAGAGCCAGACTGCTTCTTTGAATGCCTTCAAAGCTATCACATACTCAATTTCCATTGTTGAATCAGCAATATAAGATTGCTTGATACTTCTTCATAAAATAGTTTCTCTAGACAAGGTAAAGACATATCCACTTGTGGATTTTCTTTCATCCTTATTCACTTGGAAGTCTGAGTTTGTGTATCTTATTGGGACTAAGTTATAAGCTTTGTAAACTAGAATATAATTTCTTGTTCCCCTAAGGTACTTAAGTATATAGTTTACACCTCGTCAATTAGCCTTCCCTGAGTTTAGATGATATTTGCTAACTATGCCGATAGCAAAGTAGATATCTGGCCTAATATATAGTATGGCATACATGAGACTTCTTACAGTAGAAGTATAGTAAATCCTATTCGTCCTACTTTTCTCTGCTTGTACCTTATCACATTCTTTTGTAAAGGGAGATAACCTATGTTTGCAAGGGATTTGAATCCCTTTACATTAGTCTATGCTGAACCTGGTTAACATCTTGTTAATATACGTGGCTTGGGATAATCTTAACATTTTCTACTTCTTATTCCTAATATGCTTTATCCCCGAGAACATAATTGACTTCTCTCAAGTTCTTCGTACTGAATTGAGTAGAAAGCTAAACCTTTGTCAATGAAAGTGTCCATATATTATTTCCAATAAGTAAAGTGTTATTCACATATAAGACAAGAAAGATCATATTTATACCTTCCAATTTCTTATATACGCATGATTCATCCTCATTTGGAATAAAGCCATAAGATTTTATAGTCTCATGAAAATGAATGTTTCATACTCTTGATGTCTGCTTAAGTCCATAAATGGATTTTTAAACTTGCAAAGCCATGTGTTCTCGACCTTTAGTAACAAAACTGTTTGGCTAGGACATATAGATGTCCTCACTAAAATGACTATTACAAAAGGCCATTTTGATATCCATTTGTCATATCTCATAATCATAATGATACCTGATGGTAAAAAGAATACGGATGGACTTAAAAATGGCTATCGAGGAAAAGTTTCCCTATAATTGATTCCTCTAACTGAGTATAATCCTTTACCACCAATCTAACTTTAAACGTTTAATTTCCACATTCCCATCCACACCTCTTTTTCTCTTGTATACACACTTACATCCAATGAGTTTTATTCTTTCAGGTGAAGTTATAAGATCTCAAACCTGATTGAAGAATATAGACTCAATCTCGGCTTTCATTGCTTCATGCCATATGTTTGTATTAGCATCAGCAATAGCCTTCTTGAACTGAGTAGGATCTTGTTCCTGGTGGTGGGAGACTAGGTCAAAAACTTCACTTGTCTACCTTTCTAGAACCCTAGATACCCTCCTACCACGATGAAGCTCTTTTTGCACAAGATCCTTAGGTTGGGCTTATTCTTGTTCTATAATTAGATCATTTGAAGTTGATTCAGTAGACAACTTTTTCGTGAGTTTCTATTTTACTTGAAACATTAGTGGATGTACTTTGTTCATGCTCCAAGTATCTAACATTAGTACTTACTAGTACTTTCTACTTCTTTAGATGATAAAAGTAACCACAGTTTGTTCCCTTTGGATACGCAACAAACTAGCACAATTCTGATATTGGTTCTAACTTATCTTCCTTGATCAGTACATAAGTTAGACATCCTCATACCTAAGATAATTTAGGCTAGGCTTTTGTCCATTCCACATCTCATAAGGCATCCTAGACACTGACTTGGAAGGTACTAAGTTCAGAATGTATGCCTATTTCTAGGGCATATCCCCAAAAAAGAAATTAGAAGAGTCGCATAAGATATCATACTTCAGTCCATTTATATTAATATCATGTTCTATCTCTTAGCTACTCTATTTTGTTGTCGTGTCCTAGGAGCACTAAGCTAAGACACTATCTTATGTTGTAGCATGTAGTCATTAAACTCACCTAGGAGGTATTATCAACCTTGATCTAATCGAAGAGTTTTGATCAGCTTACCTACTTAACGTTTCACCTCAGCCTTATATTCTTCGAACTTGTCAAAAGAATTAGACTTGCGCCTTATCAGGTAAATAAAAACACACCTTGTTCAATCATCTTTGAACATGATGAAATACTCAAAACATTGGCTTGCTGGTGTAAACAAAGAACCACACACATCAGTGTGAACTAAACATAATATTTCCTTGGCTCTATGTGTCATTTGGTAATCTTCCCCATAAAGTACAATTCATACTAAGACTAACTTGTCAATCTCAATTAGCTCAAATGCCATCATAGATTAACCTCTAAATGTTGGTTGAGTTAATATGACCTAACCTTAAATGCCATTAATATTGGCCTTTTATATGCCCAGTACATAAAACATCTCTATTTCTACTAATAGAAATACCAGAATTGAATAAGACATACTATTCATGATTAATAACCGTTGCAATTGAAACCAAATTATGTTTGAAACCAAATACGTATAAAATATCCTTCAATAAAATAATTTTATTACAATCAAATATCATTTTTAGATATCCTACGGCTCATGCCCATATTCGTGCTCTACTTCCAATATGGAGATTATGATTTCCATTTCTGAATAGCTTTATATGGTTATTCCTAAACCCCTACAATAAGTTATATATATGGTTAGTGGTTTCAAAATCAACAATCTAAGTGGATGATCTAACTATTGTTATAGATTCAAGATAGTAAGTATTACCTATTAGATTCTTCTTGGCTAAAAGATCTAGATACTCCTTTTTCTAGTGTTCATTCTTGCCGCATTTGAAGTATTTCCCTTTGTTCTTATCTTTGGGCTGGGATTTGGGTTGGTCCACTGCATTTCCCTCCTTCTTGTTTTTAAACTTTTTGGGCTTCGGCCCAGTCTTTGAAGAAGATGACTTAGTTAACAAGGCCTTAGAATGTGGCCTCGTGACTTTCTCCACTATCTGAAGCTCCTTCATCAATTCTATTATATTTATTGTTGGGATGTATGCCTTCTTAGACTAGGTTTTTGATGTAAAAAAAATCGAATGTTTTAATAAAAGAATTTATTTTCAAAAATTATTTGTGAATTTACAATTTTATTTGTGCACAATTACGTTTGGAAAAGACTCATTGTGTTTAAGTAAGTGGTCCATGTGAATGGAGGTCTTTCACAGTAAGGTATGGATCACGGGTTACGTAACATATAAACTTTTGTTTTTAACCGATTAATGAGAATGTGAATCTCATCATGTCTAAGTTATTATGTTGTGAATTCTAAATAAAGAATGGCTTACCTTTAGCTAGTGAGTAGTCCACTTACTTCATGATATAAGCGTATTTCAAATACGTAGAACAGGACCTGTAGTAGTGGTTTCTAAAAGTACTATATGGTAGAAACCTAGACTACTACCGCGACAGCGTGGACTAGTACTCTACGACAGCGTGGACTAGTACTCTACGACTTGAGTATGAGTTGGTGGTCTGACGAAACTGGAAGCATATATTTTGATATGCTATAGTTGAGGTTCTATCGTAGGGTCAATATACTTACATGTTGGATATGTGTGACTAGGTAATTAAGACAGACTTGTACAACATAATTTCTATACTATATCGCCCCTTGTGGTTGTCTGAATGATCTAAATATCCAGGGCTAGAATACAATACAAGTCCATGGAGAGAGAGAATTACTTAAATTAGTTTAGTGGGTTAATTAATTATTCAGGGCTTTGGCCCAGTTTGAATAATTAGGGATTAGCTTGGGACTAAACTGATTTAGGCTTATTTAATTGGACTGATTTATTTGGGATGGAAAAATTAATTATTTGTTGGGCCATTAAGTTGGTTCTAACTAGAATAATTAATTAAGCTTAATAGGCTAAACTAAGAGTCCAATGGCCCAGTCCAGTTTAACCTAGGATTTTATTTAGGTTAAACAGGAGGATTGGAAATAACATTGTGACAGAACACACGATCTAAGAGACAGCTTCTTCTATATAGAGCCAGACGTTTCTTTCTCTCTCTCTCCAGGAAAAATTTCCTAACCTGTTAGTTGATCACCAAACGGTAGTTAGGCAGGCCATATACTGGAGGACCGAGAGTTTGGCGTTCACATACATGCAAAGGTAGAGTAGGAGGCTTGCAAGAATCGCACCAGAGGCTTCCACCAACACCCCTACCCCAGTTGCGCACGTTCCAGTCCAACCACCTTTGAGAACCAGAAGGAGAGGTAAAATTTTAAAACCTCGGGATTAGGACAGGGAGCAACCGGCACCGGCTAGGGCTGCCAGAGCCGGCGCTAGCCCTGCCCTGGAATCCCTGTTCTTATTTTTTCAGTTTTTTTATGTTCACTTCCGCTACATGCTCCGTGTTTTTACGCTTTTCGCGCCTTCAATTGGTATCAGAGAATGAAAGTTTTGTGAAAATATAGGGAGCATGCATCTAGATTAATAAAACTAGACACATATGTGTGATTAAAATTGTGATCCTTTGCTGTTTATGGTATGGATAGATTCTCTATTAAACCTCGCAGGTAGAGGTATAGGAGATTGTAATTTATTGTTTTTCTTAGCAAATTGTGTAAGCCCAATGTTTATGGGTATAGGCACATGTTGGATTTGGTTGTTTTCATTGTATTTGAATTGGAATCAGAGAGCCAAGGATACCAGAAGCTGTGCAGAAAAACAGGAAAAATTCACAAAGGAAATTCGCAAGAAAAAAAAAAACTGTAGGAAGAAGGCATCCAGATCGTAACCGGCACCAGCTTGGAATGCTGGAATCGGCGCCGGCTTGGCTCTGGAAGGCCGGTCTGCGCGCTGGTTTTTCGTGGGTCCTGGTTCTGTGCTGTGGGTACAGTGGACCACAGTGCAGATGGGTGCATGATCCAGTGCGGCGGGTGCAGGACCAAGGATTTAAAAAAAAAAAAATCCTTGTAATTTTTCTTGCAATTTTGTTTTGGTTTTGGGGTTCATACCCAGCGAAGCTAATATTTTGCAATAGTTAATATTCAAGGAATATTTTTGCATGAAAAATATTGGTAAGGGATTTTAGGATTAAACAAGACCATTAATTAATTAATTAATTAATGTGTTTAATTCTATTATCTGGGCACTTAGGTTTAAAAATAGAAGAGCATAAAAACATCTACTGTTTTCTAGCATGCTATTTATTTTTTGTACCTATGTGCACGTTTTCTCAAAGACCAAAGTCTTTAGGAATGTTTTTGACAAGGAAAATATTTTTCTACAAATTAAATGGTTATTTTAGCTTGAACAAAAATTAATCCTTAGATATTTTTTCAAAGGATTTAATCCTTGACATATAAAATATATTGGATTTAGAATTTTTGTAAGGTTAAAATTGAAAGCCATTTTGTTTTAATTTGGCATAAGAAAAATTGTTTTGTCAAATAAACTTGAGACCAAAGTCTCTAGAAAGTTTTAATTGGAAATTTTTTGAAATCATTAAGTTTTTAACTTAAATAAAATTAGTCCATGGGAAAAACTCTCAAAGGATATAAGCCTTGACATAGAGATTTTTATAAACTTAGACATTTTATTTTTAAGTTAAGGGAAAGCTTAATGGAAATTTTCAAAAGGATATTTTTCTAAAAAACCCTTGTTTTAAAAGACTAAGTGGGAGAGGGGTTCCAACAGCCCTACGGCTTCCATCACGATTCTCATTAAAGATCGTAGGTCCTCTCGCATCACTCTAGAAGTAAACCCATATAGGATGGGGATACCACAAAGATCTAGATATAATGGATTGATGTAATTAATAACCCGGGGCATGTACTATGATTGGCCAGCCCTTCATTAGTGGTCATAGTGCGAGGTATGTCCATAGAAAATGAGAGGAAACGACCATCCTATCAATGGAGTTATCTTCTAGATCATTACCTAGAAGGAAAATTAATTTATGGTGGTTAACACACTTAACTTAGGAAATTGTTAATCTTCCCAAGAAGCTATGTCAGTTTTTCTAAGAGCCAAATTGATTATTATCAGATTTGATAATAAGGATAAAGTGCACATATTTGTTTTGTTTTCACAAACTGAATCTTTTTCTTTTATTTTTCAATTTTTCAGAAATGGTGGGAGGCTTTTTTAGTCCATTGGCCGTTATTCTCTGAGAGAATAAGTTAACGGGACCAAACTATGTGGACTAGAAAAAGAACCTGAACAAAATACTCACAGCGGAGAAATATAAGTATGTCCTGTACGAAACCTACCCTGTTATCGGGGAGGGTTCCACCGCGAGGAGCGTGAGGCTGAGAAGGCATGGAAGAAGGCCAATGAGATGGCCCGTTGTTACATGTTGGCCTCCATGCCTAATGTGCTCCAATCCAAACATGAGCACATGACCACTGCGTATGACATAACCCAATCATTAGCCACGATGTTCGCGGATAAGAGCCGGTCCGCAAGGCAGGAGGTTCTTCGAACCATCATAAACACTAAGATGGCTGAGAGAGCATCAATCAGAGAGCATATGCTCAAGATGATTGCTGCTTTCAAGGAGACAGAAATCTTAGGGGCTATTATTGACCCAGAGAGTCAAGTGGACATGATTCTCGAATCTCTACCGGGTTTCTTTACTTAGTTCAAGTTGAACTATAACATGAACAAGTTGAATATGGGTTTGACTGAGTTGATGAAAGAGCTACAGATAGCGGAGAAGGTCATAAAGCCACAATCAAAGGTAATGATTGCTAAGGCCTCATTTTCTAGAACTGGGCCCAGGCCCAAAAAGTTCAAGAAGAAGAAGGGGAATGCAGCAATCTAGCCCAAGACCTAGCCCAAAGACAAACCCAATGGCAAGTGCTTCAAGTGTGAACTAAAGGGACACTGGAAAAATGAGTGTCCAGATCTTCAAGCTAAGAAAACCCCACAAGTAATGTTTTCTATCTAGAGTCTATATTAATTGTTAGATCAACTTCCACTTGGATTGTTGATTCAGGAGCCACTGATCATATCTGTAACTCCTTACAGGGGTTTAGAAATATTAGAAGACTCTAGAAAGGCGAATATGGACTGCGTGTGGGAAATGGAGTACAAGTTTGGGCCCTTACAGTGAGAGAGCTGGATCTTGTATTTGATTGTAATAGAATAGTGATTTTGAAAGATATTTTATATGTACCTGGATTTAGACAGAATTTGATTTCGATTGCAAAACTAATAAATCAAGGATATTCTGTATCTTTCCATTCGGGTACTTCTATCAGTAAAGATGGAGAAATTTTATGTACTAGGCACATGTATGGGAATCTATTTTTTTAAACCCTATTAACAATTAATTAAATAACGCTCAATCTGAACCTTTAACAAGGAAGAGAAAGACTAATGTCAATGACTCGTATCTTTAGCATCTAAGGTTGGGTCATATCAACTCAACCAGGATGCAGAGGTTGATCCATGATGGGCTCTTGGGCTCATTGAGATTGGAAAATTGGCCTTAGTGTGAGTCCTGCCTGATAGGAAAGATGACCAAAAGGTCATTTGCCCCTATGGCGGATAGAGCCAATGAGGTTATTTAGTTACATTTACCTGATGAGACGCAAGTCTGACTCTTTTGACAAGTTCAAAGAGTTTAAGGCTGAAGTGGAGCGTTGGACAAGTAAATTTATCAAGACCTTACAATTGGATCGTGGTGGAGAGTACCTCCTTGGTGAATTCAAGGACTACATGGTACATCATGGGATAGTATCCCAACTCTCTGCGCCGGGGACACCCCAGTAGAACGGAGTAGCTAAGAAAAGGAATAGGATATTGATGAAAATGGTCTGAAGCATGATGTCTCATACTACTTTTCAAATATCTTTTTGGGATATGCCCTGAAAACAACGGCATATATTCTGAACTTGGTGCCTTCCAAGTGAGTACCTAGGACTCCCTATGAGATGTGGATTGGACATAAGCTAAGTTTGAATCATTTCAAGATATGGGGTTGTCCAGCTTATGTACTGGTTAAGGGAGACAAGTTGGAACCAATGTCAGAATTATGCTATTTTGATGGGTATCCAAAAGGGACAAATGGTGGTTACTTTTATCATCCTAAGGAGTATAAAGTACTAGTTAGTACTAATGCTAGATACTTGGAGGATGATGAAAGTACTTCCACAAAAGGTTCAACTAGGTTGGAACTGGAGGATAAGTTATCTTCGGAAGCAACTTCTTCTGACCTGATTGTGGAACAAGAAGAGGCACAACCTCAAGAGCCTGTACAAATGGAGCCTCGTCATAATGGGAGAGTGTCTAGGGTTTTAGAAAGGTGGACTGGAGAAGCTTTCAATTTGGTCTTTGACCATCAGGAATAAGACCCCACTAGATACGAGGAGGCTATTGCTGATGCCGATGTAAATCTGTGGCATGAAGCAATGAAAGCCGAGATTGAGTCTATGTATCTCAATCTGGTTTGGGATCTTATAGCTTCACCTGAAGGGATAAAACCCATAGAGTGTACGTGGGTATACAAGAGAAAGAAGGGAGTAGATGGAAATGTGGAAACCTTCAAAGCTAGGCTTGTGACAAAAGGGTATACTCAGAAAGAGGGGATCGAGTATGAGGAAACTTTTTCCCCGGTAGCCATGTTTAAGTCCATCCGTATCCTCTTTGCCATCGCATGTCATTATGACTACGAGATATAGCAAATGGATATCAAGACGGTATTTTTAAATGGCCATCTTAGTGAAGTCATCTATATGTCCCAACCAAAAGGCTTTATTGTTGAAGGCCAAGAGTATATGGTTTACAAGTTTAAGAGACCATTTATGGACTTAAGCAGGCATCAAGAGCATGGAACATTCATTTTGATGAGACTGTAAAGTCTTATGGTTTTGTTCAAAACGATGGTGAACCATACATGTATAGGAAATTTGAAGGCATTAATGTGGTTTTTCTTGTCTTGTATATGGATGACATTCTACTAATTGGAAATGATGTAAGGTCATTGTCATTTACAAAGGTTTGGCTATCTAGTCAATTCAGTATGAAGGACTTGGGAGAAGCCAGCTACATTCTCGGGATTAGACTTCTTAGAAATAGGGAATAGAGAATGTTAGGATTATCCCAAGCGGTATACATTGACAAGATACTGGCCAGGTACAACATGGACTCATGCAAGGGAGCTCTAATCCCTTGTAGACAAGGGTTGTCACTTTCTTCAAGGGACTGTCCTAAGTCTCAAGAAGAAAAGAACAAAATAAGTAGGATTCCCTACTCTTCGGCTGTGGGAAGTCTCATGTACGCCATGCTGTGTACTAGGCAAAATATCTGCTTTGCCGTAGGCTTGGTTAGCAGATATCAGTCAAACCTTGGGGAGGTTCATTGGCAAACTATAAAGCATATACTTAAGTATCTCATGGGAACGAGAGATTATATACTAGTTTACAAGGTTGATGACTTGGTTCCTATAGGATATACAGACTCAGACTTCCAGGCAGATAAGGATGAGAGAAAATCTACTAGTGGATATATCTTCACCTTATCTAGAGGAGTTATTTCATGGAGGAGTATCAAGTAATCTTACATTGCTGACTCAACCATGGAAGCTGAGTATGTGACAGCTTTGGAGGCATCCAAGGAAGCAGTCTGACTTCGAAAGTTCCTTTCAGAACTTGAGTTATGCCACACATGGACAGGCCAATTGTGATGTATTGCGATAGCACTGGAGCAGTATCGCAATCTAAAGAACCTCAGAACCACAAGAAGGGGAAGCACATTGAGAAGAAGTACCATCTGATCCGGGATTTCATCCAAAAACAGGAAGTCGTGGTGGAATAGATTGCCTCCGAGAACAATCTAGCAGATCCATTCACCAAGCCTTTGGCTAAAAGAGTCTTCATGAGATACTTAGACGCCATAGGAGTGAGCACCTACGGACTTACTTAGTCTTAGAGTGCAAGTGGAAGATTGTTGGGATGTATGCCCTCTTAGACTAGGTTTCTGATGTAAAAATCGAATATCTTAATAAAAGAATTTATTTTCAGAAATTGTTTATGAATTTACAATTTTATTTGTGCACAATTACATTTGGAAAGACCCATTGTGTTTAAGTAAGTGTCCATGTGAATAGAGGTCTTTCACAGTAAGGTATGGATCACGGGTTACTTAACATATAAATATTCGTTCTTAACCAATTGATGAGAATGGGAATCTCATCATGTCTAGGTTATTATGTTGTTCTAAATGGGGAATGGCTTACCTTTAGCCAGTGAGTAATCCATTCACTTCATGACATAAGCGTATTTCGAATACGTAGAACATGACCTGTAGTAATGGTTTTCTAAAAGTACTATATGGTAGAAATCTAGACTACAACCACTATAGCGTGGAGTAATACTCTACGATTTGAATATGAGTTGGTGTTCTTATTTTCTCTCTCAAATATTTTTCTTATTTAACCCTCAAGCTATCTCCCTATTTCCTCCTCAAGTAAAATTACCATTTTGCCCTTCCTACTCAATAAGCACAATTAAGCCTTCTAGTCTACAAATCACAAATCCAAAGCACATAAAATCATACAAAAATATATTTATGCATGCAATAAAATATGATATGCACCCCGACTCCCTTACTCTAGGGTTGGTTTTAGTTGGGGTTTCACATCCTTCCCTCCTTAGGAAAATTTCGTCCCGAAATTCAGGCATACCTCTACCTCAGATCGGGATACTTCCGCTTTACCCACTCTTCTGCTTCTTATGGGGCATCTCGCATGCCATGATGCTCCCACTAAACTTTTACCATTGGTATCTGCTTGTTCTGGAGATTCTTGATACTGCGGTCCAATATTCTCGCGGGTTTCTCCACATAGCTCAAATTAGGATGCAACACCAACGGCTTATTATTCAGAACATGACTGGGATCGACATTGTACTTCTTCAGATGTGACACATGAAACACGTCATGAATTCTTGTCAATCCTTCTGGCAAGTCTAATCGATATGCTACCGGTCCAATCCTTTCCTTTATCGGGAACGGTCCCAAGTACCTCGGATTCAGCTTTCCACCTTTCGGATGCTTCAAGATGCCTCTATTTAGCGTCAATCTCAGAAATACACTGTCTCCTACTTAAAACTCCAACTCTCTCCACCTATTGTCTGCATAGCTCTTTTGTCGGCTCTGAGCTACCTTCAACCTTTCCCTGATTAACTTAACTTTGTCCAACATTTCCTGAACACAGACTTCTCCGATTTTGCTTATGTGACCATCTTCTGACCAACTCCAGTATAGCAATACCTGACACTTGCGTCTATACAGGGCCTCATACGGAGCTGTCCCAATTTGCTGACCTAACCCTTTCCTTTCCTTTATGCTACCGGTCCAATCCTTTCCTTTATCGAGATAAAATAAAGATCTCCAAAAGTTGACCTAACCCCCACCTGGGGTAAACACAAGCCATAATTAAACTCAAGCTAAAATTTGCTTTTATAAATAATCCTAACTCAACTTACTACAATCATGACCCTAGTGTCCCAAACTTTAAGGCTAGATAATAAATAAATGGTTTATAAAATAAATCTAGCTTGATATTAAAATAACTAAGGTTTGTGAAATAGTTACTAATAAGTTGTAGGTTTAAATCTTGTTATAAATAAACTAGGGTTCATTTGATGAAGGGTCCTAGGTCCTTGATGATATTATTTAAAATAATAATCCATTAATGATTAGAAAATAATTGGTAAATAAAATTAATAATAAGTAAATCTTAATATGTTTTGATTAAAAGATAATAAATGAATTTTATTAGTACTTATGAATTTATGACTTACAAGATTAATATTCTACCTATTATGATTATTTATATAAAAAACTTTATTTGATATTATTATCATATATGGTTTTATATATTTTATTTCTTTAATAAAGGCTATCATTTATTTGATTAAAATATCATTATTTTATATAGTAGTCCAAATCCACATTTTCCTGAAGTTTTCGAAATCATTAGAAGAAATTGTAGTATTAATCATTTTATTGATGAAATAAAATTGGCTAACTTAATTATCTTAGGAACAACAAGGTCATGATCATAATTTCTATTTCTAACCATAATCATGAACATACACTCTACACCAATCAACAAAACATCCAAATCATGAATAAAAGTATAGATCCAAATCTACCAACACATGATCCCAACCCTACTAAGCATAATCATGATCATGGCCTCAACAAGAATACAAGAACATAAAATCCTATTCACCAAATGTGATATAATCTCTAACATGCTTAATCATTCATACTACTCACGACATGAAAGCATGCAACAAACCCTAAAACATCATAAAATTCAACCAAGACCAGTCATCCTCATGCATCAATCCCAACTCCATCATATAAACACATTCATTCTCATGCTTCAATCCCAACTCCATCATATAAACACATACTCAATCTCCAAATATATTCCATCCTCATCCAACTACGTCCAAGAGACATGAATCTCAAATTTAAAGAGAAGATTGAAGAGACTTACTTGAATGATGAATACTTTGAAGAAGTTTCAAAAGAATCCTCACGCTTGGAAAGCTTCATCTGTCCAATGAGAAAGAAGAAAAAGGGCCATGGTTGGAGTAACCATTCGGCCGAGAGAGAGAGAGAGAGAGAGAGAGAGAGAGAGAGAGAGAGAGAGAGAGAGAGAGAGAGAGAGAGAGAGATTATTAGTATATTTCATTAATGGTTGAAGAGGAAGGAAGATGAACATAATTGTTCATGTTTACCTTGAGAGTGTTCTTGAGCCTTCAATGAAAATTCTGGCTTTTTATCCGAAAGTAAAATCTTAATTTCAGCGTTTAATGTTATAATTTGTAGAAATGGATTCAAGAGGATGAGTAGGGGCGATTTGGATTTTTTGGAGAAGATTGAAGAGGTTTTGAGTGCTTTTATGCGTGGAGAAGAGTGGTGTGTGTTCTTGGAGATTTGGAGAGAATGGATGAAGGCTGGCCGAAATTTTGCTTGGAAAGAGTGGCGAATGGGTTGGAGAATTCTGGTGATTGAATTCTCAGATTTGGAAGAAAAGGAAAGCTGGTTGTTTGAAATTCAAAGTAAAGTAATTTAGGGAGTGAATTAGGGAGCAAATATGGTGGGAATGTCTCGGTGGGTGAAGGTATTTGGGGAGCTTCAATAGCTGACTGTTTGGCTGGGATTTTGCTGAGATGAATGATGCTTGCAAAAGCTATAGAGTGGCCAAATGATGGGGTGCAATGTGAAGGAATTTTCTGGATAGTTAAGGCTTCATCCATGGAAGTTTGTTGGAATAATTTGTTGGAATTTTGGACTCCAATAGATGGCTTGATTGTAGTGATTAATGGAGGGATTTTAGGAGCAGCCATGGGGCTTCATTCGAGCAGACCAATGGAGAAGATGATGAAGCTCAGTTCATGGATGACTAAGGTTGGTTTTATAGAGAAAATGGAGTAGGTTTCGGATAAGGGTGAAGAAGAAACAAAGTTGGAATTTCTGGTTGGTTTTTCCGCATGGCTTGTTGGAAGTTATGTGCAGATTTTTCTGCAATGCTTTAGCCAACTTGCAGAAGGTTTGAAGGGGTATTGGAGGGTCCTTTAATGCTGGTTTCCAACCTTCTTTATGGAGGAAAGTTAGGGTTGAATTGCTGGTTGGAAAGGTGGAAGAATAGCTTGGTTTTTCGGACTGCTATGCTGCGAAAACTATCCAGGAATTTTTCTGGTTTTGCACAGCTTTTGTGCAGTCCGGTTTTGGCTGAAGTTTTCAGTCTTTAAGCTGAGTGAATTGGTTATTGTTCTTGTAGTATTTGAGAGGGAACGATGGCTAAAGATTTTGACAATTGAACTGATCAAGAAGCTGGAAAAATTTTCAGCTTACTACATGAAGAAGATGAACATACATAGGTTGGAGTTTGAAGGTTCAACCATGGAGTTTAATTTCTTTGGGAACCTTCTATAACTCTTCCCCATTTTCGGCCAATATGCTAACTCCCATAGGTAATTCGAAACTCCAAGATCAAGGAAGCTTGCTGGAATTTTCTAGAAATAAAATGGCTTGAATAAATTGAGCAACTTAATTGGTCAAGAATTAAGGTAAGTTAGAGAGCAAAAAAAAAAAAAAAAAAAAGGTATGAATCGTTTGGAAATTTCTGTAGGGCACAAGAGTGAAATTAGGACATTTCTTTCATGTCTCCCCTAGGACAACATCCCTACTCCTCCCTAAGGCATGCAAGTGAAAATAGCCTACCTATTAAAAATAAAATTTAATGATGCTAAAACTTAAATAATGGAATTTGAACTCAAGACCTCAAGGATTTATTCCAAAGTTCTAATCACTAGACTACAACAATTCTTGTTCTTATTTTCTCTTCCAAATATTTTTCTTATTTAACCCTCAAGCTATCTCCCTATTTCCTCCTCAAGCAAAATTATTATTTTGCCCTTCCTACTCAATAAGCACAATGAAGCCTTCTAGTCTACAAATCACAAATCCAAAGCACATAAAATCATACAAAAATATTTTATGCATGCAAGAAAATATGATATGCATCCTGACCCCCTTACTCTAGGGTTAGTTTTAGTTGGGGTTTCACAATGACGACTTCTTCTCTGTGAAAAAGCCAGACGTCTCTCTCTCTCTCTTTCTCTCTCCAGAAAAAGGTTCCTTAGTCTGTAGTTGTTCACCAAACGGATTTAGGCAGGCCATATACTGGAAGATCGAGAGATTGGCATTCATCTACATGCAAAGATGGAGTAGGAGGCTTGCAGAAATCGCACCAGAGGCTTCCACCAGCATACCTACCCCGATAGTACATGTTCCGTTCTAGTCAATTATTAGAATGAGGAAAAGAGGTAAAATTTATTAAAACCTCAGAACCTGTATAGAGCCTAACTGGCTCCGGCTAGGACTGTCAGAGTCGGTGCCTGCTCTGCCTTGGAGTTCTCTTGTTCTTTGTTTTTTCAGTTTTTTTATCTCCACTTCTGTTGTGTGCCCTGTGTTTTCCGTTTTATATGCCTTCAGAAGTGCGATTTTGTGCAAGGAAACGTATTTAATATTACTGATAATATGCTTCATTTCCCCCCTTGATTCCCCTTACCCCATCTTTTGAACATAATTGGCATGGTGGAATTGTAGATTGTAAGGTTGTTGATTAGTCTTCCTCTGTTAATTGTACTTTTGATATGGGGTCTAGGGCTAAACTACATATGTTTTTATTTGTACAGAGTATATGAATTGTTAGTAGGCCTATTGACCTTGTGCATAGTTGATTAAATAACCATTTTCCCCCTAGTTTCTTCAATGGACTTGTAAATATGCAAAAGATGAGTTTAGCTTTATGTATTTCTAACTTATTACTTGTTATAGAATATTGAATGAATCAGAAAATTCTACATACAAGACAGTTTCTGCTTCGTTAGTTTGTCTAACGACAATTTTTTCTATAATAACTTTGGATTGAAGAAGTTTTGGGACATTTGCAGCTTTTGTATGTACTTTATGTATGTTTTTGATATTATGTGGAGTCGTTGGAGGCAAAGGAATGGGGTTCCTTTTGGTATTACTATTGTACTTTGGGAAAAATAAACTCTTTATTAAAGTTGTAGCATGTGCTGTAGGAATTTTCTATAATAGCATGTACTGTAGGAATTTTCTGCGAATGAATGGCTTTACTGCTTCATGTCTAGGTAGTAATATATCCTTAAGCTATTTCTTTGAAATGATTGGCAAATAATATTGTGTTATTTGACTTTAAATGGAGCTTCTTCTTATTAGAATGTATAGCCTTATCACTTCAGTGTGCATTTCCGCCATTCATGCTAACTAGAATAGATATTTTGCCTAGCTCTTAAGTGTTGAATTTGGAAAGAAAAGTCCTAGTTTACTGCTATAGCAATCAACCACTTTTCCTATATTAGACCATCCAAGTCAATAGTTACCTTATTTTGCATTGTAAAATACTGAGTTTGGACCTATACAACAAGTTCTTATTAGGTTCTTCATCTTGTGTTTTGAATTTGTGACCTAACTTATGGTTGAATGAGTCTTTGGACTGGATTTTCAGCTTTCGTTTCCATACCATAAGCAATTTCTTATTGAGTTAGGATAATGTTTTATCGTTTTGTGGTTGATGCCATGTATTTGTTTGTCATGTTTCTGTTTTACTTACTTCAAAGCTCTGACCAAGAGACAAAAGTATTGCTATGTATGTGAAGATTAACAGCATATTAAGTTTGTATCATTAGTTTATGTGGTTTCTTCATTGTTTTTAATAGGTTACCTTACTGTTTTGCAAGGATTTGTGAAATTTTATTTGTTTGATGTTGAATATATTTTCTTCCTTTATGGTTGTAAGAACAATTAATTCTAAAACCCTTTTGCTTTAGTATTTGATTCACCTTTCTATTCAAACGGTAGTAAAAATGAAGAATAAAGAACGTTTATCTTCCAAAATGATTGTTCTTTGTTCATCTCCTTTCTTTTTTTAAAAAACCATCCTCTTGTGCAATTTCCCAAATTTAAACTATCAACTACAGCAGTAGATAGAAATTATTTAACATTTTTAGCAATTTTAAAGATGAAGTAATGTGCTTGTACTTTTTTTTGTATTTTTGCTTGTATTTGGCTTTCAACTTTCTATAATGGATAGGCGACAGATGAATCTACCAAGAAATAATCCTAAGTATGAAGAAGGAGTTGAATACTTCTTGAGTTTTGCCTTTGCCAATTTAGCTATAAATGAGAGGATTTTATGCCCATGTAGAGATTGCAAAATAGGAATAGTGGTTTCTAGGCAGGAAACCAAAGAACATTTAATTGTTAGAGGTTTTTATTAAAGGGTACACTCATTGGGTTGCGCATGGTGAACTTAATTATATTGATCCATCAACAATTAATTTACATTTGAATGTAGATAGATGGTCTAACAATGTTAACAATATTGAAGGGTCAGATGAGATAGGAGGGTTGGATGACAAGGAAGGATTGCTGCATGACACATTTGGAGTCACAAGAACAGATCATGTAAAGGGTGGTAACATAGATTTTAGAGATGAATTGCTTGACAAGGAGGCTGGAAGGTTTTATAAACTTTTAGATGATTCTCAACAAGATCCGTATTCGGGATGTAAAAAATTCTCAAAACTTTCTTTCATTTTTCGTTTGCTTTATCTCAAGTATAGTGGTAAGTGGAGTGATAAATCCTTTAACAAGCTTCTTGACTTGTTGCAAAAAGTATTCCCTGAGGCATTTTCAAACTTACCTAAAAATATGCATGAAGCTAATAAATTGATGAAGCAATTAGGCATTAGCTATGAGAAAATAGATGCATGTCCCAATGATTGCATTATTTTTTGGAGGGATAGAAAGAGTTGGAAGGAATGCAAGACATGTTAGTATTATGCCTTAGAGGCAATCACTTGTATATTGTATATACCACATTTTATTTTAATAAAAGGCATTATTTATCTTACAGTATCTTTTGTTTACTTTTAGGTAAAATAACTGTTAGATAAAGTCCCTAATACAACACTGTATTAAGAAAATTATGATAGAGATCATGATATGAGATTCCTACTACATTGTATATTAGCATGTTTTAGACTAGCATGATCATGATATTAATGCGTTAAGACTATCATGTTTTAGACTTCCTGATTTGATCAGGCGGTGGTTCTTATATCCGTGAGTATTGAGATACTTAAAGTTAACACATGGATACTTATTAGTGGAACAAGTTCATTGGATGACCTAGCTATGAGATAATCACATGGATAACTATTTAGTGCCAATGATATAATCTCAATATATCAAACGTGCAAGTATCTTTAAACTTGAGATCTCCAAGGTACTTTGTTTGCTGAGCTTTGTGCTTTGATTCCAATCTCTGGAGCTAGATCGAGGGCCGCCTATAGGATGGATATTAGGTACATTGTGAGGTAAATGAATATAGTTGAGAGGGTCAATAAAGGATTCACCACTCCTAATAGTAAGGGTGAATATTTCACGGCCACTTGTAGGAATTACTACTCGAGAAGTCCTTGGCCAAGGCAACCGTGTATTGGAAACAGTTCTAATTGATACACATCTACAGTAGTGAGTTCCTGGTACAAATACTCTAATATTCGGTATTCTGGAAGGAGTTGGCACTAATTTCGTACTCCAATCCGAATGAGATATTGTATGGTGAAAGGAGTTAATTGCACTGTAGTTTGTTATTGAAGGGTTCGTGTCAAGCCACTTGACTTTCTGGACTCTTGGGTGGTCATGATATGTTGCTAGATACCGCTCATGATATGGGAATATGCGTTTATTAATTGATGAATTAATAAACCAACCCTGATTAGAATCAATATGATTAATTCTAATTAATTATGGATTATTAATCTCAAAGACGTTTGGATTAATTCATGTTCGCTACCAATTGACTGGGAAACCTAATAGGTCACACACAATAGAGGATTATATACTCAAGATATTATCTGGTAATATAGTGGGGTTAATTGCGAGAAAGAGAAATTATTGTGGCCAAATTATAATTAGTTATAATTTATGGTCCAAATTGTAATTGTGAGAACTTGATGTTTCTAATTACAATTAGAAAATTCTAACTATTTTAGAATTCTGAGTTGTAGTATTTTTCCAACAGATTTTGTGTGATATGTGAGGATATATGCACGAAATTCCTAGCTTGATGACACACGAAAGCAACTATAAACCCTAGAGAATACACGATCCTTTTCTCTTCTCTCTCTCACTCGTGGTTCTTCACCATAAACCCTAGCCGCCATTATTTGTTTATGCTAGAATATAAATATCTTGGTGCTTAAGTGTCATCCTCCATGTGGATTTTGTTAGAGAAAATCATACACTGTGATTATAATGGTTGGACGTTCAACTCTCGTGATGTTTGAACAAGAGGATTGCTGGATTGCGCCTTGACTTGAAGAAGGAAAAATTTTGTTTTCCACCCGATCAAAGAAAGGTAAAAAGCTGTTACATTTGTTCTCTTTATGTCTTATTTTCCACACATATGTGGATCCTGTAATGGTATCTCGTTTTATTTTTCTGCTACACCATATATGATATGCGTAAGATACCCAACAAGGCATGTAGTCATCTTAGATGGCAGCCATTTGATAAAGATCCTATAGGCGAGAAGAGAAATTTTCCTTACAAGGTATTGTGGCATTTTCCACTAAAGCCTAGATTACAAAGGTTATTTATGTCGCAAAAAATTACTGCTAGTATAAAATACCATAGTGAATGCCGCACAAATGATAGATGTATGAGACACCCAGCTGATTCCCCTTCTTAGAAGTCTTTTGATCATTAATATCCTGAATTTAGTGAAAAGCCTAGAAATGTTAGATTAGGTTTGGCATCTGATGGATTTAATCCATTTCAGAATATGAGTGTATCTCATAGTATATGACCTATTGTATTAATACCTTATAATTGGCCACCATGGATGTGTATAAAGCAATCGAATTTCATGTTATCATTGTTGATACCTGGCCCTTTTGCCCCTAGAAACAACATTGATGTCTACTTACAGCCTTTAATTGCTGAATTGAAAGAGCTATGGGATGTTGGGGTGAAGACCTATGATGCGTCCATAAATAAAAAACTTCCAAATGCGTGCAGTATTACTTTGGACGATTAGCGATTTTTCTGGTTATGCCACTTTGTCAGGATGGAGTACAAAAGGGGAACTTTCATGCCCAATTTGTCACAAACGTACCCATTCCCAGTGGTTAAAAAATGGTGAAAAGCATTGTTACATGGGACATCAAAAGTTTTTAGATCGTAATCATCCTTATCGAAGCGATGGTAGATCTTTTGATGGCAAGGTAGAGCATGGGAGACCTCCACCTGTACTTACTGGTTCAATGGTGGTAGAAGAGTTACAAAATTTTTCCATAATGTTTGGAAAATTAATCAAGGATAATAAAAAATTGCCTTTTAATTGGAAGAAAAAAAGTATTTTCTTTAATTTGCCGTATTGGGAATGGAACATTATACATCAAAATCTTGATCCGATGCATATTGAGAAGAACATTTGTGAGAATGTCATTAACACTTTGTTAGATGGGGATAAATCAAAGAACAATGCTAAGTCTAGACTTGAATTGGTTGAAATGGGTATAAGACTAGATTTACATCCTATTCAAAGGGAAAATGGAAAAGTTTTCTTGCCTCCTACTTCATTTACATTGAACAAGAAAGAGAAGTATAATTTGTAACACCCCACAACCTAGGCTCAACAGGGCTGGGGATGTCGCCCCGTCTAAATGACAAGGGGTCTTTATAACTAGGTCACACAACAAAAATAAAACAATACTTGAAAATTTTAAACTTATTACAACCCAAAAATTCAAGAACAAATCTAAAATAAATTGTTCACTATCATCTCTCAAAGCAACATATGAAATAAATAACATAAAGTCTTCAAGAAGGCAACTTTCTAGCTACTCATCTCCATAGCAAGATTGACCTGAAATCATGGCATAAAAGGTGATGAGATAAAAATCTCAACAAATCCGTGTGTGTGCTTTGAGTGGTTCAAGTAAAACAGTTCATGAAGGCAGGTTGTAAAAATTGCATAAAAGAGAGTACTAGCAAGCAAGAAATAAGGATTAAAAGTAAGAGTGGCGTTTTCCTCTTTTCAAACCATACAAGTGTACAATAAATACAACCACTCAAATGGGCGGCCATTAGTTACCACACATTGGGCCCCATGTTCATATATCGGTCAGAATGCCACACTTTGTGCAGACTGACAAAAAGGTAGGTGTACGGCCTACCAGGTAAGATACTCCTCCTTTTCTACATCCAAACATACCAGTTGTCCACTCTGGCAACACACAGTCCACATGATTAAACTTGCTAGCTTGGACCGGCATGACTAAGTAGTACTGTCGCTTCTCCAAGTTAAGTTCATCTTCTGGAGGTGGCCTCCTGCCAGAAGACTCGCTCTTGTTCTTCAAAACTAGTACTATTACCCTACTCTTATTGAGTACTCAATGTTGAATGTCCCACTTGGGAGAAAACTGATAAAACATTGCTTTATTTAGAAATAGCAATTAAGGGTTTCTAAAGTTCGTGTCAAAGTTGGTTTTAGAAAGAGTTTGGTGTTGAGTAAAACTGCTTGTTAATTTTCAAATAATTTGTTTGACTGAAACAAGAAAGGAAATAGTCCTTAATTGACTTTACAAAAATGAGTGTCCATACACTTCGCATTTGGCTTGCCATAGTAACCTTTTTACATTGAACAAGTTTTATGCAGGAGCTTACCTGATCATTTGTTTGAGTTAATTCAAAGATCCTCAAAAGCTAACCTAACCCCGCCTGGGGTAAACACAAATAATTAGACTCAAGCCAAATTTGCTTCCATAAATAATCCTAGTTCAACTTACTACAATCATGACCCTAATGTCCCAAACTTTAAGGCTAGACGATAAAAAGGATTTTATAAAATAAATCTAGCTTGATAATAAAATAACTAGGGATTGTAAAATAATTACTAATAAGTTATAGGTTCAAATATAATCTTTGCTATTAATAAATAAATTAGGGTTTATTTGATGAAGGGTCCTAAGTCCTAGATAATATTATTAAAATAATAAATTATTACTATTCTCTTAATTAATAATTAATAGTTAGAAAATAATTGATAAATAAAATTAATAAAAAGTAAATTTTAATATATTTTGATAAATGAATTTTAATAGTATTTATGAATATATGACTTATAAGATTAATATTTTACCTATTATGATTATTTATATGAAAGGCTTTATCTAATATTATTATTATATATAATATTTATATATTTTATTTTTAATAAAATATATAATTTATTTGGCTAAAATATCATTATTTCATATAACAATCTAATTCCAAAGCCTCCTAGGGTTTTCGAAATCATTAGATGAAAATATAGCATTAATTTTTATTACTGTAATAAAATTGGCTAACATAAATAGTTTAGGATCAACAAGGTCATGATCATAATTCTCCTATTGCTAACAATAATCATGGATATAAACTCTAACACCAATCAACAAACCATTCAATTCATGAATGAAGACTTAAATCTATAACTGCCATCGCAAGATCCAAACTTCAATAAGCATAATCATATTCATGGCTTCAACAAGAATACAAGAACATAAAACCCTATTCACCAAAGGTGACATAATATTTATCATGCTTAATCATTCATACTAACTCATGATATGAACATGCAACAAACCACAAAATATCATAAAACTCTATCATGTCAAAACATCCTCATACTTCAATCCCAACTCCTTCATACAAACACATACTCAATCTCCAATCATAATCCATCCTTTTCTAACAACATCCAAGAGACATGATCTTTGAATTAAGGAGAGGGTTAAAGAGACATACTCGATTGATGACTACCTTGATGAAGTTTTAAAAGAATCCACATGCTTGGAAGGCTTGATCCGTCCAAGAAGGAAGAAGAGAAAATGGCCACGGTTGAAACAACCATTTCGGCCAAGAGAGAGAGAGAGAGTGTGTGTATGTGTGTTAGTATATTATTTTAAAGATTGAAGAGAAAAGAAGATGAACATAATCGTTCATGGTTACCTTGAGAGAGTTCTTGAACCTTCAAGAAATTTCTAGTGTTTTGATCTGGTAGCAGCATTTTATTTTCAGCGTTTGATGTTATAAAATACAGAAATGGATTCTAGAGGGTGAGTAGACGTGATATGGAGTTTTTGGGAGAGATTGGAGGTGTTTGGAGTGGTCTTAGGCTTGGAGAATGGTGGTGTGTGTTCTTGGTGTTCTTGGGAGGAATGGAGAGAATGGAGAGAAGCTAGACGAAATTTTGTTAGATGGGGTTGGTCGAATGGATTGGGGAATCCTTATGATTGAATTTTCAGATTAGGGAAAAGAAGGAAAGCTAGTTGTTTGAAATTCAAAAGAAGTATGGATATAAACTCTAACACCAATCAACAAACCATTCAATTCATGAATGAAGACTTAAATCTATAACTGCCATCGCAAGATCCAAACTTCACTAAGCATAATCATATTCATGGCTTCAACAAGAATACAAGAACATAAAACCCTATTCACCAAAGGTGACATAATATTTATCATGCTTAATCATTCATACTAACTCATGATATGAACATGCAACAAACCACAAAATATCATAAAACTCTATCATGTCAAAACATCCTCATACTTCAATCCCAACTCCTTCATACAAACACATACTCAATCTCCAATCATAATCCATCCTTTTCTAACAACATCCAAGAGACATGATCTTTGAATTAAGGAGAGGGTTAAAGAGACATACTCGATTGATGACTACCTTGATGAAGTTTTAAAAGAATCCACATGCTTGGAAGGCTTGATCCGTCCAAGAAGGAAGAAGAGAAAATGGCCACGGTTGAAACAACCATTTCGGCCAAGAGAGAGAGAGTGTGTGTGTATGTGTGTTAGTATATTATTTTAAAGATTGAAGAGAAAAGAAGATGAACATAATCGTTCATGGTTACCTTGAGAGAGTTCTTGAACCTTCAAGAAATTTCTAGTGTTTTGATCTGGTAGCAGCATTTTATTTTCAGCGTTTGATGTTATAAAATACATAAATGGATTCTAGAGGGTGAGTAGACGTGATATGGAGTTTTTGGGAGAGATTGGAGGTGTTTGGAGTGGTCTTAGGCTTGGAGAATGGTGGTGTGTGTTCTTGGTGTTCTTGGGAGGAATGGAGAGAATGGAGAGAAGCTAGACGAAATTTTGTTAGATGGGGTTGGTCGAATGGATTGGGGAATCCTTATGATTGAATTTTCAGATTAGGGAAAAGAAGGAAAGCTAGTTGTTTGAAATTCAAAAGAAGTAATTTAGGGAGTGAATTAAGGTAGAAAATATGGTAAGAATAGCTTGGTTGATGGAGGTCCTTGGAGCTGCTATGGCCGGCTAGAATTAGCTGAGGTTTTGCTGAAATGAACAAGGTTGAAGGAGCTATAGGGTGGCCGAATGGTGGAGGAAAATTCTGGTTAGTTGAGGCTTAATCCATGGAAGTTTTCATGGAGTAATTTGCTTAAATTTTGAATTCCAATTGAAGGCTTGATTGTAGTGATTGAAGGAGTGATTTAAGGAGTGGCCATGAAGCTCTTTCGTGCTGATCAATGGAGGAGGGTGGTGGAGGTTAGTTCATGGCTGACTAAGGTTGTTTTCACAGAAAGTTGGAGTGGTTTTTCGGACAAGGTTGAAGAGGAAACAAGGCTGGAATTACTGGTTGTTCATTCGAGAGGTTTGCTAGAATTTTTGTGCAGATTTTTCTACCATATTCCAGCCGACTTGCAGAAGGTTTGAAGGGATATTGGAGGGTACTGTAAGGCTGGTTTCCAGCCTTCTTTATGGAGGAAAGGCAAAGATGAATTACTGGTTTGAAAGGTGGAAGAAACAACCTGTTTTTGGACTACTAGGCATTCGAAGTTGCTCAGAATTTTTTTTTTTTTTTTTGTTTGCACAGCTTTGTGCAGTCTAAATTTTGGAAAAGTTTTTCAGTCTTCCAGCTAAACAAGTTGATTATTTTTCAGGCAGCATTTGAGTAAGAAAAATGGTTGAAGTTTTCAAAAACTAGGCTGACCATGAAGCTGGAAAAATTTCAGATTCCTACCATGGAGAAGATGAACACTATGGAATGGAGTTTTGAAGGTTCAACTATGGAGATTAATTCTCTTGGGAACCTTCCATAACCCTTCCCTATTTTTAGCCAAAACTCTATCCTCTAAGATCCATTTTTGAAACTCCAAGATCAAAGAACCTTGCTGGAATTGTCTGGAAATAAAAATGGCTTGGATAAATTGAGCAACTTAATTGATAAAGAATTAAGGTAAGCTAGAGAGCAAAAAGGGCATGAATCCCCTAAGAATTTTTTGTAGGGCACAAGAGTAGGATTAAGACATTCCCTTCAAGTCTCCCTTACAACAATCACTCCTACTCCTTCCTATGGCATGCAAGGGCCAAAAATAGCCTACCTTATACAAAAATAAAATTAATCATACTAAAACTTAAATGATGGGATTTGAACTCAATACCTTAAGGATTAATTCCAAAGCTCTAACCACTAAACTACAATATCTCTTTTTTCTTATTCTCTCTCCTAAATATTCTTCCTATTTAATCATCAAGCTATCTCCCTATTTTCACTTCAAGCAAAATGACCATTTTGCCCTTCCTACTCAACAAGCACAAGTAAGCCTTCTAGACTATAAATCACAAATCCAAAGCACATGAAATCATTCAAAAATATATTTATGTATGCAAAAAAATATGTTATGCATCCCGACCCCCTTACTCTAGGGTTGGTTTTAGTTGGGGTTTCACATAATTTCTGTAAAGTGCTGAAAAAAGTGAAAGTTCTAGATAGATACTCTTCTAATGTTTCACGTTGTGTGCAACTCAAGCCACCAAAGATATTTGGCCTCAAAATTCATGATAATCATATTTTGATGCAATAGCTGATGCCAATAGCTTTAAGAAAATGTTTACGTAGATCTGTGTGGTCTCTACTTATTAGATAAAGTCATTTTTTTCCGAATTTTATGCTCTAAAAAGATTTTTCCTCAATGTGTGGTTCAACATGAAAAGGACATCAATGTTATACTATGCCAACTAGAAAAGGTTATCCCTCATTTTTTTTTATGTGATGGTGCATTTAATTGCACATCTAGCAAGAGAGGTGAAATTGTTTGTGAATTTACAATTTTATTTGTGCACAATTACATTTGGAAAAGACCCATTGCGTTTAAGTAAATGGTCCATGTGAATGGAGGTCTTTCACAGTAAGGTATGGATCACAGGTTACTTAACACATAAACTTTTGTTCTTAACCGATTGATGAGAATGGGAATCTCATCATGTCTAGGTTATTATGTTGTGAATTCTAAATGGGGAATGGCTTACCTTTAGCCAGTGAGTAGTCCACTCACTTCACGACATAAGCGTATTTTGAATACGTAGAACATGACCTGTAGTAGTGGCTTCTAAAAGTACTATATAGTAGAGACCTAGACTACTACTGCTACAGTGTGGACTAGTACTCTACGACTTGGGTATGAGTTGGTGGTCTGACGAAACTGGAAGCATATACTTTGATATGCTATAGTTGAAGTTCTATCGTAGGGCCAATATACTTGCATGTTGGGTATGTGTGACTAGTTAGTTAAAATAAACTTGTACAAGATAGTTTCTATACTATATCGTCCTTTGTGGTTATCTGAATGATCTAAATATCCAGGGCCTTGGGAAACATGACTTGGATGTTTGCATTAGGGTAGCTCCATTGGAAACCGGAAACAATCCAGGAAGTCATGGATCATTGGACTAGAGTCCTAAGGATGGTAGATGTCATTTAGAGAGGTGTTAGTACACTTCTTCCTCTCTGAATGTACGGCAATGTATAGAGTGGTATTTTAGTCATTACACCTGTAGGTCGGAGACTTTGCTAACGCAGCACTGTCCTTAGGGTCAATATTTCCTTATGGTGATATCAGGAAATATTTAAAATGCAAAATACAGCTATTTATATGGCAAGGGTATTTTGGTAATTTTAGTAGCCGAGGCGGTATGTCTTTTGGTCTCCAGTATAGACCGTGAGTCCTAATTAAATATGGGCTAAGGAATTAAATTAAATTAAATAGAATTTATTTTATTTAAGTAGCATAATTTAATTATTAGGATAGAATAAAATAAACGTCCATGGAGAGAGAGAATTAATTAAATTAGTTTAGTGGGTTAATTAATTATTTAGAGCTTTGGCCCAGTTTGAATAATTAGGGATTAACCTGGGACTAAACTAATTTAGGAATATTTAATTGGACTGGTTTATTTGAGCTAGAAAAATTAATTACTTGTTAGACCATTAAGTTGGTTATAACTAGAATAATTAATTAAGCCCAATAAGCTAAACTAAGAGTCCAATAGCCCAGTCCAGTTTAACCTAGGATTTTATTTAGGTTAAACAGGAGGATTGGAAATAACGTTATGACAGAACACATGATCTAAGAGACGACTTCTTCTCTGTAGAGCCAGACGTCTCTCTCTCTCTAGGAAAATTTCCCTAGTTTGTTAGTTGTTCACCAAACGGTAGTTAGGCAGGCCATATACTAGAAGACCAAGAGTTCGGCATATACATACATGAAAAGGCAGAGTAAGAGGCTTGTAGAAATCGCACTAGAGGCTTCCACCATCACCCCTACCCCAGTTGCGCCCGTTCTAGTCCAGCCACCTTTGAGAACCAGAAGGAGAGCTAAAATTTTAAAACATCGGGATTGGGACAGGATGCAACTGGCGCCGGCTAGGGCTGCCAGAGCCAGTGCTGGCCCTGCCCTGGAATCCCTATTCTTGTTTTTCTAGTTTTTTATGTTCGTTTTTGTTGCATGCTCCGTGTTTTTATGCTTTCCGCGCCTTCATTGATATCTAACTTTTTCATATTATAGTTTAACTTGAACTGTGAGAAGGAGCCTGACAAAGTCTTATGGACCATGTCCACCTAGCTTTTAGGGATAATAGTGGCCCTCAGGACTTTTGCTTCTTTGAAAGTTGCAATTATTTTGAGTATATATTCTCTAACTGATGCTTCCTTTGCTATCCTGGTGTTTATGATTACCCTAAGAGCCTTATGTGTTGTAAGCTGGCTCTTGTCAGTGAACATTGTGGCCAATAACATAGTCATAAGAAGTAGCCATGCACTCGTGTTTGGACTGTAGCATATTTGATATAGCGGACTACATATAGCAGCAAGCTATCTTGTTAGCTTTTTCTATGCCTTTTCAGGCTAATGCTCCTCATCAGCAAAACTCTCCCCAATCACAGGATAGGGATCATATAGGACAACTTTACTCCTCAACAATGAGTATTATGTCCAGGTTCCTTTTCCAATCTATGTAATTTGGACACGTCAAGTTACTCTCTCCAAAAATGATGGCCGAAAGACTAAAAGAAGCACCGACTATTTCTGAAATTCCAAAAATAAAATAAATCTTAGTTTGTGTAAATTTCAACAAATAATTTTTGCACTTTATTCTCATGTTATATCTAGATAATAGTTAACCCTATCACTATCACCTATAGCAGGATCGATTTAGCTCTTTTAAAAACTGACATAGCTTCGCGAAAATATTAACAGTTTTTGTAGCTAAGTATGTTAACCACCACAAATTGACTACCCTTCTAAGTAATAATCTAGAAAATAACTCCATTGATGGGATGGTCATTTCTTCTTAATTCCTATGGACAGACTGAAATGACTGTGGGAAAAATAAATAAGCAGTAGAAGATAGCAAATTAATTTTTTTCTCTAGCCAAAGTTTAGGAATATTTACTTCTAGGGCATTTTACTTGTATAACTGGAATTGAATTTGGATTTGATGGCGCTTCTTGAATGGGAATGTCCACTTGTTCTGCGGGCACATCAGCTAACCGTTGGCTACTTTGCATTAAACACGTACTACATTTGTTAGCTCTTGACATTCCAGAGTATTCTTTAACTTCCATGAACCTCTACCGGTGAAAGTACAACTAGGGTGAAGAAGGTTGGAAGAAAAACAAAAGAGCTAAACGTTAAAGGAAAACAAAAGGAAAAACAACAAGAAAATGACGGCCTTAGTTCTCGTTTTAGAAGGAAAAATGGAAAGCTCTATTTCTTAATGAAAATTGATCAACCTTTTCAAGGCACATGTGATGCCTATTTAAAAGAAAACCACAGCTTTCCTATTCCTTCACAAAACAAAAACCAGCCAACTTCCTATTTTTTTTCCCCTTGTTTTATTTCCTTTCCTTTTCTTTTCCACATGGTGGCTGGCAACTATCCCAGGTTTCCAAATAACCTGTAGATTCCACCAAAAAACCATAATGGGTCATGTAATATTAATTAGTCCAATGACTAATTAAATAGCTCTCTTATTAATTAATTAATCCACTTAGACCCAATATAAAATAGTCCAAGATAATTAATTAATAAAATTAGTTTTTAATTAATTAATTAAAATATTTTGGCCTAATATAAAATTATTCAAGATAATTAATTAATAAATAAATTAATTAAATTGGTCCAGTTAATTATTAGAACATATATCAATTCTTAAACAAGAATCATTAGAAGATGAAGGATGTTGCATGCTTTTGTGGATTTGAATGGTTACTTCCTCATCCCCAACTCTAAGTGTCAACCTCCTCCATGAACATCAATTAATGCCTTTGCTGTAGCTAGAAAGTGTCTACCTAAGTTTAAAGGGACTTTGAAATCTTCATCCATGTCAAGAATAACTAAATCCACTGGAAATATGAATTTGTCAACTTTTACAAGTACATATTCTATTGTACCCCTAGGATATTTGATAGATCTTTCTGCGAGTTGAATACTCATCCTAGTGGGTTGGGGTTCTCCTAAGCCTAGCTTTTTAAATGTTTTATATGGAAATAAATTAATGGTAGCACCTAAGTCAGCTAATGCATTACAGAAATTAAGAGTGCCAATTAAACATGGAATAGAGAAACTCCCTGGATCATTCTCTTTGTGTGGCAAATTCTGTTTGTCCTGCAATATGGCTGAACATTCTTCATTTAGTACCACTGTGGACAATTCTTCCAATCGCTTTTTATTTACGAGATGCTTTTGAGAAATTTGGCATATTTGGGCATGTATATTAAGGCTTCACTGAGTGGGATGTTTATGTGTAGCTGTTTGAATATCTCAAGGAATTTGTCAAATTGGGCATCTTTTCAGGCTTTGTGTATATGGTAGGATACGAAATTTTAGGTTAAAAAGTTGAATTTCTAATAGGATTTTCGGGAGATGGGAAGGGTGTAGCCAACGCCAGTTCACAAGATAGCCGGCGCCAGTTCTCTTCCTCCAGCTGGTGCTGGTTGCAGTTTGCAATGTCTGGCAACTCCTTTCCACTCCATAATGTGACAGTAGGTGTTTTCTCTTTGTCTATTGGTGTTAGTTCTTGAGATTTTAGTACCATGTCAGTCAAAAATTAGATTTGTCGTTCCATGTTGTGGATTATCTCTTCAAACTTTTCAAATATGGAATCTATTTCTTGGAAGCGTTTTGCGACATGTACAACAAATTTTCCAATCATTGTCTCTAACTCAGTCGATTCAGGTGCTTTGAGTGTTATCTCAGAAAAGTAATGGGGGTATTGCCCCTTATTAAGCCTCCTCTGGTTCTAATTTGCCATTTCACCTAAACATAGACGATAGTTAGATAATGGAATTCATAATTCAAACAAAATTAATAGAACAAAGTAGTCAATTAAACATAGTCAAAGTTAGTAAATTAGATTATAAAGATACACAAAATACAAAAGATGGAACCTTTTTGTGAAAAGAACAATTGTACAGATTTACATACTTACATATTTATATGGTTAAATCAACAAAATCCAAGCTTTCATTATATTGTTCCCCGACAACGGCGCTAAAAATTTGTTGTATTTGAATTTGGGTATAAAAATCATATAAAAATAAGCACATTTCCAATCAAATTTAAATTAAAACATTAACCCCAAATTATACATATGAGCAAGCATACTCATCATTAAGCATATCATAGGGTTTAAAACGAGTGTTGGTCTTCAAGGAACAAGTATGCCGTAATCACTTTTCTTTCATTATTTAACCAACTCAATAAAGGAAAAAAGAATAAAAAAATAATAATAATAAAAGAAAATAAAACAAAAGAATATACACATGTCAAGAATGGAGAATTATGTAACTCAAACCATTACTTTGACAAACATGATCTTAAAGTACTCAATCATTATCATAACTAATCATTATTTTGGCATCATGAAGGATTAAGATAGATTCACTTCTTTTTGAATCCATGAAATCACTATCTTCTAGACAAATTAGCATCACATATTTTGTCTGAACTAATTCACCCAAAAGATGCATTAAATACAATCCTTGATTAAATTTTCATATTCTGGCAAACTTAAAATATGAAATTAACCAATGAATCCATATTCTGTCAGACATCAATTAACTTTTAATTACCTAGTTCTTAGCAATTAACCAATTTTTCAAGCAAGTTAGGAGACAACAAATATGAAATTAATGAATTGAGATCACCATCAATCTCTTTTTCAAGCAAGTTAATAGAGGAAACAACAAATTAATCCCTTAATCAGCATAAGTAATTAAATACCAAGAATAATAATCAATTAATCAAAAGATCAAAGTAACTCTAAAAATCATGAATACCTAAAATAATGTCAAATTATAATAAAACAATTAATACATCATTGTTCAAGAAAAGAAAACAAAGTTAAAAGAAAGCACTCATAGACAAGCCTCCTTATTTTTCCTTCGTAGACCCTCTTGTACAATCCTCATTGATTTGAAGAATTTCTCCTTGATTTTGAGTGATTTTTTGTTTTGATCCATGAATCCTCTCATTTTCTTTGTGGTTTTCCTCTATTTATAGGCTTTAGAAGTGCCTAAATTTGTTCTTCTAGGGTTTCTGGCCTACTAGAAGTAGGAAAATACCAAAACTCTACAAATTACCAAAAAAACACATGCAAAATTCGAGGCACCACCGCAGTAGCAGTGCCCAACCGGCGCTGCCTGTCCTGCCTAGGGTTGGTGCCGGTTGTGGTCTGTTTCTCTATTTGTTCATCGATTTTTCTTGATTTTCGTGCCACTTCTTCCAGTGTGCAGACGGCACCACCTCTGAGCTTCCAACCGGTGCCAGTTATGTTTTGTTTAGCTCTGTTTCACCGATTTTTAGGGCCTAGAAGTGTGTGTCAGTAGCACGTGGCCGGCGCCAGTTCTCCTGTCCTGGCCGACACTGGCTCCATTCTGTTTAGCGACGTTTTTATCTTATTTTACCCCTAAAATCTGAAATAATACACAAAATATCTTTCCAAGGATATAATCTCAAATATGAAGGAATATGACCAGTTATTGAACAAAATGTATCACAAAATAGCCTCAAATAACTAGGAAATATATGACTAATTTAGGCCCTATCACAAACCGCTTCTTTAGAAGCTTCTGAAGCGAGTACATACTCAGCTTCCATAGTAGAATCAGTAATACAAGATTGTTTTACACTCCTCTAAGAAATAACTCCTCTAGATAAGGTGAAAATATATCTACTAATGGATTTTCTTTCATCTTTATCTACCTGAAAGTCTGAGTCCATGTAACCAGTAAGAACTAAGTCATCGACCCTGTCAACCAGCATATAATCTCTTGTTCCTTTCAGTTACTTGAGAACATGCTTTACAGTTTGCTAATATTCTTCCCCAGGGTTTGACTGATACCTAACAACCATGCCTATTGCAAGGTAAATATCTGACCTAGTACTAATCATAGCAAACATTGGAATTCTCACTACCGAGGTATAAGGAATCCTACTCATCCTTTCATTTTCTTCCTGTATCTTAGGATATTGTTTGGAAGATACGGTTAATCCTTTCCTAAAGGGTATGATTGCCCCTTTATACTGATCCATGCTGAACGTGGTCAATATCTTGTCAATATAAGTAGATTGGGATAAGCATAACATTCTTTGCTTCCAATCTCTAAGAAGTTTAATTCTAAAAATGTAGCTAACTTCTCCCATATATAATAATTGACTTGATAGCCAAACATTTATAGATGATAATGTCCCTACATCATCAATCCCAATGAGTAGAATGCCATCTAAATAAAGTACCATAAAAAAATACATTGTTGGCATATGTTTTCCTATATATATAGTAGTTCGAAGGGCGTTCTCCTATGTTTTGACTTATGACAAACATTGATGTGGACTAACTTGTGTGATCTATATGTTATAGGACATGTTTGACCTTAATTCTTCCAAGGTGTAAAATTTGAATTACCAAGTAACTCTTGAAGCAATAGAGTCCGAGAATGGATGATCGAGCTTAAGAGATTGTATACCGAGAATTTGTTATGGAAGAACCTTAGACTAGGAATCTTTGTAAAGGTATTTTTGTATGTAAATTCCTATTTCTTCTTTACCTAATGATTCAGTTTAATTCTACCTTGAAGCACTAAAACAAAAAAAATTTAAAATTTTAAATCTCCAAAATTTTGGATAGAGTGATTTGAGTGAACCTGCATCCAAAATTCTTTGAACAGTATCAAATCAATTCTGTTTGAAAAAGTAACATTTTCAACTTACCTTTTGGATGCACCATCGTCCAAAATGTGGGTCCAAAACTCTAGCAATTCTAACAGCGAAAACTAGCTATTTTCTAACCTTTGGAACTCTACTTTATGTCTCTATAAAAGGCTTCAAAACTCGATTTGAAAGTAGATTTTTTTCCTATCCTTCTAAGAAACACTCTTATTCTATAGAAAATAAAAATCTCCTTTATCAAAGTGCTTCAAAATGAAATGAAATTATGTCTAAAAGGTAAAAGTGTTTGAGCTTATTCTTCATGTATATCTGCTCAAAGAAGTGAGCCACTTTTGTTTCATTTATTTTCAATCATCTTTGTGTATCAAGATTGTAATGTAAAACCCATTTGGAATGAACCTTAATTTGTTGATTGATTGAGAGGTTTTGGAAAACCAAGTGTGGTGATCCTCTATTGTATTTGGTATAGATTGATACCATTAAGTTGGGTAAATAAAATCTGGTTGAAAATTCTTAAATATGAGCTTAAGGTAGTGGATGTAGACCTTGGTAGATCAAACCACTGTAAATCTCGTGTTATATCTTTCTGCATTTATTTTCAAATCAGGTGCAAATCGTTCTAGCTCAAATTTTCTTAGTTCCTTAAAAAAAATCTTTAAAGGCTCTCACCAACCCATTTTCAATCCAGCATTAATTGCATCATGCATCTTATCTTATTCTAAGTCTAGATATTTCTCAAGTCATTACAAAAAGCTCTTGTTGTTGCAAGTGTTGTTGGTCAAAAATTCGAAGAGCATTTCTTTCTCTCAAAGTAAATTTTATTCAAGAGCATTTTCTTTTTTAATTTGCCAAAAACCTTATTCACCCCCTCTAAGATTTTTCAATATGCATGGCTCATCTACGTTATGTATGAAACCATAAGACTTTATAGTCTCATCAAAATGTATGTTCTATACTCGTGATGCTTACTTAAGACCATAAATGGACTTCTTAAGCTTACAGACTATATGCTCTTGGTTTTTCGTAACAAATCCTTCAGGTTAGGTCATGTAGATGTCTTAAGAAAGACTGTCTTGAAATAAGAGAATGCTTATGGATTTAAGCATGGTAACAGGTGAAAAAGTATCCTCATAATCGATCCATTCTTTTTGAGTATAACCTTTTGCAACCAACCTTACTTTAAAAGTTTTCACATTTCCACCCACACCTCACTTTCTCTTATATACCCATTTGCACCATACGGATTTAATCTCTTCAGGTGAAGTGACATTATTCCAGACTTGATTGAGATACATAGATTCAATCTCAGCATCTATTTCTATTTGACAATGGCCTCATTGTATCTAGTGGGATCTTGTTCCTGATGATCAGAAACTATCTCAAAGGCTTCTCTAGTCCATCTTTTAGAAACTCTAGAAATCCTCCCACTACGACGTGGTTTATTTTGTATAGGAGTATCTAGTTATGCCTCTTTAAGCTTCTCAATTGGGGTACTTGAAGTTGAAGTATCAATCAACTTCTCTTCTAATTCCACCTTCTTCAAAATCTTAGTAGATACAACTTGTTCATCCTCTAAGTACCTAGCATGAGCACTAATTAGTACTTTCTTCGAAATTCAAAAGCACGAAACAATTCATTGTTGATTGCCCAGTTGCTAAAGAAATGGAAGGCAGAATGCTTAAGAAGAAGAAAAAAGATCTAAAAGCAAAGAAGGACAAAGGATCGATGGGGACGTAGGACCAAAATGAGTCCGAGTCTGAGGTTGATGATTCTAAAACGAAACTGCCAGCATATGCTTTATGGCAATGAAAATAAGGTAAATTCTACTACAACTAATTCCTTATCTAATTTGTATAATTCTGATCATGAAAAGCATGATGATCTAAACAAATTGCTGGTTGACATGTTCCATGAGCTGAAAAAGCTGTCTAGAAGAAATAGAGAAATGAAAATAAAAATTGACTATTAGATGGGTGGGAATGTAGAGTTATTAAATGAGAACAAAGCATCTCTTGAGTCACTTATGTGTGCTATTTTGGAAAAGAATGTTATCATTACTACCCTACAGATGTATCTCTAGAAAATGAATGCTTACATGATAAAATTCATTCTCTTGAAAGTATGGTTAGCAAGTTTGAAGATGTGAAAAATAAAGTCAATGATCTTACTACATGCATTGAAAAGTTTACAAATTGCAAGAACAACTTGGAAAAATTTCTTGATGCTTAACACTTAGCTAGAAATCGAAATGGCCTAGGTTATATACATGAAATCAAGGATAAAAATCACAATCTTCACTTTATAAAAGTTGTCTCATCATATATGACACACAAATTGTGCACATATTGTGAAAAAATTGGACACAAAGCATCTAGATGTCATGTTAAGAAGAAAATCGAATTCAGTGCAAAAATATTTTGGAAAATTAGAGGAAACACTACTAACCCCCATAGACCCAAAAAAATATGGATACAAAAAATCACTCTTCCTTCTCACGTATAGGTACATTCTTTGGAAAAAAATAAGCTTCACAAAGTGATTTTTGGATAGTGAATGTTCAAGACATATGACTGGAAATGCAGCTCTACTAGAAGATGTGCAAACCACAAATGAATGATTCGTTACCTTTGGAGACAAAAAGAAAGGAAAAATTCTTGGTAGGGGTAACATTGGTAAAGGTTCTTCGTTATAAAGCAAGTGTTATTAATTGATGAGTTTAAATATAAATTGCTTAGCATTAGTCAATTGTGTGACAATGGTTGCAAAGTTATTTTTGAGTAGGACTCTTGCTCTATCGTGGATAGCTCAAATAATGAAGCAATCTTTGTTGCCAATCATGTTGGAAATGTTTATACTTTTTATCTAAATGATCTTATAGCTCATGGTATTAGATGTGTTTCTGTGCATGACAATGATAGCTATCTTTGGCATAGAAGATTAGGCTATATATCCTTTGATTTGCTAAATAAATTATCTTCAAAAGAGCTTGTTATGGAACTACCCAAAATGAAGTTTGATAAAAGTAAAATTTGTGATGCATGCCAATTTGGAAAACAAATCAAAACTTCTTTCAAACCCAAGAAAATGATTTCCACCTCAAAACCTCTTGAATTAATTCATATAGATTTGTTTGGCCCAATGAGGACCACTACCCCTGGTGATAAGAGGTATGCTTATATGTTAGTTGATGACTTCTGAAGATTCACTTAGATTTTATTTCTTGGACAAAAGGACGAAGCCTTTTTTGAATTTTCAAAACTGTTCTAGTGTGTCCAAAACTTTATTGGATGCAAATTGATTTCTATTAGAAGTGATAATGATAGAGAATTTTGCAGCATTGAATTTACACACTTTTGTGATGAAAATTAAGTATTTCACAACTTTCCAACAGCTAAAACACATCAACAAAATGGTGTTGTTGAGAGGAAGAATTGAACTATGCAAGAAATGGCTAGATCCATGATTTGGGAAAACTCCCTTCTAAAATATTTTTAGACTGAAGTTGTAAATACAGCATATTATATTATAAACCGAGTGATGTTGAGACCTTTCTTAAGAAAAACACCTTTTGAGCTTATATTTGATAAAACTCCATCAATTTCTTATTTCAAAGTATTTGGCTGCAAATGTTTTGTCCTTAATACCCTAGACAATCTTGGAAAATTTGATAGCAAGTCCGATGAGGCCATATTCCTTGGGTACTCTTCCGATAAAAAGGCATATAGAGTATACAATAAAAGAACTCTATGTGTGAAAGAATCTGTACATGTTGTCTTTGATGAATCTAACATTTATACTTTAAAGAAAGATAATGATGATGCAAAAAATTCAAAGAAAAGAGGGAAAGAACAACACAAAGCACTACCAAAGCAAGAAATTGAAGAATTCACGGAAAAAGAATTACTAAAGGATTGAAAATACAAAATTGGTCATTCAAAAGAGCAAATCATAGGTGATCCGAGCTACGGAGTCAAAATTAGACGGTATTTCATGGATAATTTTACTCTACTCTCAAGTATAAAACCCAATTGTTTTGATGCAGCTTTGCATGATGATTTTTGGATAATTTCTATGCAAGAAGAGCTGGACCAATTTGCGAGAAATCAAGTTTAGAAACTTATCCCTAGACCACTTGATCATCCGGTTATTGATACCAAGTAGAGTTTAGAAACAAACTTGATAAACATGGAGCTATTATTAGAAATAAAGCTAGATTGGTTGCCCAAGGATTCAATCAAGAAGAGGGCATTGATTATGATGAAACATTTGCTCCTGTTGCTAGATTAGAATCATAAGAATGCTTCTTGTCTTTGTATCTTTCAAAAGCTTTATACTTTATCAAATGGATGTTAAAAGTGCATTTCTAAATAGTTTTATTGAGGAGGAAATATATATAGAACAATCTCTGGGCTTTACTCATGAGCATTTTTCAAATGAAAGGCTTAGTGGATTCTTGCTCTCAAAAGGTTTTTCTAAAGGATTGATTGATATTACACTATTTATTAAGTCGGAAAATTTTGGTGATCTTCTTATTGCTCAAATTTATATTGATAATATCATTTTTGGAGCTACTAATGATTCCTTGTGCAAGATGTTTGCTAAGACAATGTAGCAAGAATTCGAAATGAACATGATGAAAGAACTAAACTTCTTTCTTGGGCTACAAATCAAACAAACCAAGGATAGAATCTTCCTAAATCAAACTAAGTATGCTAAGAAATTGCTCAAAATGTTTGGTAAGAACGAAGCCAAAAAAATTTGCATACATATGAGCATTTTCCTAAAACTTGACAAGGATGGAAAGGGTAAGAAGGTAGATGAATCTAAGTATAGAGGTGTGATTGGAAGTCTACTCCGTCTCACTACTAGCCGGCCAAATATCATGTTTTTAGTTTGTCTTTGTGCCTGGTTTTAATCATGTTCAAAAGAATCACACCTATGTGCCATGAAATGCATCCTTAGATATTTAGTTAGAACATATGATTATAACTTATGGTATCCTCATACTAACACATTTGATCTTATAAGATATACCAATGCGGATTATGCGGGCTATAAAGTTGAACGAAAAAGCACTAGCAGCTACTGCCAATTTCTTAGACACTCTTTAGTGTTATGGCATAGCAAGAAGTAAGCCTGTGTATCCTTATCCACAACCGAGGCCGAATACATTATAGCGGGAAGCTGCTGCACCCAAATTCTGTGGATGAAAAATACACTGCTTGATTTTAGCCTTAAGTTTAATTGCGAACCTATATTATGTGACAATACAAGTGCTATCAATCAAACTAAGATTCCTGTTCAACATTCTAGGACTAAGCATATAGAGGTTAAACATCATTTTATCCGTGATCATGTGCTTAAGGGAGATGTATGTGTTGAATATATTTCAACTAATGAACAACTTGCTGATATCTTTACAAAACCTCTAGCCGAAGAAAGATTCTCCAATCTGAGAAGTGGTTTAGGAATTACAAAGATCGTATGACTGACATATTTGCACAAGACTTTTTTTTTTTTTTTTTTTTTTGCAGAACCACTGAAGACACATCTTTTGGAAGCAACATTTTAGAAAAGAAGTCCAAAACTCACTTTTGAAGAAGTCCTTTTTTGGATGTATATTTCGAATCAAGCAAGAATCCAAAACGGAATCATCTCTGATGCTTCGTATTTCCTTTTAAAATAACTACTTATAGATTTTCATTTTTGAATTTCAAAATATTAGTGCCTTTCTCAAGATGTCTTTTGAAATCTCTGATGAAAATGGCTTTATCAATGTACTTGATTGTACTTTCTGTCACAACTTCCTAGTGTCTCGGGTTGGCTATTTTAACCAAGATAGCCCGTGTGACTCTAGCTACTTCGTAAGACTAACTTAGGAAAGGTTAGCTAGATCAGCCTAAAGGGAACGAAAGATAGAAAAAGAGATGGAAATAAGGTGGTTAAGTGTTTAAATGGAAGCTAAATGGGAAAACGATGAGATGGCTAAGAGAGCTCTTGAAAGAACTTTCCTTGTATTCTCCAAACTTGGATGGTTACAAATGGGAGGGCTTGGCCCTATTTATAGGTAAGCCTTGGGTCTAGAATATTCTTGCAAGTTTCACATACACGTTGGCCACTTGCTATGCAACTTGCACATCTACTATATTCTAGAGAATTTTAGCCTACTCTTGTCTCATATGTACAATTCTAGGCATTCTTCCATACAAGCCTAGAGACTCCTAGAATACCCTAGAATGTTTGACCAATGTTTGACCGTATGTCCCGTCTGGTCCCGTCTTGGTACCTTTCGATCGGATCTAGAACGTTCTACCGTTTGACCAATGACCAATGATTGTCGGTCCCCTCTGGGCCGTTCTAGAACGTTCTGATCCCTTCTGGGCCGTTTTGGGTTATTCTAGCCTTGAGCGCCTGTACTGCCCGTGTCGTGTCCCAGTCCGTCTCGTACTGGCACCCTTGTCGTGTGCCCATCACGTGCTATTGTGTGCCAGCCTTGTGTTTTGCTCGTGTCTTTCCCGCACTCGTCCGTGTCGAGCTCGAGTCGTGCTTGCACCTGTCTTGCTCGCGATTCTCGTGCAGTGCGCGAGTCGTGCTTGCACTGGGCACTCATCTGGCCCGTTCCAAACTTAACCATGCACCTAGCTCCCGTTTGTCCTATTCTAGCCCCAGACTGTCTCGGTTGGCTTTAGGTCCTTCTAGAGTCAACCCCGGGAGACCATGCCTGTTTTGGTTCGTTTTCATCCTGTTCGTTCTGAAACCTTCTGGAACCTTCAAGACTATCACATCTTGGTCTGTTCTTATCCTTCGGTCTCTGTCCATTCTATTGGGCGTTCTTCCATCCCTTCGGCACGTTATTCTATCCCTTGTGCACATCTTGACCCAACGTCCCATTTTTGTGTTGGTTAACCTCCCCAGTGCCTCATTTATGTATAATGGTGCCCATTTTCACACTTAGGCACCTATCATCCCTTATTGTCACTCGTCGTCCCATTGGGTGTCGTTCTGTCCTCGGGTCATCACGATGCGGTCCGTGACATCATCCCCTACTTGAATGAGGCATCGTCCCTTATGCCTTGGCCATCCCATTGGCCTGTCCCTTAGGCAAATCGTTTCTCTTCACCATGTGCTCTCGTCTTGGTGGGTGCTGCTTTGGACGGTCCTTGGGTGTCCTTTACAAGTTCCTATCTTGGATCGTAAGTTTCCTGAGTGTAGTAGGCCCATCCTCCTTTACGATTACCGTGAGTCTTGGCTCTTCCTTTTGGACTCTCCCTTCGAGTTGCTATGGCCTTGACCCGTTCTCTTGGCATACGTTCACCTTGCAAGGTTCCATCCCTTGCATGATGAGCATAACATTAGTCCTTGGCCTCAGGACTATATCTAGGTAATCCATGAACCTTATCCCAATGACTACCTCTTTTTCCAATTGGGTGATATAGAAGTTAGTCATAACAGTCCAACTTCCCACATAAACAAGCACATTTTTTGCCTCACCGTCCATTGAAGTACTCATGCCGTTCGCACTTTTAAAACATTCCTTGGTTGGTTTCCATTTTATCCCCAACCTTTGGGCTGTGTCCCAACTCATATAATTCTTATTGACCCCGTGTCTACCAAGGTCTTCACGTTGTGCCCAGCTATAGTAGCTTCGGCATACATCCGTCCCTTAGGTCATTTTTGTTCACTAGCGTGATCCTCATCAAGACGACGTATGAACGCTACCTTGCATTGCTCTTTGTCTCAACACAACTCTTGTGCTAAAGCTGCTAACTTACCTCAGCTTGTGCAATCTCATGCTAGGTGCAGTCCTTCACACAAGAAGCATTCGATCGGTCGATGGGATTTTTCTACCTTGGCCTCTTTACCTTGTCCCGTCTTGTCTCGATCGAACCTACGTGGTTTAGGAGACACTTGTCCTTTCTCTCCATCATTTTCGCCTTAGTTCTCCTTCCTGGCCTTATCTTTACCTATTGCCTTCAGTTAGGTAATTGAACACCTAACTGAACACCTCTCCGTTGCAGCTCAAGCTTAGCTTATCAGCTTAGGCCATCCATGAACGTGAACAAGGCCTCTTTAGGGGCCATGTCAGGTATCTCAAGTATAAGCTCAAATAATTCCTGTACATATTCCTTAATATGGCTATCATTATGCTGTAAACGATGAAGCTTGGTCCAGGCTTCGTCTTTGGCATCGGCATCCGTAGGTTGGAACTGTTTTCTTACCTTGGCTTTAAATCCTTCCCGTATTGTGATGTTATCGGCTCCCTTACGTACGTCATCACATCTTCGTCTCCACCACACGAGAGCGGTGTCCTTAAGGTAGAGTAGAGCGGTATGCAGTTTCGTGGCATCATTGAACACACCAAGGGCATTAAAGTATCATTCAACCCCATAGAGGAAGTTCTCAATATCCCATGCCTTCCATATTCCACGATAAGCCACTGGCCTCGGCACTTCAAGCCTTAGTGCAGTCACAACGGCACCTGTTGCCATTTGAGACTTAGGGTTAAGCTCGGCCCTTAAATAGTGGATCTCGTCTTAGACGTATAACGGCTCCCCAATTTGCACGGTAGCTCCCCGAGCTAGCTGTGCTTTGCATTCCTCAAGCTCACTTTTGAGCTTGTTTATTTTATTTTGAAAAGCCTCGATCATCGAACAAATATCATCGTCCCCATTGAGAAGTTCATCCACGGCATTGTTTAGTGCACCTTGCATGCCTTCCTGCAACTCATCCCCGCTGAGTTGTGACATGCGTTGGTCTATATCCTCTTAACGATCACTGTGGTCAGCCAAGGCAAGCTCCGCCCGAGCAAGCCTCTTCTCTAACGATGCCAACGACTCTTGGGCTGCCGACTTGTCCTTGCGGGGCCTTCCCCGTGGATTTCGCTTGGCCTCTCGCCCAGTGTGCTCTTCTTTAAAATTGACCAATTCAGAAATGAAAGCCATCGTCCATTACTTTGTAACGTAAACTTATCTTAGCTCTGATACCACTTGTCACGAGTTGGCTATTTTAACCAAGATAGCCCGTGCGGCTCTAGCTACTTCTTAAGACTAAATTAGAAATTTTTAGCTATATCAGCCTAAATGAAATGAAAGATAGAAAAAGAGATGGAAATAAGGTGCTTAAGTGTTTAAACAAAAACTAAGTGGGAAAACGGTGAGATGGCTAAGAGATCTCTTGAGAGAACTTTGCTTGTATTTTCCAAACTTAGATGGTTACAAATAGGAGGGCTTGGCCCTATTTATAGGCAAGCCTTGGGGTCTAAAATCTTCTTGCAAGTTGCACATGCAAGTTGGTCACTTGCTATTCAACTTGCACATCTACAAGATTCTAGAGAATTCTAGCCTATTCTACTCTCATATGTATAATTTTAGGCTTTTCTCCACACAATCCTAGAGACTCCCGGAATACTCTAGAATACTCTAGAGTGTTTGACCATTGTTTGACCGTAGGCCCCGTCGGGCCTATCCCAATGTTCCATTGTTTGACCGATGACCGTCGGTCCCCTCCGGGCCACTCTGGATCGTTCTAGTCCCTTTTGGGCCATTCTGGGTTATTCTGGCCCTGAGCACTCGAATCGCTCCCGTGTTGTGTCCCAATCCGTCTCATGCTAGCACCCACATCATATTCCTGTTGCGTGCCATTGTGGGTCGGCCTTGTGCTGTGCCCGTGCCTTGCCCAACACTCATCCATGTTAGACTCGTGTCTTACTCCTGTCCTGCACACAATTCTCGTGCCATGCACGAGTCATGCTTGTGCTGGGTGCCTGTCTGGCCCGTTCCAAACTTAACCGTGTGCTAGCTCCCGTTCGTCTTGTTCTAGCCCCAGACCATCTCAGTTGGCTCTGGGTCCTTCTAGAGTCTGCCCCAGGCGACTATGCCCGTTTCAGTCCATCCCGTTAGTTCCGAAACCTTCCGGAACCTTCAAGACTATCATGTCTTGGTCCGTTCTTGTCCTTGGGTCTCTTGTTGGGTGTTCTTCCATTCGTTCGGCACATTGGTCCGTCCCTTGAGCACGTCTTGACCCAATGTCTTGTTTTTGTACTGGTTAACCTCCTCAACGCCTCGTTTATGCACGATGGTGCCCGTTCCCATACTTAGGCACCTTGCGTCCCTTGTTGGCACTCGTCATCTCGTTGGATGTCGTTCCGTCCTCGGGTCGTCATGGTGCGGTTTGTGACACTAGGAACTCAAAAAGGACTTTCTCTCCTCTCTCTCCCCTAAATTCTGAAACCATCCATTCTTCATCCTCTCTTCCTCAAAATCCTTTGAGTTTTTTTCTCTGAACAACCAAGAGTTCAAATCCTCATCCTCTGACTACAATGGCAAAAATAAAATCAAGCAAACCAAAACCAAATAAGGTCTGAAAAATATCTCCGATGATGAAGAAGAAGTCATCAGTAACAAACAAAGGAAAAGAGATCGCTCTAGAACTCTCGGCTTCTCAAAATGACTCCTCTAAATCATCTCCGGAACAGGAAAGTTCCAAAACCCAGGTCCCTCGCTTTTTAGATTTGAAAAGTGAATCAGATTGTAATGAATGGGTTTCGAGAAATTGAACTGTGATTATTGGCTATTGGGTAAATCCATCATCATTTTTGAAATTTTCAAATATGTTAAATATGTTTGAATCTGTTGGTTGGGGAAGTCTGCTATCCATTGATGAAAAACTAAGAAAAGGGCGACTATAGGAAATCGGAGGCGAGTTAATGATCAGATGGTACACCTCTAGAGTCGGGAGTAAAAATATCAAGTTTGACCACCGTCTATTAAACTAAGTAGTTGAGGTTAGAGATGGAGGAATTTAGTACTTTGAACTGAATAAATTTTTAGAAGGAACTGATATGTTCGATTTAAAGAACTCTAGTAACAGAAACATAAAGTGGCTGAATGGAGAGAGTAGGATTTTGCACCACATGGTCTCAACCATGGTGGTCCCAAGTTTCGAACACAAAATATCCATCAACATAATGCAAATGGCGATTATGCTAGTACTGGCTAAAGGTAGGCAAATAAGTTTTGGGTTTCTGGCTGCAAAATTGATGATATAGACCAGAAACACCACTAGCAAGCACTGCCTTAAGGAAATTTGCTGACGAAAGTGTTTAGATATTTTGATGTTGATCTAAATTCAGTCCCCCTGCGCCCTAAAAAATGAATGTACACAGCTTTGAATCTTTTGAGCGCATGGGATATGTGAGATTGGAAGATGAATGGAAGCTGCTTCGTGATGCAGCAGATGATGAAATGGAAAAACTATTAAAAGTGAAAGCTGAAGTAAATAATGCCCTTTCTATTGGGGTTAAAAGGAAAATTGAGGTAGAACCTTAGGAAGAATCTTCTGCCAAAGGGAAACAGCGGGCTCAGGACAAAGGATTAATTGAAAGTATTCTGGATGCCATCAATTCTCTGACTGTTAAACTAGATGGTCTTAGTTTAAAGGTTCAAATTCTTGGAAAAATGCTAACTAATGTGGAGGAAAAGGCTAGAACGGATGAACCTGTGTCTACTCCATCAGCACCATCTCCAGTAAAGGCAACTACAAAAAAATCAGTCCCTGAGGGCAAAGAAGTAACTGCAACAGAAAAAACTGTCGAGGAAGTGACAGTCTCTGCACAGGGCAAAGAAAAGTTCCCTCATTAGGAAGATGTAGCACCTCCTGCCCTATCTGCACCTTATGTCTCATATGGGAAGAGACATACACATGTGGTAGTCAAAAGGAAATCGAGTAAGCTTACTGGCCAACACTCCAGAAATGGTGCCGAGTCAAAGATTGAGACATTTCACATTTCTTGAGTGATCGGATCAGTAGACTGAACTCTAGTCGACCTCTACCAAAACAAACTTTTACTACCTTATTGAACAATTTTTATTTCCCGTTCTAGCATTTGAACAATTTATTTTCTGTTATTTAACTACCATCTCTGCTCCACTAATGACTTCTTATATATATATATATATATATATATATATATATATATATTAGTGGAGCATTACTACTTCATAGATTTACTTATTACTTTCCATTTTTATTGATGACAAAAGAGGAGAAAAAATGGTAGCTAGCTGGATTGTGATTGTTGTGCTGGGTTGTGCTAGCTACATTATGTTGTGCTGGGATTAATGTGATTAGGCAAGTATGTATGTGTGAGTGTGCACTTACAATGTGGAAAACTAGCAGTAATTTAATTGAACACTATATTGTGTTATTGTGCTATGCTTTCTGTGACTATATTGTTAACTTTGCACTGCTGATTAACTGTTAACTTTCTTTGAGCAGTCTAATTCTTGTCTCACATTGATTGAACTAATGATGGATAAATTGATGGCTGTGCGGTTTTGTGCTCTGAATTGATGTTTTGTACTAAAACAGACTGATATGCTGAGTTTGAATATTGTTAAGATCGTGTGATTCTTTCTATGAAATTCATATTGGGATTTGAAATTGATTAAACCCGCATGCTGTGAAATGTTCTTGGTTTATGACCATGATTTTTGATTGATTACATACATAATGTGTTGTGGTTAAAAAAGATTTAAAGTGTCTCATTGAAAACCTGTTTGATATCCTATTTTCAATCAAAGGCATTTCTTTATGCATAAAGGCTATCATGATATGGTTGCTGATCAGTCTACTTAGAAACCTATTATGATAAGTTCTATGTTAGAAATCTCAGCTGATAAGGATAGTTACTCATACATTCTTCACTACCTAAAACCTTCCTTGAAAGTCTAAAAATTCTTGAGAAAACAAGGCTGGATCAAAATTTTTGAAAACTTGTTATTTCTACGAACATTCACAGGGGGAGTTTTGGACGCACATTTTCTTTATCCAAACAACCAGTCCAAAAATGAGTTTTAATGGGACATATTCTGTTTAACTTTACCCTATTTTTGGACACATGTTTTGGACATCCAAAAACTATCATCTAAACGTTACTTGGTTTTCGCTCTATCCAGTTTTGGATGCACATTTTGGATGCCGAAATTTTGAATCCAGTTTTCTCGAAAAATCGTTCTTCTAAATCTCATACTTTACATATGTTCATATATGCACATATTAAGGGGGAGCTTCTCATCTTAGGATTTATTTACCATACCTCTTTCTGTATATATTTATACAATTTTTACTGTGGTTATTCTTTTAAGGAATAGTCGTGTGATGGAAGAAAGGAAGATATGGAGGTAGATTGGGTCATAAGCTCATTGAGCCATGGTTATGAGTACATGCTTTAATTTTCTATCTTAATCTCATAAGCACTCATTGAGTTCTATATTGAGAGATTACATTTCAATAGAAAATATTCTTATTTCTCTCAGTCTAATATGTCCGTATTGTACATATCATTATTCTTTATATCACAATCATATCAAGTTTGTCATTACTAAAAAATGGAGAAATTATTAGCCCTTAGGGCGTTCTCCTATATTTTGACTTACGATAAACATTGATATGGACTAACTTGTATGATCTACATGTTATAGGATATGTTGACCTTAGTTCTTCCAAGACGTAAAATTTGAATTACTAAGTAACTCTTGAAGAAATAGAGTCTGAGAATAGAAGATCAAGTTTAAGAGATTGCATACCAAGAATCCGTTATGGAAGAATCTTAGACTACAAATCTTTGTAAATGTATTTCTCTATATAAATTCCTATGTCTTCTTTACCTTATGATTCAGTTTAATTCTACCTTGAAGTACCAAAAAGATTTTAAAGTTTTAAATCCCTAAAATTTTGGATTTAGTGATTTGGGTGAATCTGCATCTAAAAGTTTCTTCTAAAATCCTGTGAACAGTATCAAATTGATTCTACCTGAAAAAGTACCATCGTCTAAAACTCTGGCAATTCTGACAGTGAAAACTAGTCATTTTCTAGCCATTGGAACTCTACTTTATGTCTCTATAAAAAGCTTCAAAACTCGATTTGAAAATAGATTTTTGTCCTATCCTTCTATGAAATACTCTTACTCTATAAAAAACAAAAATCTCTTTTATCAAAGTACTTCAAAGTGAAATAAAATTGTGTCTAAAAGGTAAAAGTGTTTGAGTTTATTGTTTGTGTATATATGCTTAAAAAAGTGAGCCACTTTTGTTTTATTTATCTTCAATCATCTTTGTGTATCAAAGTTGTGGTATAAAACCTATTTGAGATGAACCTTGATTTGTTGGTTCATTAAGAGGTTTTGGAAAACCAAGTGCGGTGATCCTCTCTTGTATTTAGTATAGATTGATACCATTAAGTTGGATGAATGAAATTTGGTTGAAAATCCTTAAGTTCGAGCGTAAGGTAGTGGATGTAGATCTTGGTAGATTGAACCACTATAAATCTTATGTTATATCTCTCTGCATTTATTTTCTGATCAGCTGCAAATCGTTCTAGCTCAAAATTTCTTAGTTTCTCAAAGAAATATTTAAAGGCTCTCACCAACCTATTTTCAATCCAACATTAATTGCATCGTGCATCTTGCCTTATTCTGAGTTTAGATATTTCTCAAGTCATTTAAAAAAGCTCTCACTATTGCAAGTTTTGTTGGACAAAATTTTGAAGAACATTTCTTTCTCTCAAAATAAATTTTATTCAACAATATTTTTTTTAAAAATTTGTCAAAAACCTCGTTAATCCTTTTATAAGATTTTTTAATATGCATGGCTCATCCACGTTTTTGTATGAAACCATAAGACTTTATAGTTTCATTAAAACGTATGTTCCATACCCATGAAGCTTGCTGAAGTCCATAAATGGACTTCTGAAGCTTACAGACTATATGCTCTTGGTTTTTCATAACAAAGTTTTTAGGCTAGGTCATGTAGATGTCTTTGCTAAGATAGCCATTAAGAAAGACTGTATTGACATAAGAGAATGCATATGGATTTATGCATGGTAACAGGTGAAAAGGTATCCTCATAATCGATCCATTTTTTCTAAGTATAACTTTTTGCAACCAACCTTGCTTTAAAGGTTTTCATATTTCCATCCACACTTTTCTTTCTCTTGTATACCCATTTGCACCCTATGGGTTTAATCCCTTTAGTTGAAGTGACAAGATTCCAGTAAGCTCCTCAATTAGGGTATCAATCTGTTAGGATTCGTGAACTCCTAAAAGCGAAAAACATCCACGAATCCCTTCCAAGGATCCAAGTAAACGATTAAGAAGATCGTAGGTTTGTAGAATTACCTTTGTTTAGTGTAATCGATATCCTTCAATTCCGATTCTGTTACTGTACGTGCAACCCGAACAATCATCAGACGCTGTAGTGTGCGAACGTCCTCTATCGGATACACACCGCGAACTCACTCGTTACCCGGGGAGTGCTAGCGCCTAGGGTTTGAGAGGTTTTTTTTTTTATCAATGGAGGTACGAATATTCTCAACAGAAATTGGCACACCCAAGAAGATGGCTAGGGTTTTTCTTAAAAACCCACTCCAAACCTCTTAGAGTCCAACCCTAATAATATCTTATCGTATTTTAATTTAAATTCAAATTAAATTAAAATTGATATGATAAGATTCTGTTATTATCTCGGTAATTTAACTAATTAATTTACCGAGTCAGATTCTTATAATTTGGACATCATCCAGATATATCGAATGTGGATATATTTCCAAATTCATTGTATCTAGTAAATTTTCTAAGTTCGATTAACTTAGACAAATTTCCAGATTCATTGAATCTGGTTATCAGAAAAATAACCTAACAAGTTCGCTTATTGTGTGACCTTATAGGGTCATTTAACACTAACAGTGTGCTCAAATCATATTTAAATGGCTCATAAGTTATAAGTGGTTTCTGGCAAAACATTATAACTATCCAGATTAAAGGAAGATCGATGATCTCTTTGAACCAAACCATAATTTTATATTTAGTCCTTTTGTCACACGATATCCAGATTAAGCATAAGGCACGGAGCATGTCATCCTTATTAAGCTTAATCAATTATTTCTTGATTTCATAGTAGACTGTTCAAACAAATGATATCAATATCTTAGATTGATATATTTGAGCACGGCCATGCATTTTAACAGTCTAACTTATCAAGGGGCCCATGGATATCTCTCCCATAATTGAGAGGGACAAATTCCTTCACTATCAATCATATTTCTCTCATTGATTTATTCTATATCTAACAGTAGTCTAATTTATTATATGGTTAAAGATAACTTTAGACAACGTCAAAATATAGAATATATCAAGTAGGAAACTATGATGAATTTAGGTCGAAGGACTTTTAATATTATTATGGCTAGAAAGTATTTATGACATATTCCATGAAGTACTCTCACAGTGGGTCATGTCTAATACAATGTTCTCTAACATTTATTTATGTTTTGACTCGATATCACAAATATCCATGACCAGTAAAACATAATCATCAAGTCACAAACATACTAATCTTAATTTATTTTTGTTTCAATAATAATAATCGATCAGGGACAGTTTTAGAATAGTCATTGTATTCATTATAGGGTTTTACTATCAAGTAACGTACTTGATGACCACAAAACAAAATGCACTATTCATGAAAAGAAAAACCTCATATTATTATATAAAACATAACGACAATAGTATAAGTACAAATTGACTCTAGGGCATATCCCTAACACAATTAACTTCTTTTCTAATTTCACCTTACTCAAAACCTTAGTGGATACAGTTTGTTCATCCTTCAAGTACCTAGCACGAGTACTAATAAGTACATTTTTCTCTTGGGAATGATAAAAATATCCACTCCTTGTTCTTTTTAGATGCCCTACAAAATAATACAATTCTGATCTTAGATCTAACTTACTTTTTTTTTTGTTAATACATATACTGGACAACCCTATACCTTGAGATGATTCATATAGGACTTTCGTCCAACCTACATCTTATAGGGTATCTCAGGCACTGCTTTGGAAAGCACTAAGTTTAGAATATATACTACTGTTTCCAGAGCATATTCCCAAAAAGAAATAGGAAGAGTTGCATGACTCATCATGCTTCTGACAATTTCTATCAACGTTCTATTTTTTCTCTCAGTCACTCCATTCTACTGGGGAGTTCCTGGTGCAATTAGCTGAGATACTATATCCTGATGTGCCAAGGAGACATTCTCCACTACGATCCGATCTTAGCTTTTTTGATTAGTTACTTGTTTGACGCTCCACCTCAGCCTTAAACTCCTTGAATTTATCGAAGGGGTTAGACTTGCACCTTATCAAGTAAATGTTGGGTATCTCAAGCTCGTATCGTATACGGCGCAGCGAAAAATAAACAAGACACCATCCCAGGACCCACCTATGTGTGGAAAACATAACATAAATATAATAAAGGTAATAGCTTTTTACCTTTGTTTGATCGTCCGAAGAACAAAATTTCTTCTTCAAGTCGAGGCGCGATCCAGTAATCCTCTTGATCCAACTTCACGAGAGTCGAACATCTAACTACTATAACCACAATGTGTGATTATCTCTAACAGTAATCCACACAGAGGAATACTCAAGCACGAAGTTTTCTGTGCTAGCAGAAAATCTAAGTGGTGGCTAGGGTTGTATGCTTCAAGAGCAATGAGAGAGAAAGAGAGAAGATCGTTGGTTGTATGTCTAGGGTTGGAGATTTCATATGTTGTGTATCAGCTAGGGTTTTGTGTCCCTTCTATCAGTTACACAAAAATACTTGCTGAAAAATCCTCCATCCCAGAATTCTAAAAGAGTTAGAATTCCCTAATTGTAATTGGAAATAGCAAGTTCTCACAATTACAATTTGGACCACAAATTATAACTAATTATAATTTGTCCACAACAACTTCTCTTTCTCTCAATTAACCCCACTATATTATCCAATAACTTCTTGAATATATAATCCTCTATTATGTGTGACCTATTAGGTTTCCCAGTCAATTGGTAGCGAACATGAATTAATCCAAACGTCTTTGAGCTTAATAATCCATAATTAATTAGAATTAATCCTATTAAATTCTAATCAAGATTGTTTTATTAATTCATCAATTAATAAACCCATATTCCCAGATCATGAGCAGTATATAGCAACACATCATGACCACCCAATAGTCTAGGAAGTCAAGTGGCTTGACATGAACCCTTCAATAACAAACTACAGCGCACTTAACTCCTTTCACTATGCAATATCTCATTCGGTTTGGAGTACGGAATTAGTGCCAACTCTCTCCAGAATTAATTATGGCCCGAATAAAATAGTGCTTGTACAAAAAACCCAGTACTTTAGATGTTTATCAATTGAAACTATTTCCAATACACAATCACCTTGGCCAAGGACTTTCTGAGTAGTAATTCCTACAAGTGGCCGTGAGATATTCGCCCCTACCATTAGGAGTGGTGAATCCTTTATTGACCCTCTCAACTACTTTCGTTTACCTCACAATATACCTAATATCCATCTCATAGGCGGCCCTCAATCGAGCTCCAGAGATTGGAATCAAAGTACAAAGATCAGCAAATAAAGTACCTTGGAGATCTTAAGTTTAAGGATAATTGCACGTTTGCTATATTGAGATTATATCACTGGCACTAAATAGTTATCCATATGATTATCTCAAAGCTAGGTCATCCAATAAATTTGTTCCATTAACAAGCATCCATGTGTTAACTTTGAGTATCTCAATACTCACGGTTATGAGAACCACCGCCTGATTAAATCAGGAAGTCTAACATATGCTAGTCTTAACGCATTAATGATGTCCTGTCTTATTAATACTATAACTAGGGATTATTTAAGTACTAACACCATCCAGTGTAGTAGGAATCTCATATCACGATCTCTATCATGATTTTCTTAACACAGTGTTGTACTAGGGACTTTATCGAATAGTTATATTACTTAAAGTAAAGATAAATAATGCCTCTTATTAAAATAAAATGTGTTATATAAAATGTACAAGTGATTGCCTCTAGGGCACAACACTAACAGTAAACACGTGTGATCATTTGTGAATATGATGAAGTATTCATAATCTCCTCTAGCAAGTGAAGACATAGGATCACAAACCTTAGCATGAACTAACTTTAACATTTCCTTGGCCCTTTCCGCCTTTTGAGTAAAGGACCTTTTGGTCATTTTACCCTTAAGACAAGATTTACACTAAGGTCATTCCTCCAATTTTAATGAGTTCAAAGACCTATTTTAGATTAACCTTTGTATCCGATTAGGATTTATATATCCTAATCTCAAGTGTTATAAATAAGTGTTATTTAATCATTCTATTTGACAATTAATATGATTAATATAGAAAAGATTCCCATAAATGTTTCCAGAACAAATAATATTTCCATCTCTACTGATTGAAATACCAGAATGGAAAGAAACAAAATATCCTTGATTAATCAATCTTGAAATTGAAATCAAATTCTATTTAAAACTAGAAACATATAAAAATATTTTTTAAAACTAAAATCCTATTACATTCAAATAAAAGCTCAAAGTCTCTCACTACTTCAGCCTACATTTGTGCTCCGTTGTCCACTCTTAGTCCATGTTCTCCTCTACTGAGTCGCCTTATCTTGCTGAACCCCTACAAAGAGTTACAGATATAGTCAGTGGTTCCGAAATTAACAATCCAAGTGGATGATGACCCAACCAACAAAATAGACTCTAAGTATAGAGCAATTCCTGAAGAATATTTGGCTAAGAAGTCCAGACAATCCTTCTTGATGTATCCTTTCTTGTCACACTTAAAGCACTTACACTTAGGCTTATTACTGGGTTTAGACAGATGGGGCTTAGATCCCTTTGGCTGGGCCCCCTATATTGTTCTGGGCCTTCTCATTCATGAATGTCTTGGGCTTAGGCCCAATTTTAAAAGAAGAACCAGAACGAGCAACTAAAATCTTTGACCCAAGCTTCATAATTTTCTCAGCAGCCTGAAGTTCTTTCATCAATTTAGTCAAAGACATATTTAACTTGTTCATGTTATAATTCAACTTGAACTGAGAATATGAATTTGGAAAACTCTCAAGAACCATGTCAATTTGGCTCTCAACATCAATTGTTGCCCTTAGGACCTAGGCCTTCTCGAACTGAGCAATCATCTTGAGCATATGCTCACAAACCGATGCCCCCTCAGCCATCCTAGTGCTCATGATTGCTCTAAGAGCTTCCTATATTATAGGCCAGTTCTTGTTAGCAAACATGGTATGCAATGAAACATCAATGTCATAGGCAGTAGACATATCACTACAAGAAAATAATATATTGGTAGCAAATTTTTCCTAACTAAAGTTTTGTCACTAAAAGTACCCTTTAGCTAGAAAAATTTTTCTTCAACTACAAAATTTTTTTGTCACTATTCATTAACACACAAAATTTTTATTTTCTAGCTAAAAGTGATGGCTTTAGCTAGGAAATAAGTGTATTAGCGATGAAAATTTAAGTTTCCTCGCTCATGATATATCATTAGCGACGAAAATTTATTTCCTAGTTAAATTTTCCTCGCTAATAATGCATCATTAGCGACAAAAATTTATTCCCTGGCTAAAAATATTAACTTTTATCACTGTTAACTATACTTTTAGCTACAAGATTCATATTTCCTAGCTAATACCAATCTTTAATTTTTTAAATATTTACAACATGGTCCCAAAAATTTTGTAAATTGGTCTATAAATTTTATATAATTACAAAATTATCTCAAAAATAGTAAATTGATCCCTAAATTTTAAAATGTTGATAATACGACTCAAAAAATTTTTATAAATTGGTCCCTAAATTTTAAAATTTTTATAACATGACTAAAAAAAATTTATAAATTTGTCCCTAAATTTTTAAATATATAAAATATGACCCCAATTTTTAAGAATTGCGCCTTAAATTTTGTAAAATTATAAAATCATAACCAATAATTTATAAAATTAGTCATTAAATTTTAGAATATTTAAAAGATAATCCCAAAAATTTCACAAATTAGTCCCTGAATTTTTAAGTATTTATAAATCCATTATATTTTGGATTGATTTATAGAAATTAGGCTAGATTACATTCCAATTTGGTCATAATATATTTTTTAGCAAATTCAATAAATCTAATAGTTAGATCGTTAATTTGATATGTCTATCCTTATAGATGCATTAGGTTTAGGTATTTTTATAATGATTATGCAGGAATGTGAGGTAAAATATATCTGATTACCATCAAATTTGATTGTAATTTGTTTTGTAGTAATTTTAACAAATTTAACAGTCGAATCGTTAATTTAATATACCTATCTTTGTAAATGGGTAAGGTTTCAAGCATTTTTATAGAGATTATGCTAGCTTAAGTGGCAAAACAAATCCAATTACCTTTAAATTTGGTCCTAATACTTCTTTTAGTGATTCAATCAAATCTAACGATTGGATCGTTAATTTGATATGCATACCTTTCTAAATGTGTTAAGTTTTTATGTATTTTTATAGAGATTATGCTAGATGTATGCCACAACATATTCGATTACCTTAAAATTTGGTCATAAAACTTTTTTTAGCGATTTTATCAAATCTAACGGTTAGATTGTTAATTTGATATACCCATCATCATAAATGGGTTAGGTTTTGAGCATTTTTTTTTATAGAGATTATACTAGATTAAGTGGGAAAACATATATGATTACCTTTAAATTTGTTCCTAATACTTTATTTAGTGATTTTATTAAATCAGACGGTTGTATCGTTAATTTGATTTGCATTTCTTTGTAAATATGTTAGGTTTTTTGTATTTTTATAGAGATTATTCTAGATTCTATACTAAAACATATTGAATTACCTTTAAATTTTCTCTTAATACTTTTTCTAGTGATTTTATCAAATCGAACGGTTGGATTGTTAATTTGTTATGTCTATCTTTGTAAATGAGATAGGTTTCGAACATTTTTATAGAGATTATACTAGATTCAGTGGCAAATTATACCTGATTACCTTTAAATTTGGTCCTAATACTTTTTCTAATGATTTTATCAAATCTAACGGTTGGATCATTAATTTGATATTTCTATCTTTCTAAATGTATTATGTTTTCTATATTTTTATAGAGATTATGTTAGATTCTATGCCAAAACAAATTCGATTACCTTAAAATTTGGTCATAAAACTTTTTTGAACGATTTTATCAAATTTAACAATTGGATCATTAATTTGATAAACCTATCTTTGTAAAAGGGTTAGGTTTCAAGCATTTTTATAAAAACATATCCAATTACCTTTAAATTTTGTGCTAATATTTTTTTTAGTAATTTTATCAAATATAACGGTTAGATCATTAATTTAATATACCTATCTTTCTAAATGTGTTAGGTTTCTATATTTTTATAAAGATTATGTTGGATTCTATGTGAAAACATATTCGATTACCTTAAAATTTGGTCATAAAACTTTTTTTAGTGATTTTATCAAATCTAACTATTGGATAATTAATTTGATATGCCTATATTTGTAAATGGATTAGATTTTGAGTATTTTGTTATGTATATAAATATATGTTGTTGTTGTTGTTGTTGTTGTTGTTGTTGTTGTTGTTGTTGTGTGTGTGTGTGTTGTGTGTGTGTGTGTGTGTGTGTCATGTATGTATGTTTGTACGTACGTACGTACGTATGTATGTATGTATGCACACACACACACACACACAAATTTTTTATAATTGATCTATATGTATATTATCATTTAAAAAAAATAATGATATAATTAACATCATATACATTTTTAAAATTTTATGAATGTACAAAATAATTTATTATACGAAATAATGTTGTTTAATAGAAAATTTAATATAATTGTTATTTTTTTACAATATTAATGTTTTAAAATTAAAAAACAAATATAATTTTTTAGTGATTTTATCAAATCTTACGGTTGGATCATTAATTTCATATGCATATATTTCTAAATGTGTTAGGTTTTCAATATTTTTACAGAGATTTCGCTAGGTATTGTGACAAAATATATCTGATTACCTTTAAATTTTATCATAATAATTTTTTTAGTGATTTTATAAAATCTAACAGTTTAATCGTTAATTTGATATGCCTATCTTTCTAAATGTGTTAGATTTCGAGCATTTTTATTGAGATTATACTATATTCTTTTGTAAAATACATCGACTTATCTTTAAATTTGCTCACAATATATTTTTTAGTAATTTTATCGAATCGAACGGTTGGATTGTTAATTTGATATGCTTATATTTCTCAATGTGTTAGGTTTTTAGCATTTTTACAAAGATTAAACTATATTCTATGGCAAAACATATGTGATCATAATACTTTTTTTTTTAGTTATTTTATCAAATCTAACGGGTGGATCGCTAATTTCATATGCATATATTTCTAAATGTGTTAGGTTTTCAACATTTTTACAGAGATTTCTCTAGATTTTGTGGCAAAACATATCTGATTACCTTTAAATTTTGTCTTAATACTTTTTTTGGTGATTTTATAAAATCTAATAGTTAGATCGTTAATTTGATATGTCTATCTTTCTAAATGTGTTAGGTTTAGAGCGTTTTTAATAAGATTATTATACTAGTTCTGTGGTAAAACATGTCAAATTATCTTTAAATTTGGTCATAATATTTTTTTAGTAACTTTATCAAATCTAACAGTTGGAATGTTAATTTGAAATACTTATATTTCTAAATGTTTTAGGTTTTCAACAATTTTACGGAGATTAAGCTCGGCTCTGTGACAAAACATATCTGATTAACTCTAAATTTTGTCATAATACTTTTTTTAGTTATTTTATCAAATCTAACGGTTGGATCGTTAATTTGATATGCATATATTTCTAAATATGTTAGGTTTTACAAAGATTATGCATGATTTTGTGGAAAAACATATCTGATTACCCTTAAATTTTGTCATAATATTTTTTTTAGTGATTTTATAAAATCTAATAGCTGGATCATTAATTTGATATGCCTATATTTCTCAATGTGTTAGGTTTCGAGTATTTTTATTCAGATTATGCTAGATCTGTGGTAAAACATGTTGGATTATCTTTAAATTTTGTCATAATATTTTTTTAGTAGCTTTACCAGATCTAATGGTTACATTGTTAATTTGATATGCTTATATTTCTAAATGTGTTAGGTTTTCAGCATTTTTATAGAGATTAAGCTAGAGTTTTAGACAAAACATATCTGATTACCTCCAAATTTTGTCATAATACTTATTTTAGTGATTTTATCAAATCTTACGGTTGGATCTTTACTTTGATATGCATATATTTCTAAATGTGTTAGGGTTTCAACATTTTTACAGAGATTAAGTTAGATTCTGTGGCAAAATATATTTGATTACCTTTAAATTTTCTCATAATACATTTTTTTATGATTTTATAAAATCTAACGGTTGAATCGTTAATTTGATATACCTATCTTTCTAAATGTGTTGGGTTTCGAGCCTTTTTTAATGAGATTATACTAGATTCTATGATAAAACATGTCCAATTACCTTTAAATTTTGTTACAATACTTTTTTTTAGTAATTTTGTCAAATCTAATGGTTCGATCGTTAATTTGATATGTCTATATTTCTAAATCTATTAGGTTTTCGGTATTTTTATAGAAATTATGCTAGATTCTGCGACAAAACATATCTGATCACCTTTATTTTTTTTATGTATATGTATATATATTAATATTATGTGTGTGTGTGTGTGTGTGTGTGTGTGTGTGTGAATATATTAATATATATAGACACACACTCAAACATAAATAAATGTGTATATTTGTATGTATATATGTGTATGAATATGTATATATATATATATATATAAGAATATATTAATAGATATAGACACACATTACAACATAAATAAATATGTATATTTGTATGCATATACATTTGTATGAATATGTATATATATGCATATATGAATATGTATGTATGTATATATATATATATATATATATATAAATTTATGAATGTGTGTATATATATGTGTGTATATATGTGTATGTATTAATATATAAATATATATATAAATATGTAAAGATATGTATATATGAATATGTGTATATATATATATGTATGTATATATGAATATATTAATATATGAATATTTGAAGATATTTTGGTCCTATATTTTTTTAATATTTTCAAAATGACCCCCAAAATAATTTAAATTGGTCCCTAAATTTTTTAATATTTATAAAATGACCTGTAAAAAATTTGCAAATTAGTCTACAAAGTTTTGAATATTTAAAGTATGACCACAAAAAAAATTTTAGATTAGTCACCAAATTTTTAAACATTTACAATATGTCCCCCAAAACTTTTTTATAATTATTCTATACGTGTGTATATATAAGTATATATGCATATATATATATATATATATATATATTAAATATGTAATAAATAAATTAATTACCATTTAAATTTATCCAAATTTACATAGATGTCCAAATTATCGCATAATTATTGAATAATATGTACTAATAGTAAATTTATATAATTATTTATGTTTTATTCTATATATATATATATATATATATAGACTACATATATATATAGATATGTATGTTATTAATATTTTTATATATGTATGTGTGTATATATATATATATATATATATGTATATTTATATGTGTGAGTATGTGTGTATATATACATATGTGTGTGTGTGTGTGATTGATCTATATGTATAAAATTATTTAATAAAAATGATGACATAATGTATTAAAAATGATAATATAATTAACAACATATAGACTTTTAAATTATATAAATATACAAAATAACTTATTGTATTGAATAATTTGTTTTACTAGTACACTTAATATGATTATTATATTTTGTTATAATACTAATGTTTTTTTTAAAAAAAAATCAAATAGAACTTTACTAATAGTTTAAGTAAAAAAAAAAATGATATGACCAAACATAAAGTTTGGCCCACAGCTCTAGACTGCCAGACCAGGGTTCGAATCTCTTCTTGCAAATCTCGCAATTGGAGTGGTTCAATTAGGTGTGGTGGGTGCATGTGGACCATACAATAAAAAGCAGTAAAATGTGCAATCAGGTGTGGTGGGTTCAAATGGACCATGTAATAAGAAGAGCATGGTATGTAATAGGTGTGGTGCATGCACAGATTTTGAAAATATTTAAAAATTTATATTTTTTTTCAATTCGTAATGACCCTTTGGTACTTTCCTCGCCAAAAAGCTCTTGGCGAGGAAACGTTTCCTAGTTAGAGGCTTTTTGGCGAGGAAATGTTTTTTCTTGCCAATGAGTTTTTTAGCAATGAAAAAAAAAAGCTTTTGGTGAGGAAACTTTTTTCCACGCCAAAGAGCTCTTTGGTGAAAAAAATTCCACCTCTTTGGTGAGGAAAGTTAAAGAGTATGATGTATGGCTAGGAAACTCTCCTCACCAAAGAGGAAAAAATTTCCTGGCCAAAGAGCATTATTTTTTGCTAGGAAACGTTCCTCGCCAATGACAAAAAATTTTGTCGATCTCCAAAAAATTTATAAAACTATTTTTACGAATTTGTAAAATAAAATTGACTCTTTAGTGACAAATCTTTTAAGAAAAAATTATTTGTCGCAAAAACATAATCAATGACAGATTTGGTGACAAAATTTTTCCTAGCTAAAAGTTGGAGCTTTAGTGAGGAAATAATTGTCCTTACTAAAAGGCATACATTGGTGACAAAACACAACGTTTTGTCACCAGAATGCTTTGGTGACGGTGCTTCGGCGATGAACGGGAGACAAAGTTTTTTTTTCCTAGCAAAAGGGCTTTTGCGAGGAAAAATGCACTTTTAGCTAGGAAAATATTTTGTCACCAAAGGCTATTTTTTTTTTTGTTTTTTGTAGTGTGTTTTCATGTTGAGACTGGAGAACATTGGGCATGGAAGCCAATATATAACATCGAATCATTTCATCCATTTTCTTCCATGTCTTCTCAGCCTCACGATCCAAGTGCGTGAAATCTTCCCCAATATCAGGACAGAGGTCGGTCAAAACATACTTGTACTCCTCCGCAGTGAGTAATATGTTTAGATTCCTTTTTAGTCCACGTAGTTAGGTGCAGTTAACTTATTCTTCTTGAGAATAGTGGACAAAGGATTGAAACCAGACATTTCTATGGAATCGGAAAAAAAAACTTCATTCAGAAAAAAATGTTTGTTTTGGAAAAAACATATAGAAATGCACATTCAAAATATTATATTATTTCTATGATACAGTTAACCTATTAAAACCATTCTAAAAAAATATGAAATTTTTTGCTCTTAGAAAAATTGACAGAACTTCATAGGAAAGTTAACAATTTTCAAAATTAAGTGTATAACCACCACAAATTAAACTTTCTTACTAAGTATTGATCCAAAAATAGTTTCATCGATTGGATAGTCACTATTCTCACCACCTACGGATAATCCAGCATTAATGCCTCTAACAATAGTCTGGCAGACACTAACACTTATCCTAGGCTTTAATTATAATTCCTTCGTTAGTTTTAGATTCTCATGAAAATCCGTCTTATAGGGGGTTACGCGCAAAATTACGTGAGAAAATCCACAATCTCTACCAGGAATCCATAATGGAAGCCGTGGGGCCGTTAGAACTCCCCTCCTACTTAAACTTTTGAGAAAAATAGGTTTTTAGGGAAAATGTTTCTTTAAAATTAATTAACTTTGGTGAAAACCCAAAAATTTAACAATTATTTTCTATGTCAACGATAAGACACTTTAAAGAATAAACTATACTTTTTTTATTTCAATACTTAAGTTAAAACCATTTTCTAGGAACTAAATTTTAAAATACTTAAATTCAAAATTACTCTTTATGTCAAGGATAAAATCCTTTGTAAGAATAAAAATATGAATTTATTTTAAATTACTTAGTTCCATTTTAAAACATTTTCCATAAATGTTTTATCTAGAGAAAAAAAATTATTTCTCAAAAACCTTTGTTCATTTGATTACAAAATTAAATATAATAGACATGCTCCAAAAATAAAATTTTTACATGCTATTTCTAACCTTTATTTCTTATGTGACCAAATAATGGATTAAACTTCATAATAATAATAAAATTAAAATGATCTTATTTAATCCTAAGGTAGTTCAGCCTTTACTAACCAATTTCATGCAAAATTATTTAAATTTATAAATAAACCATTGCAAGAAAATAATCTCATGTGATATGGACTCCAAAAGAAAAACAAATTATAAGAAAATCAAATAGGTAAAACTTCAGAAGACCCAAAACCAGAAGACCTGAACCACACGATCGTGCCAGTGCAAAATTTAGTCCACCAAGTGCTCAATCTGGCTGCGGCACCTCTGCATCCATCCGCGACTTCAGGGGAAATTTCCATTGATCTGGCCACAGTTGTTCATGAGACTCCTATTGCTTGAGTAGAGCCAGTCGCAGCTTGGCTTTGTGTCTCCAAAGGCAAGCCGACCGCGGCTTGCTTCTGCTTAGCACACCTTCCGCAATTTTCCTTCTTCTAATTTCATGTGACTTTGTTTAGGGATTTTTCAGAGTTGATCCGGCATTGTACATGCACCATTTTTCTTATACAAGAATTCGTAAAATAAATTGAAATACAATTTAAACACCTATATATTTCAAAATAAGGCGTAAACGATTTTTACAAAAACGATTAAAATTCAATTACAGGTGTCTATGCCTCCACGCGCAAGCTGTACACAATATCTACCCATATCAAAATCACAAGAGATCCATACAATTACAAAGATTAGTTTTTTAATTTGTAAAAGAATCACATTTTCTGGTTATTAACCCTAGGTAGGCTCCTAGATTTAACAATGGTTCTGATACCACTTGAAGGACTACAGAAAAATTAAATACGCAACAGAAGATAGCAAATTAAATTTTTTTTAAGCCAAAGTCTAGCAATACTTACTTCTAGGGCATTTTATTTGAAAAACTAGAGTTGGATTTGAGTTCAACGGCTCTTCTTGAACTAGAACGTCTACTTATTCTGCGGGAACACAAACTAACTGTCGGCTCCTTCACATTAAACACTTTTCACGTTTGCTGACTCTTGACCTTCCAGAGTATTCTCTAACCTCTATAGACCTCTACCAGTGAAAGTAGAATTACGGTGAAGAAAATTGGAAGAAAAATGGAAGAGCTTAACGTTAAAGAAAAAAACGAAGGAAAAATGGCCAAAAGGAAACCGTGGCTTACTGTTTGTTCTCAAAGAAAAAACCGAAAGCTACAGGGTGAATTACTTAGTAATTCGATCAACCATCATCAGGCACATGAGATGCCTTTTTATAAAATATTCTCCAGCTTTCCTTTTCTTTTACAAACTCATCCAACCGGCTTCCTTTTCTTCTTCTCCTTTTTTTTTTTTTTCTTATACACATGGTGGCTACATCAGGTTTCCTAATAACCTATAACCGCCACCATCATAGCCTGATGGGCCATGATATCTTAGTTAGTACAGGACTAATTAAATAACTCTCTTATTAATTAATTAATTCACTTGGGCCTAATATAAAATTATCCAAGATAATTAATTAATAACTCAAGTCTTAGGGTACTTGTCTACGTAGTAACTGTGATAAATCAATATTTATTTAATTTAGTACTTTTATAAAGTTATTATCATGTGGTCTATTTCAATGTATTCCAAATACGCTTACACTATTGGTGTGAGCGGACTACTCATTGGTTAAAGGTAAACTATTTTTCATTTAGAAACCACAGTGTAATGATATAAACCTTGATGAAGTGCCCAACTCCATCAATTGATCAAGATCAACTTTTCGCTTATGTGTTAGTAGCCCATAATCTACACCTTACTATGAAAACACGACCAAATCATGTAAATTACTTACTAACACATTTAGACCTTTAATGTGTGATATATATAAAAAAACAACCATTAATGAATGAAACTTTTGTTAATCTACAAAATACAGAAATACATAGGCCATTTTCTATATACATTCCAATAGTATATTCATATATATAGACACACACAAATATAAATAAATATGTATATATTTATGTGTATATATTTTATGAATATATATATGCATATATGAATGTGTATGTGTGTGTGTGTGTGTATATGTATATATATATATATATATATATATGAAAAATATATATGAATATTTATAAATATGTATATGAATATGAAGATATATGTATACAGATGTATATATATGAATATATATATGTATAAATATGTATATATGAATATATATATATATATATATTTGTATATATGAATATATGAATATTTATATATCTATTGGTCCTTGAATTTTTTATATTTTCAAAATGATCCCTAAAAAATTTTAAATTGTTCCTTGAATTTTTTAATATTAATAAAATAACCCCCCAAAATTTTTCATATTGGTCCCTAAATTTTTAATATTTATAGTCGACCACAAAAAAAAATTAGATTGGTCACTAAAATTTTAAATATTTACAATATGACCTCTAAAACTTTTTGCAATTATTTCCTAACATATATGTGTATATATATAAGTATATATGTATGTACATACACACACACACACACACACACATATTATTTAAAATATGTAATAAATAAATTAATTACTATTTGTAAGGCGCCACTTATTGCTTACATTGCTTCTATTTGTAAGGCGCCATGTGAGATGATATTCACGACATCGTGCATTATTTATTTAAGTGTATTAGCTCTCAAACGTTGTCGTGATGTGTGACTTTTATTATGCACTGTAAACTTGCATGACGGGGCCGTTGATTCTCAGATGTTTGGACGTTTTTTAATACTTATGATGCACGACGCCATGTAATATGGTTGGAACGGCACCATTAGCCTTTAGTAGGTTTGATCTCTAAATTTGGCGATGATGCCTTTAGTAGGTTTGATCTCTAAATTTGGCGATGATGCAACCCCATGGGCTGTAATTTGGACAGTGTCATGTAGTCTTTTCATCCTTATTATTCATAAAACCTTTATTACATGATTCTTATACAAAACAATGTGAAAATGAAAGGATGTGTGGTCATATAAGCTAAATTCTACAACAAGTATAGTACAATTTATATAGAAAATATGTATATAATGAGCACTTATTAGGATACTTAACGGCTTTTTTTTTTTTTTTTTGTGGTTGTTTGGCCCCCTCCACGGCAATTTCACCCACAACCCCCAAAACCCTATAAATACCCCCAATTCAACCAAACTCACTAAATACTATCTAACTCTCTCCAATTCTCTCCCATTCTCTCCAACTCTTTATTTTCATTATTCTTTCTCTCATAATCCTAAATCCATTTCTTTTACAAAAAGTGTTAGAATATAATTTATTTTTTTAATATATTTTTTGAATTCTTCAAGCAAAGTCTTCATATTTTGGAAGATTATTAAGTGGTAGAATAGTGAATAGTTCAAGTCTTGAAGAAGATAAAAAATAAAGTTCAACAAAGTATTATTGTTTTTTGGCCATCAACTATCTAGTATTTCTTAATCCTACATTCTTATTTTTTAACTTTATTCATCATTTATGTGTTTAATTTTAAGTTAATTTACAAGTTATTTATATTTTTCAATTAGTTCATTATTTGTTAATACTTTATTTTATTTTATTTGAACTATTCTTTATTTATTTAAACTTTTATTTGAATTTTAATTGATTTTTCTTGTTTAGTTTACATAATACATATTTGAAAAATGGATCCATATCAATATCCCCATTTTTCTTCACAATCATTTGCATATTTTGAGCTCAATATAGATTCAACATTGAATTTAATAAATAATGAAATAGGTAATGAAAATAAATGCCCTGGCATAAATATACAACAACCAACTCCAAGTATTAATCCTGATGAATCTAATATAGGTGTGCCTCAGGCTAATAGTGAATCTTCGAAAGTTGTAGTTAAAGCAAAAACATCTATAATGTGGAATCTTTTTTAAAAGAATAATAATAATGATAGGGCAATATGTAAAATTTGTAAGGTGGTATACGCACATAAGAGAGGATGAGGGACAGAAACATGAGCTAGACACATGAAAATGTCACATAATGATTGATTAGAAAACTTACTTAAATAACAACAAATCCCAACTATAGGAAGACAAATTATAGGTAATTTTTAATACAATCATAAAAGAACTAGAACTGAATTTGCTAAAATTAAATTACCTTTTAATTTTTTAGAAAATCCACAATGCAATACAATTGCCAACATCTATTTAAAATGATTCTTAAAACAACATTAAAAAGTGATATAATAAAAATATACAAAGAGATGAAAGAGTGTCTTATTGTCATATTTGATTCTTGTAATTTGAAATTTGCTCATACTTGTGATAGTTAGAGTGCAATTACTAAAGATGCTTATATATGCATTGCATGTGATTATATCAATCCTGATTGGTTAGCACAATAAAGACCTATTTGTTTTAAATTATTTAAATTTCCTCATTTAGGTAGTAGCTAGAATGATTATTCAAATATATCATGAACATAGGATCGTCGTATTTTTTGACAAATAGATGATGGTTATATTAAACTATCATTTATGTTAAGACTAATACGATGGTTTTGGACCATCGTATTTGCTTTTAAATACAACAAAAATCCTTCAATAACATTTCAAATAGTATCCGATTACATTCAAATTTAGTTATAATACATTTTTTAGTGATTTGAACAAATCTAACGGTTGGATCATTAATTTGATACACTTTTATTTCTAAATGCATTGGGGTTTAGGCTGTTGTACAAAAATTACATTTAAGGATGTGATAACATATATATGATTACATTTAAATTTAGTCATAATAGTTTTTTTTTAGCAATTTTAACAAATTTAACAATTACATCATTAATTTGATATGTTTATATTTATAAATATGCTAGGGTTTTTGGATATTGTAAAGAGATTGCACTAAAAATATGAAAAAATATATAAAATAACCTTCAAATTTGGTAACCAAAGTAAATTTCCATATATATCTTAGGTCTTCATATATTTGTGCCTAATTTATATATGATAAATGATAATCTAATCAATTAATTTCAAATTTTGTCACAACATCCATCTTAACTTCCATACATATATATATATATATATATATATATATATATATATATTAACTTTTTTGTTAATAAAGGAATTCACAGCTGCTACCCAAAATTTGTTTCAACTCTATTAACACATCTAACAGGTATGTTAGCCCTATGGGCTTTCTTCTATGTTTTGACTTCTGACAAACATTGATATGGACTAACTTGTTAATCTATTGTGATAGGACATGTTTGACCATTATTCTTCAAAAGTCTTCAGATAAGATTATTTGGCAACTCCTTCATCATTGAAATCAAGAATAGAAGATCAAAAGAGAAGATTAAAATATATGGAGTTACATATCAAGGAAGTTCTTTATGAAGAATGTTAGACTAGGAAGTGTTATTAAGGTATATCTATTAATTCCTATGTCTTCTTATCTCTTGATTCTTTTGACTTTACCTTGAAGCTTCAAATGAGATGTTTTTCAACGTTTTGAAAATCTCAGAATTTTGGATGGAACAATTTGAATCCAAAATGTTCATCCAAAATCCTGTAAACTGTGTTAAAAAGTTTCTGTCTGGTTAGTGCCATTTTGGTCTTACCTTTTGGATGCATCTTCGCCTAAAACCCGAGTCAAAAACACGGATGAGTTTAAATAGAAAAATATAACCGTTTCTTTATGACCGTTGACACTCCACTTTTTGGCTCTATAAATAGCCCTTAAAGCAAGATGAGACATAAGATTTTTGAAATATTCATCTTAGAAACACTATTTCTCAATATTTTCAAAAATCTCCTTTTATCTAGCTTCAAAGTGAGTTCATTTTGTATCAAAGGTAAAAGTATTTGAGCTTTGTATCCAAGTGAATATCTGCTAAAGAAAGTGAGCTCTTTATTGTTCTAATGATATTCAAATCTCTGGTATAGTGCAAGGTTGTGGTGTAAAACCCATTGGGGTGAGCCTTATGTTTGTTTGTGTTCAAGGTTGTGTGGTAAAACCCATTAGGGTGATCCTTGTTTTGTGTTTGTATCAAGGTTGTGGAGTAAAACCTAGTGAGATGATCCTTGATGTGTTTGCATGATTGAGAGGTTGTGGAAAACCTAGTGTGGTGATCCTCTCTTGTATGTGATACGATTTCATTAAGTAAGGTTAACACAATAGGGTTGAAAATCCTTAAGTGTGGGTTTAAGGTAGTGGACGTAGATCCTTGTTGATTGAACCACTATGCATCTCTTGTCTCTTTTTATTCAGTTGTTCATGTACTGTTTTTTGTGATCTTTTATTTTCTAAATCAGGATATACATCTACGCGTGTTTAGATAACTTTCTATGCTTCTATAAAGTCAATCTAAGCATCTTGGTGATCATCATTTTTCAGCGTTTTAGACAAATCGAAAAAATTATTTTTGCTTGCCAAAAACCTTATTCACCCCCCCCTCTAAGGTTTTTCAAGGTAGATCATTGATTTGTCAAGTAAATTTCTATATATATCTTAGGTCTTCATATATCTATGCTTAATTTATATATGATAAAGGATAATTTAATCGATTAATTTCAAATTTTGTCACAACATCCATCTTAACTTCCATACAATATATATATATATATATATATATATATATACATATATACATATTTTCTTTATTAATAAATGAATTCACAACTACTACCCAAAGGTGTGTACAGGGCATATGTCTTAGGAGAGGTTTGAACCCGATACATTAGTGTAGAAATCTCAACACTAACCATCTTAATCAATTTAAGGGATATATAAATAAATATATATATATTACCATTTCTTTTTGATAATCAATATATAAAAAATGAATTTCATTTAATATGTCTTTAAATATACTATTTATATGTTTATAAGCACCATAATATACATACACATTATTTCAATGTGTGTGTATGTATATATAACATATATATATATAATAGTTTGAGAAAAAATATATTTAAGAATTAGAACAAATATGACACTTAACAAAAATAACCACTTTTAACCATTGTTTTTAATATGGAAATGAAGGTTTAAAACTATTGTTTTTAGTTTGACAATCTCATAGCCAATTTTAGACGCTTTTTCCCCTTCTTCTCCTTCCCTAGCCGCTGCCACCTTTCCACTTCTTCTCCTTTCTCTATATCACGATGGTTTCTTCCTCTTATTTTCGTCTTCTCTTAAACCTTAACACCACAACCACCTTTCCATCTCCTTTATTATGTAAACTCCCATTGAATGTGTTGGGATCAAGTTTCTAGCCCATTTGGTTGGAACAAACGGAAGCCCACAAAACACAAAACAAGTAAACAAAAAGGAAAGCCAAAAGCAAAAATCAATTGCGATTTTGTTTTTAGTGTGAGTGGCAGCGGGACAATATCATGAAGAACAGAAAGCTGCGCGGCAGCCATTGTTAGGTTCTCTAAGCTTTTGTGCCTCAATTTGGATAGTCATTTGGAATCCAATTGAGACGAAATTTGTTGCCACGTAATCCTCTCAACAAGACATGCTCATCAAACGATTTAGATTTCAGTTTTGGTAACATCCTTCCTAACTCAATTCTTGTTTGATTGTAGTTTTGGGAGAAGATATTGATATATTATTGGTGTGCCTCTAGTTTTATCTAGAGAAGACTTTGTATTGCCCATTATTATTAATAGTGGAAGTTTTTACTAGATTAGGTCCCGTGATTTTTTTCATCTCGGATTTTACACGTTAAAAATCTTGGTGTCTCGTATTATTTACTTTGATACTTTCTTTTACCTGCTGACATTATTTAATCGGTATATTTGTTTATTCCTGTTTTTTTATTATTGGTACTTGGGAAATAGTTTTGATCTTGGAATATAATTGTGACTTGGGTGGAGCTTGATATTTTGCTCACTTTCAGTTTATTTCCCAACAAAGTGGTATCAGAGCCCTGGTTGATCAATTGGATAATTTATGTTAATTAAAAATGGATAATTCAGATAGTGAGTGCAAGATAAAATTAAATACATCAAACTATTCAAATTGGAAATCTAGAATGGAAGACTATTTGTATTGTAGAGATTTGTTTGAGCTTGTTTTAGGGGATAAAGGTAAACCATCTAATATGAGTGATGAAAAATTGGTTAGCATGCACAAAAAAATAGTAGGTAATATTAGAAAGTGGATTGGTCAAAGCATATTTCAACACTTTGCTCAAGAGAAGTACAGCTTATGTGTTATGGAAAAAACTTGATCGAATGTTTGAATAGAAAACTGGAATAAATAAATCTTCTTATTTGAAAAATATTACTCAATTAAGATACAAAGATGGTACTGATATGAGTGAGCATTTGAGTACCTTTCAGGGATTGATAAACCAGACAGCTTCATTGAAACTGAACTTGGATGATGAGGTATAGGCTTTGCTGTTTTTCAGTTCATTACCAGATAGTTGGGAAACAATGATGGCATCCATTAGCAATTTAACTCCAAATGGTATCTTAACCATGGCTATGGCTAAAGAGGTAGTGTTGGATGAGGAGATTAGGAGGAAGGAATGAGGCACTTTTAATGAGTCCCAAGCATTGATTATGCGAAAGAAAGAAGGAAGGGGGAGAAGTAAGAGTAGAGATCTTTACAACAGAAATGACAGATCCAAGAGCAGACATGAGTCACTGAAAAATATTGAGTGCTATCATTATAAAAAGAAAGGGCACTATAAGAAGCACTGTAGAGTCTTGAAATGGGAATTTGCTGAGAAAATGGGCAATGGTAAGGTGAGAGACGAAGAAGATACTATAGTAGTAATGGCAGCCGATGATAATATGTTGGTATTTTGCGAAGATGGACATATCAATATTACCAGTCAAGACAGTGATTGGATAATTGATTCAGGTGCATCATATCATGTTACTCCACACAGACATTTCTTCTCAACCTACACTGAAGGAGACTTTAGCTACGTTAGGATATGAAATGAAGTTTCTTGCAAATTTGTTGGCAAGGGTGATATTTGCTTAGATACAAATGCCGAGTGTCAGTTAGTCTTGTGGAATACCAGACATGTTTTTTATATTTGTCTTAATCTTGTTTCCACCGGAAAGCTTAATGATAAAGGCTACTATAATTCTCAAAGTGGAGGTAAGTGGAAACTCAGCAGAGGGAACCTAATCGTTATCAGAGGAAGGAAGCAAAATACTTTGTACTTGATGTAAGCTGAGTTGGGAAAAGGAGAGGTAAATGTAATTCAAGATTCCTCTATTAATCTTTGGCACAGGCAACTTGGGTACATAACTAAGAAGGGAATTCAAACACTTGTTCGCAAGTAATTTCTCCCTAATGTAACAAGTACTTTTCTTAAATCATGTGTTGATTATATTTATGAAAAATAACATAGAGTTGCTTTTCAAAGATTTCCTTCATCTAGAAAGCTAAATCCATTAGAGTTGGTGCATCTTGATATCTACTACATGAAAAATAGGTCTTTTTGTGGTGCAATTTATTTTGTTACTTTTATTGATGCTTTCTCTAGAAAAGTCTAGTGTACTAATTTGAAATCTAAAGGTCAGGTCTTGAATATGCTTAAAGAATTTCATAGCAAAGTCGAAAGGAATACTGGTAAACAGTTAAAATGTGTTCGAGCCGATAATAGTGATAAGTCTAGAGGACCATTTAAAAGTTATTGTAAGTCTCATGGGATCAGGCTAGAGAAGACAGTACCAAAAACACCACAGGAGAATAGGATAGAAAAAGGATGAACAGAACTATCACTGAGTAGATCAGATGTATGCTTTCCAATGCTAAGCTATCAAAATCTTTTTGCGGTGAAGCAATGAGAACTGCAGTTGATCTGATTAATCTTTCAAATTCAGTTCCTTTAGACAATGATATTTTAGAGAGAGTATGAATAGGTAAAGAAGTATCCTTCAGCCACTTGAGAGTCTTTGGTTTCCGTTCATTTGTTCACATTCCCAAAGATAAGAGATCAAAGATTGATGTAAAATCCAAGCAGCGTATTTTCTTGGGATATGCACACGTAGAGTTTGGCTATAGATTGTATGATCAGGAGTGGAGATGTTATTTTTCTTGAAGATCAAACCATTGAAGATATTGAAAAACATGATAAGACTAAACCAAAATCAAGATTCTCTAATGACATTCCTTCTAATTCAGATCTAGCTTCTGCACCAGCTAGTTCTGATGTGCCAGTCCCAGAAACAGATGATTCAAATCAAGGGAGAGTTGAGGATGTGCAAGGAGAAAGTATGGATGATAATAATGATGTTGGTGAGATTGAACAAGAAGTACTATAGCCACAACCACATGATGAACCTAGAAGATCTATCAGGGAAAAAAGACACTCCACCAGGTATAATACTAATAATATGTATTGTTGACTGAAGTAGGAGAGCCAAAATCATATAGTAAAGCTTTAGAGCATGAGAAGAAAGAAGAATGGTTGCAAGCTATGCAAGAGGGGATGGTATCCTTACAAGAAAATCATACCTATGATTTAGTGAAATTGCCTATAGGCAAGAGAACACTAAAGAATAAATGGGTCTACAGGTTGAAGACTTAAGAGAATAGCTTACAACCTAAGTACAAGGCAAGACTGATTGTGAAGGGGTTCAATCAGAAGAAAGGCATAGATTTTGAAGAAATCTTTCCTCCAGTGGTAAAGATGACATCTATTCGAGTTGTTCTTGGAATGGCTGGTAGTTTGAATCTTGAGATTGAGCAACTTGATGTGAAGACAACCTTCCTACATGGTGACTTAGAAGATGAAATTTATATGGAGCAGCCGGGGGGATTTAAAGAAAGTAGTAAAAAGAATCTGATATGTCGTCTTAGGAAAAGTTTATATGGTTTAAAACAGGCACTGAGACAATGATACAAAAAATTTGACTCCTTTATAACATATCAGAAATACCATAGAACCACATTAAACCATTATGTATATGTGAAGAACTTCTCAGATGGTAATTTTATTATCCTCTTGTTGTATGTAGATGATATGTTGATTGTTGGTCATGATGCTGTGAAGATTAACAAGTTGAAAAAGGAGTTAAGCAAATCTTTTGCAATGAAAGATTTGGGTCTAGCTAGACAAATTTTGAGGATGAAAATCACTCGAGATAGGCAAAATGGAAAGCTTTGGTTATCTCAAGAAATGTATATTGAGAAAGTACTTGACAGGTTCAACATGGGTAATGCTAAGATAGTTTCTACTCCACCTGCAGGTCACTTCAAGTTAAACATTGAGTATTGTCTGAAAAGTGAGAAAGATAAAGAAGACATGAAGAAAGTTCCTTATGCTTCAGTAGTTGATAGTCTAATGTATGCTATGGTTTGCACCAGGCCAGATATAGCTCATGCGGTTGGAGTGGTTAGTCAATATATCTCTATTCCTGGTACAGAGTACTGGAATGTTGTCAAGTGGATTCCCAAGTATCTCAAGAGAACTTCCAAATTATATTTGTGCTTTGAAAATGACAATATTATACTTGATGGATACTTTGATTCAGATATGGGAGGTGATCTTAATAAGAGAAGATCTACCTTTGGTTACTTAATGACTTTTGCAGGAGGAGCAATATCGTGGCAAAGTAAGTTGCAAAAATGTTTTACTTTTTCTAGTATAGAGGCAGAATACATCATAGCTACTGAAGCTTGTAAAAAGATTCTGTGGTTGCAGAGGTTTCTTCAGGAATTGGGCTTGAAACAAGAGAAGTATAACCTTCATTGTGACAGTCATAGTGCTATTCATCTATGTAAGAATTCTACTTTTCATTCTCGATCCAAACATATTGATGTAAGATATCATTGGATAAGAGAAGTTTTGGATTCCAAGTTGCTAATGCTTGAGAAGGTGCACACAGATGATAATGGTTTTGATATGCTGACTAAAGTATAGCTCAGGAAGAAATTCTTGTTTTGTAGATAGTAAGCAGGTTTAGTTGTACCCCCAAAATGAGCTTAAGGGGGAGATTGCTGGGCTCAAGTTTCCAGCCAATTTGGTGGGAACAAACATAAGCCCACAAAACACAAAACAAGTAAACAAAAAGGAAAGCCAAAAGCAGAAATCAATTAGGATTTTGTTTTCAGTGTGAGTAGCGGTGGGAGAATAGCATGAAGAACAGAAAGCTGCACAACAACCATTGTTAGGTTCTCTAAACTTTCGTGCCTCAATTTGGATGGTCATTCGGAGTCCGATTGAGACGAAATTTGTTGCCATGTAATCCTTTCAACAAGACCTACTCATCTAACAGTTTATATTTCGGTTTTGGTAACATCCTTTTAAATTCAATTCTTGTTTGGTTGTAGTTTTAGGAGAAGATATTGATATATTGTTGGTGTGCCTCTAGTTTTATCTAGAGAAGACTTATATTGCCCATTATTATTGATAGTGGAAGTTTTTACTGGGTTAGGTCTCGTGGTTTTTCCTATCTCGGATTTTCCACGTTAAAAATTTTGGTGTCTCGTATTATTTACTTTAGTACTTGCTTTTACCTACTGGCGTTATTTAATTAGTATCTTTGGTTTATTCCTATTTTTTTCATTGGCACTTAGAAAATAATTTTAACATTGAAATATAATTGTGACTTGGGTGAAGTTAGTATTTTGCTCACTTTTAGTTTATTTCCCAACAAAATGCTTTTGTTCTGTCTGATTTCCTCCGTTGCGGAAACTCTATCTAATATTTTCTCCGCTTGTTGGGAGCCTCCATTGCCAGCAAAGCCACTACATTCCGCTCTATCCCTGGTAAGTGTTAAACTACCCTATGTGACTAAATTTGCTAAGTGTAAAATTAGCTATACCACAAAGCTGGTTTTGAAATTAAATTTGAAATTAATTCTCAGCTACAAGATTGTCATGAATAGGTTAGTATTTTTTTTTTTTTTTGGTTAGGGGAGGGGGGTTGCAATTGGGTTCCTAGGTTTCTGATGGTAAACCAACTATTTTCTTGATTTTTTAAATATGTCAATTGCTACTTAATTGAGGATGTATCTAGAGGACAAGAAGCTTAAGAAAAGGGAATACGTCATGTCATTATGCATCTTATTCTAAGGCTTTTACCATTATGTATAGGGTAACTGAGGCTTTACTTCTATAGTTGTATAAAGGGTAAAGTTAGGGAGTAGTTGACGGAGAAATAGTGGAAAGATTCTCACGAAGTAAGTTTTTGAGAGGCATCAGACTTCTTCATTGAATTCTGTTAATGTGAAATAGACATGGAAAGAACAAGCTCCAGATTGTGTTCGCACGCAGACTTAATTAATAATATTTCTTCATACCATGAGGTACCTATAGTCATGATTCACAAAATTCTTGATGTTTGCCTTTGGCTTCACAAATTCTGGTCATGATTTTATGTACTTGGTCACACACACACAACTGCATCGTTTCAATAAAATAGAATTCCTAGCAGATGATAATATTATATATTTCTTGGTGGGGTAAATAGGGTAAAGGATTCCCTTTGTCAGAAGGTAAATTGTTTGTTATCCAGTATATATGTTTGTGTTATTTTGTAGGTATGGAAAAAGTCCGAAAAACTCACAGTCACTATCCTTTTAGATGTGCATTAGATTAAACTTACTTTGTAATCTTAATAGACAAAGAAATACGAAGAGATAAACTAGCCTAGAAAGTCCTGATGGACCGGCTTAATTGAAGAGGTTAATAGACATCTTATAAAATTTGAATTCGTGATCTTTTAATCGTCGCATTCATTACCTGACTAACTTAATTATCCATTTCGAGACATATATATTTGTGTTCTTTATAATACCTAACGTTTGAGACCTTTCTCATTGAGGACAGAGTTGTCGTGCTCTCAGTACCATTTTGTCAATAGGGTAGACTGGAATCCAAAGACTAAAGATTGTGGCACATTAAAGTGCGTAACAATTTTCTACTCAGTGACTTGGATTAGTGTTAAATTTCTCTGAAGTGGAGATGGAAAAGTGTAGCATGATGAGGTAATGAACCGATAGAAGGGAAGGAACAAAAATCATTTACCTATTACACACAATTTATATTATATTTTGTAATAATATAATTGAAATGAAACACAACCATTAAACTTGTACTGAATGTTTGGCTCATGGAAGGTGATGTGAAATTTGTAAGTGTACAAATTTCAAACAAGTAATAAAGTAGTGATTATAAGTCGTTTCCAATCTCTTAAAGAAAAGTTCTTAATTTTAATTAATAAATTAATAGCATTTTTACGTGATTTTAATTTATTAAGTTATATAAAATTCTATGAATTTTTTCTTAACTTTGGTTTCCTACTCGTTAAAAATCACATAAAAAAATTGAATTTATCTCTAATCAATTTTACGATACGTTATTATTACTACGATTTAATTTAATCTAGTACATCTCTGAAATTAAAATAAATTTAAGTTCATACAATAATTGGCAAGAAAATTACAAATTTTAAGAATAATAATAATAATTAACCAAAAAAGAGATTAAAATTTAAATTTTAATTAAAATCAACCAAACACATAAAAAGTTTCAGCCTGCACTATATTGTATATAATAACCTAACTTGAAGTAGGACAATGGGCCCACAAATCTCCCATACCATCGGACCAGTAGTACCGCATAGACATCTGTACAACCACACTAGCATTGCGTTGCCCTAACTAAACTGACCGCAGAAAGTAAAATCCTCTAGAAATGGTAAAAAACGTAACGGGAGCAAGTGACCTGATTTATCCGACATAAACAGACCTTTGATAGGGCCTAGATTAGTCATATTTTTCCTAATTATTTGAGGTTATTTCATGATATATGTTGTTCAATAACTAGGCATATTCTTTCATATTTGAGATTTTACCTTTGGAAATGTATTTTGTACATTATTTCAGATTTTAGAGGTAAAATAAGATAAACACGTCGCAAAACAGAACATAGGTAGCGCCGGACAGGACAGAGGAACCGGAGCTGGCCATGTGCTATTGGCACGCATTTAAACGAGACAAAAAAAGCAAGTGAAATAGAGTAGAATATAACAGAACCAAACCGATATGAGCTAGGAGGCTAGAAGCGGCACCGGCTGCATTCTAGAAGGGTTGTGCGGAAATCAAGGAAAAAATTGGCGAACGACTGGAGAAACAGATCACAACTGGCGTCGACTGTGAGGCTGTAGGCGGCGCCGGCTGTGTCCTGATGTTAAGGCCGTGCCTCGATTTTTGTACACATTTTTTGGCAATCTGTAGAGTTTTAGTATTTTTCTACTTCTAATCGGCCAAAAACCCTACACCGACGAATCTAGCCACTTCCTAAGCCTATAAATAGAGGAAAAACACAAGAGAAAAGGGGAAATGCGCAGATCATAACAGAAAATCACTCAAATCAAGGAGGAATTCTACCAAATCAATGAGGATTATGCAAGAGAGTCTACAAAAGAAGAAGAAGGTGGCTTGTCTATGAGTGCTTTCTTTTACTTTGTTTTCTTTTTCTTGAACAGTGATGTATTAATTATTTTATTGTAATTTGACATTGTTTTAGGTATTCATGATTTTTAGAGTTAGTTTGATCTTTTGATTAATTGATTGTTATTCTTGGTATTTAATTACTTGTGTTGATTACGCGATTAATTGGTTGTTTCTTCTATTGACTTGCTTGAAAAAGGGGTTGATGGTAGTCTCAATTTGTTAGTTTCATATTTGTTGTCTTTTAACTTGCTTGAAAAGGGGGTTAATTGCAATGAACAAAGTAATTAAAGGTTGGTTGATGTTTGCCAGAATATGGATTCATTGGTTAATTTCATGTTTTAAATTTGCCAAAATATGGAAATTTAATCAAGGATTGTGTTATAATGCATTTTTTGGGTGAATTAGTTGAGACAGAATATGTGATGCTAATTTATCTAGAAGATAGAGATTTCACGGATTGAAAAAGAAGTGAATCTATCTTAATCCTTCATGATGCCAATAGAATAATTAGTTATGATAATGATTGAATACTTTAAGATCATGTTTGTCAAAATAATGGTTTGAGTTACATAATTCTCCATCATTGACATGTATATATTCTTTTATTTTATTATTATTTTTCGATTTATTGAGTCGGTTAAATAATGAAAGAAAATGGATTAATGCATACTTGTTCTTTGAGAATCGACACTCGTTTGAACCTTATGCTATGCCTAATGATGAGTACGCTTGCTCATATGTGTAATTTGGGATTAACGTTTTAATTTAAACTTGATTGGGAATGTGCTTATTTTTATATGATTTTTATACGCAAATTCCAAACACATCAAGTTTTTTGCGCCGTTGCAGAGGAACAATATCACGAAAGCTTAGATTTGATTGATTTAACCATGTTTATATGTTCATATGTCTATATATATATATATATATATATGTATATATGTTCTTTATGTAAATCGGTGTTATATCTTATTGTTTGTAACATTGTGTGACTTAATTGACTAACATACTTCATGTTGTACTGTAAATACCACTAACTTTTGTAGGTAAATAGTTTGGGAATGCGCGTGTTTTTCTTTCTTTTTTTGTATGCTATTTGTTGTTACCTTTTGTTTTTTTTCTTTTCTTTATTTTTTTAAAATTATTTTTTTTGTTTTTATTTTCGATTTGATTTTTGTTTAAGTGTGAGATTGACATCATCATGGACAACTACTTGTGGGCACAAGATTAAAGGAGCTACAATTATAAGAATTTGGCAAAGTTGCAATCTCGGATCGATGTTTTTTGTGAGACGTCACTGGAAGCCTCAATGCATTCTTTTGTCACCAATTCAAATTCCTCCATTAAGTGGCATAAAAAAAAAAGTATCCCAATGATTGAGCTATCAAAGAACACAATTAGCCAAGTTGGTTGAAGATGCCATAAAGGCCCATATACTTGAACAAGAGAATCTTCAAGGAAAGGAGAGAGGATATGAGGACCAATTGTCCAATGTGGAAAGAGAGGTATTCAATTCTACTCTAAGTGCTAAAAATTCTAATCTCTCTTTATCATATGATTTTTTAGGTTCATCTCAATTCTTGGAGAACAAGGGTCCAACTGATGATGTGTTAAATTGATCATGCCTCATTGAGTTGGATCTTTCAACACTAAAACACAAAAAGTTCTTGGAGGATGGTAGTAATTTCTACCCTTCACCATATTCAAAGAGAGGTAACTTGGTATTTGTATAAGTATTGAAAAGTAAGAATTTTCCGCTCCCATCTTTAAGAACTCAAATACTAAGTTTAAAGGGGAATTGTAATTGTAAAAATTCTTTTGAAGGGTTAATTGGTGATTTCAAAGTTGATGCATCCGTTAGATACCATGTGCACTCATCTATTGAAAAAGATATTTAGGTGTCTAGAGGAATGTTAGAGAAAGAGGTTTATGTGTTTTGCTTGAGTGAAAAAAAATATATTTTTATAAACCTTCTATTTTTCAAAAACCTCTCTTCTTTCTACATTCATCATACATATCTTCTATTTTGAGCTTTAATTTCTTTTACAAATGTTTCATGAAGAAGCATGATGAATGGAAAGAGTGTGTGTATTTGGTTTGTGTTCAATTTTGTTAAGTGTCTTTTCCCTTCCCGAATAAGAAAAATATTTTCCATCTTAAGTATGGGGAGTGAGTCATGCCGTTATTTGCTTTCTTCGGATTTTTAGTTTGCTTTCTTTTATTTAGGCCTGCTTTATTTTTCCTCTATGTTCTTTCTACTTTTATGTATGTTTTGTTCTGCAGGTAGGAATAAATACTTCTTGGACAAGCCCTTCTCTCTATTCTATGGGTTTATATTTATTGGAGCTGTATTACACTTGGGAAATATTGCTTAAACTTTCTACCCCTCTATTAGTTTTCATCCATTTGGAGATACTTTAATGTGTTAATTCTTTACCAATTAGGGCATTATCCAATTTAAGTATGGGGGGAGTGGTTTGGTGATATTCTTTGACCAAGTTGTTATCAATTATCTTGGTGTTTTCTTAGTAGTGAGCTTACTTTAGAAAAATTCGGTTTAAAAGTTCTGAAAATTTAAAGATTTAGAAGATTGGAACTTTTGGAGCTAATTTGGAATGGAAGTATTTTCTTTCTTATCTATTCCCCTTTTTATTTTTGGTCTTATGGCAATATTTCCTTACTCTATTTGTTTGGCAATTGAGGACAATAGCCAGTTTAAGTGTGGGGGAGTGGTTAGATTGAAAATTCTTTTTCATTCTTTTATACTTCATTCTTCTTGTGAGCAAAATTTTCAATTTTTTTTTTTGGATTTTTATTTAACTTTCAAGATATATTTTTAATGCATGTCTTTATGAAAGATCATAGAGCATATGTTCTATATCAATTACGGCTTATGCATGACTTTTTGCATGCACTTGGACTAAGTAGTTCTTGATTATATGCTTTACATTGTTCTTAAACCTATTTTTTTCACTAAAATTCATTGAGCATTCTTGAACTTACTTGAATACCTCTCGAGGTGAAATAAGAAAGACATTCATAATTTAACTTAGGGATGACGGTAATAGGCCTTGTTTGGATAGTTTGAGTTTTTCAAGCCTACTTATTTGACATTATCCCTAGTGCCTATTTTGAGCCTAAATTGTTAATTTCTTTCTTAAAACCCATTATCATACTTTGTCCATTACTTCTTTCTGAGAGTTGGATTTATCTTCCAAATTTTTAATTGCTCTTGATGGATAGAAGCACATGTAGGAGATTGTTGAGGGAGAATACTTGTGAAAAGATCATGACTTGTTACTTTTAGTCATGCATCAATAGTGTGTTGAGTTGGGAAAGGAAAAATTGAAAGAAAAGAAAGATTGAGAAAACAAAAAGCTCCTAGAAAGTTTGAAAGAGAAAAAGAACTGAGAAAGAAACAACAACAGCATTTGAAAACAGAAGAGGAAAAGAAAGAAAAAATTTGAAAGAGAAAGAAAAGAAAGATCACAAGAAGAATGGTGGATGAGCTATAGATATTTTTGAAAAACTTGAGTTCACATCAAGTTCTTAGCACCATTGCAAAAATTTTGATTGATCTTATGAAAAAAATTATAGATAAGTTGTGGATGATTGATGAAAATACAAGATTTTCTTGAACTAAATTGTAATTGCTAAACAAAGTTATGGGTTTTGATTGATTCTGGGATAAGAGAGCAAGAGAAGTTTGGAATTTCTTGATACATTTTGTTTATCCTTTTCTTGTGAACTCTCATCTTCTTTGATATTTGATTCTCCTATATCCTTCGTTTAACAAGTTACATTACAAGCCCTTTAGCCTTACAGTACAAGCTTGAAAGTCCTACTTGACCTAAGCAGAATCATGATATGTCTCGGATTAGTGGAGAGAGTGTATGAAAAGTAAGCTTATGGAGTGCATATTCTTTTTGAACTAAATTCTTTCTAATGGTTTGAAAATGATGTTAAAAATGTTGAGATGGTTCTACTAGTCAATCTTCGCTTACACAAGTCTTGCATTTGTTATGAGAGATGTAGTAGCATATGTTTTGTTGTCCTGGATGGAGAAAGAATTAAAGATATTATTTTGAAATTAATTGAATGATTTTATAAAAACTTGTGTTTTTCCTACTTGTCTTTGATACTTTGCTTGAGGACAAGCAAAGAGCCAAGTGTGGGAGAATATGATAGGGCCTAAATTAGTCATATTTTTCCTAGTTATTTGAGACTATTTCGTGATACATTTTGTTCAATAACTAGTCATATTATTTCATATTTGAGATTTTACCCTTGGAAAGGTATTTTTTACATTATTTCAGATTTTAGAGGTAAAATAAGACAAAAATGTCACAAAACAGAATATAGGCGGTGCCGGACAGGACAGAGGAATTGGCGTCGGCCACGTGCTGCTAGCACGCACTTCAAGGTAATGAAAAAGCAAGTGAAATAGAGCAGAATAAAATCGAACCGGCATCAGCTGGGAGGCTAGAGGTGGTGCCAGTTGCATTCTGGAAAGGTTACGTGGAAATCAAGGAAAAAATCGGTGAACAACTGGAGAAACAGATCACAACCAGCGTCGGCTGTGAGGCTGTAGGCGGTGTAAGCTGTGCCCTAATGTTATGGCGGTACCTCGATTTTCACATGCGTTTTTTGGTAATATGCAAAGTTTTAGTATTTTCCTACTTCTAATCGACCAAAAACCCTACACCAACGAATTTAGGCACTTCCTAAGCCTATAAATAAAGGGAAAACACAAGAGAAAAGGGGGAATTTGTAGATCATAACAGAAAATCACTCAAATCAAGGAGGAATTCTACCAAATTAAGGAGGATTGTGTAAGAGAGTCTACAAAGGAAGAAGAAAGAGTCTTGTCTATGAATGCTTTCTTTTTCTTGAACAATGATGTATTAATTGTTTTATTGTAATTTGACATTGTTTTAGGTATTCATGATATTTAGAGTTATTTTGATCTTTTGATTAATTGACTGTTATTTTTGGTATTTAATTACTTGTGCTGATTACGAGATTAATTGGTTGTTTCTTCTATTGACTTGCTTGAAAAGGGGGTTGATGGTAGTCTCAATTTGTTAGTTTCATATTTGTTGTCTCTTAACTTTCTTGAAAAGGGGGTTAACTATGAAGAACAAAGTAATTAAATGTTAATTGATGTCTGCCAGAATATGGATTCATTGGTTAATTTCATGTTTTAAATTTACCAGAGTATGGAAATTTAATCAAGAATTGTGTTTAATACATCTTTTGGGTGAATTAATTGAGATGGAATATGTTATGCTAATTTATCTAGAAGATAGAGATTTCATTAATTGAAAAAGAAGTGAATCTATCTTAATCTTTCATAATGCCAAGAGAAAATTAGTTATGATAATGATTGAATACTTTAAGATCATGTTTGTCAAAATAATGGTTTGAGTTATATAATTCTCCATTATTGACGTGTATATATTCTTTTATTTTATTTTATTTTATTTTTATTATTTTTCACTTTATTGAGTTGGTTAAATAATAAAAGAAAAGGGATTAATGCATACTTGTTCCTTGAGAATCGACACTCGTTTGAACCCTATGCTATGCCTAATAATGAGTACGCTTGCTCATATGTGTAATTTGGGGTGAACGTTTTAATTTAAACTTGATTGGGAATATACTTATTTTTATATAATTTTTATACCCAAATTCCAAGCACATCAACCTTCAATAAGAAGAAATATAAGTCTCCGAGCCTTCTGCAGAACCCGTACCTCGGGGGCATCATCTAGAAGTGGAAGTGACAAATGCGCCTCTAACGCCGACTTATGAAATTGGTTACCCCTAAATTTCTCATCTCGAGAACAAAATCCTAGAAGTTTAAATACAATATTAGTCCACACAGCCCGCAAACGTCTGTAAACATCTCCTATGACAAGCTCACCGTCAATCGGCAATCCCCATAACTTAGCAACATCATGTAATGTCACTATGGCCTCACCCACCTAGAAGTGAAATGTATACGTCTCGGGCCGCCATCACTCAACTAGCGTAGTGACTAGTGCGTGATCCACCTAGAGGTGTCCAGGTCAACATACCCTTCCAAACCTAGCTAGATCTATGTAATGCATGACCTGATTATTGCATGGATAGACTTCCTAAAAATAGGAATCGCAGCATCTAAACAATAAAGGAATCTCACAAATTTCAGCATATCATGCCCAAATCAAAGAAGATCGGTGCTCGGTCTGTCGCGTAATTATGTCCTCTATGATTGGTCTTGGAACTATACTAGAGTGCACTTGATCCATCCTAAACAAAATGGTGCCAACTTAAAAGTGTTAACATTCAAGCTGTATAATTATTGCATGTCGAGAGTAATTTTAACTATTTACATTATATAATTTGAGTAAACGGAAATTGAGATTTTTACAACTCGAGACTAATTCAAGACTAATTGTAACTATGTTCTACGATTTATCGCGCTTGGTTTCTACAAAACAACCTTGTTACCTAAATATTTGCACACTGACCTAAATAAAGAAATTGTATATTTTTTGCACATTATTTAAATATGTTTTTAATATAATATGTTACCTAACCATTTATCAAGAAATACAAATAATAGTATCATATTTTCTATATTATAACATTAAGATATTCACTAAAATTAAATATAAAAATAATTACTTTTAATATTACTAAAACTAATAACCAAAAAATATATATATAATAAAATATATTTAGCAAACTAAATAAAAAATATATTTATTTAGCATATACATGGTTTAATATGTTACATAACAATTTATCTTGAAATACAAATAATAACATCATATTTGCTATATTATAACATTAAAATATTCATTAAAATTAAATATAAAAATAATTAATTTTAATATTACTAAAACGAAAAACAAAAAATATATAATAAATAATATATTTAGCAAATGTATATAATTTATTTATAAAAATAAATAAAATTTTATTTATTTGGCATATACATAATTTAATATGTTACCTAACCATTTATCATGAAATACAAATAATAACATCATATTTGCTATATTATGACTTGTTTTTCAATTTTCCTTTTCAGTAAATTATTGTTTTAGGCTTTTTTAATAATAAATTTTTTAATACAAACAAATTTTATTTATAAAATATTAATTAGTTTATTATTTATCTAATTAGTTCATATCAATTTTTGTGCGGTCTATTCAAATAAAGACCAAGTTAACATGATATAAAAGAAATAACATAATACTATTTCTTTACAACTTAAAAATGAAACTCACCAATAATTGGAATAACATGATTATTATAAATTAAAATTTCAGTTGCTTTCTCATCAAATTCTGATTGAGGATCTTCTTCTACCATCCAAAATCAAGTTTGTCAATTGATTCATAATCAATAGGATCATATGACCTTTTCTTTTGATGAATCCTAGAAGCATTGATATCATTTTAAATTATTTAAACGTATGGTAATCAAAAGTTCCAAATATAACAAATGTCACTAATAGTAAAAGATTAAATTATTAATATTGACATACCTAGATTTCAAACAAAGGTTATAAGTCATATAAACATGATCAAAAAGTCTTTGATGCTCTATCCTATTACTCCTTTTGTTGTGAATTAAATAAAAAAGACTCCAATTTCTTTCACATCCTAAAGAAGAAGCTGTTTGACTTAGGATGTGAATTGCAACGTTTCTCAAAACAGGAGCACTACCACCAAACAATCTCCACCATTCATCTGCATGCATACAATATTATCAACTCAATATTATAGTTTTCAAAAAGTTAAAATGTATAAGTATAACAAAGCAATTTACCATATGTAAGTGATTCTGCTGCAGGCAAGCAAGATGGCCTAGAAAAGCTCTATTTGCATTCCTTATACACTTGTATTTCTTTCATAACTTTGATTGGATCATTGCAAATACATTTTATGTCCAATAGATCAAGCAAACCTTGCATGACCCTATACTTCTCAATAAATTTTCCTCATAAAAGAAAGCTGGATTTAAAAAGTAAGCTGTAGCATGAATATTGCAATGCAAGTGCTTATCCCATCGAGCCTCAATGATTTTAGTGTAAGGCTTGTATAATTTTTTTCTATTCTTGAACTTCTCTTTGATACCTTTCTTGGCCCTTTGCATGCCTTCATATACATAGCCTAATAAAGGTTTTTCATTAGCATCTACAATCCTCGACAATCTAATAAGAAGACCAACAAGTTTCACCATAATTTGACAATCTTGCCAAAATTTACTATCCAAGATAATAGCACTAGCAACTTTTCCATTGGCACTTCTTCCTAATTGTGTCTAGTAAAGTGTTTGTCAACAGCTAATGCTTGCAAGTCTTCCTTATGGTCACAAATACTTTTCAAAGTAATGAAAACTATAGCAAAATGGGTAACTCTTGGACGAACTATTTCCTTCCAATTTGGCCTTTTTCTAAGCTAAGACAAAAATACCATATGATTGTATACAAAGACAGTAATCTTTGAAGCATGAGAAGCAAGGTTAGCTATATGAGTCAATGAAGCAATATCTTTCAAGATAAGATTCAAACAACGTGCTGCACAAGGAGACCAAAAAATGTTTTCATACTTCTTATGAATCAACCTCCCAGCTACTACATAATTTGCAGCGGCACAACCCAATCAATAACATCCACAAATAAGTTAAATAAATGTTTTTACATATTTTACCATATCAGAAGCATCAACAGATTTAACAAAAGTCATACCTGCAGGATAATATACCTGCAGTTCTTTGCCTTTGATCAGTCCAACCATCAGCCATAAATGTACATCTAGATGCTTTCCAGTTACTTTAATAATTATCAACAAGAAGCTGACATTCTTTCTTGTAATCTCCTAACAAGCTAACTCGTATTTCATCATAAGATGGAGCTTTAAAGCCAGGTCTAATAGCTGCAACAGAATCTAATGCAAGTTGAAAATAAGGAGATTGAATTGTATTAAATGGAATACAAGCATCATAGAACCATCTAACAATTGCCATTTTAGCTTTTCTCGCTGTTTCTTTGTCAGCAAAAACACTTTTTAGACTTGGTTGGGATCTTAGAGTTGTTCTTGATGCAAAAAACTTATCCACTTGTCCACTAGTTTTTCTCTTTCCTCTATTTTCAGTATATTGTGCTTTAGTTGGTGGAGTAAATTCATGCACTTCATGTACTTCCTCTACTCTAACTTCATCATAGTTATCACTATAATTAACTTTGGATTCTTTTTTTTTTTTTTACTTCACTTGCTTTAAAAATGATAACATTTGACATCTAATATCATAAGGAACTTTTTTACATGCAGTAATCTGTCCTTGTCTCCCTGCTAGATGTTGCTTCATTCTATGAATTCCTCTTCCTTTAAATTGCTTCAAGTAAAAAAGATAAGTGTGCATTGGCTTTCCTTTTTCTTGGATTAGACTAATATATTCCCATGCCAAATCAGTCTTTCCACAGCTAGAAGCTGAGGATTGTTTGTCATTAGACTCATTACTGTTCAATGCTTGATTATTAGAAGCTTCCATACCTATTAAGCTAAAAATATTTCAACAACCGATAAAATTTCAGCAACAACAATCATCATAGAAGGCCACTTAAACAATGCTTTAAATATTTTAGCAACTAATAAAATACACTGAAGTAAGTCAACCATGTAAATTTGAGACCATTGCCCCCAACTAACAACTATCATCATAGATGGCCAGTTAAATAACCTCATCAGCCATCTCAATAAAAATTGTACTATTAGACTTACAAATCAAATATCCAAACTTACACAATAGCAATTGCAGTAAATCAACTTAAATCAATGTCATCAACTGATTGAAAATAAACATAACCAACTTCGACTTCAGTAGTTCAGTTAAGAGAATCGCTGAATAACATGAGATACCTATATCTCCATTATAATCCATCAAAACTATCAAATAGTAACAGAAATTGCAAGATTGCAGCAAAAACAATTAAACAAAAAAATAAGAAAGAAAATGCAAGATTGTAGCCAAAACAATTAAACAAAAAAAAAATTAAAAAAAAACTAAAATGCAAGCTTAAACAAAATGCTCTTCTGGGAGTTTAAAAAAACAATTATTTGGCAGAAATAATTGTGCTTGGGTTATGCAAAGCTAGCCAAAGAAGAGAAAGGGGAAATTTGAAGCGGAAGAAGATAAAGAAGAAGAGAAAAGAGCAACCTGAAGCAGAAGAAGAGAAAGAAGAAGAGAAACCTAAAGATTGGCAGTGGCTTAGCATCTGTGTCGACCTGAAGATCTGCAGTAGCCTAGTCGATCGGCGGTGGCTCAGTGTTAGCAACTTTGCATCTGAGAGAGACCGAGTGGCATTATGAGTGAATGGAGTGGAACTGCCGAACTGGAATGGATTCTGATTAAGTGGAATTGGAATCTGATTTTTAGTTTCCTTTTCTTTTTTAAGATACCAAAACGATGCCGTTTTACACCAACCAGTGGAAGTGAAAACCATAAGCGGTTCAATGGTTTGGGCGAGTTTTGACCGGCTTGCACGATTTTTGACCAAATTTGTTGCAGCCGATTTTCTTCTTCAAGTTGGACCGGACCAGCAGTCGATTCTCGATTTGATCGGTTGAACTGACCGGTCTGGTCCGATCTGAGTTCCAGAACTATGATAGTGGTATCTCAAGTGGGCCGATCGCTGGACTTGATTCGGTCCAACGCGGCCATTAAACCATCATGGGGTGGTCTGGGACGTCTCTTGCCCATGATGGGCCAAGAAAGGCCTGCTCATTTGTTATATTGGGCCGTACCAGGTTGAGGGACCTTTTTGGACTGCAAAAACTGTTGGTCCGTTCATTTGGGCGAAAGTCCAATAATGGCCTCTTTCGTTGGCAGTCTTTAATCGTTCATTGACGAAAACTCGTCCTAATAATTATGACTTATTTGATCAAATTAAAATTTAAATAATTAAGTATGAAAATTGAGTTTGAAGATTGAATTTTATAATTTAAAAGTTGAGTTAATTATAATTTATTTTTACAAAATATTTTTTTGCAATTTGAATTAAATTAAACATATCAATTTTTAAATAAAAATTTAATATATTTAGACTTCAAACTTAATTAAATTTCACTTAAAATTTATAATAGGATTTCAATATGTCTTACTTAATTAAGTGATATAAAAAATTTATCATTAAATGTACTTAATTAATTAAACACTTTATATTATTTATTGTCAAACACACTTAATAAAATAAATAATTAATTAAGTGTTTAATTAAAGGCTTGTTTGATAAAACTAAAATCTAACATTAAAATCTGAATATTTAAATATTAAATTTTAAAAAGTGAAACTTGAAGGCTGAATTCGGAAATTTGAAGTTCGAATATGAAAAATTAATTAATTATAGTTTATTTTTGCACTATATATTGTTACCATTTAATTTATATTAAATATAAAAGAATATTAATAATTAGATGAGTATTTAATATATTCTGAATTCAAACTTAAGTAGCTTTCATTTCACTTAAAATTTATAATAGAATTTCATTACGTCTTAATCAATTAAGTGATAACAAAAATTTATTATCAAATTCACTTAATTAATTAAGTATTTAATATTATCCATTATCAAATATATTTAATGGGATAACTAATTAACTATATATATATATATATATATATATATATATAAGATTTTTTTTTTTTAGAAATAACATCCTGCAAACAATAAAGAATGTTAAAATATCAAAATTCAATTTCTATTAGTTATGATTACAAAATAGTATATTCAAGTCTAGTATTACTTATCATATATCATAACTTGCTTTCTTTTGAACTCCTTATTTGTGATTATTTGCCGCTAAGCAAACGATCCATACCCTATTCAGTGGGATTGGTTAGATATGTCTTATAAGTGATAAGGTACTCCCAATAGTTGCGTTTTACTTCTAAATTGTCGGGTGGAAATGTTACCTCTGTGAAATTTTTCTCAAAGATACTTTTCTTCTCTTTTCCATGCCCACTCGAACATATTCTTGGAGTATTGGAACTTGATCATTTTCTTTAGAAAAGTTTTAGAAAAATAAAATAATATTGAATTTTGAGATGATTAAGAAAAGGACTAATGCTAGAGAAATTGCACTTATAAGATAAAATTAAAATTGGAGTTTTTTTTTTTTTGGGAGAGAATGAGAAAATGTAAAAAAGATATTGGTGGAGTCCCATCTTGCGATATCTGGCCATTTGGAAAAGGCTACGTCGTACACGAAAGCAAAATAATTCAAGGCTATAATGCGAGGTGCTTGGCCTAATTTGTGCAAGGTTGTACGGTTTGGACCTCCTGTTAGGCCTAACCATGGTTGTAGAACTGCTGGCTATAATTCCTCTTAAAAGGCGAAGTTTAGATGAACTGTTTTAGAGCAGTTAGGTTCTATTAAACTTTAAATTACAATTACGGGTAGAGTTCTGGTTTCGATATGGATTGGAACAACCGAAAAAAATTTCAATTCTTTAAAAAAATAATGTGTTAGAAAAGAAAGAAAGAAGGGGCCTGCACATAAATTTGGTTGCTTTAGATGATTGAGAACATGGGACAAATAATTGAGATTTTCAAAGAAGGAATTGAGATTTGAGAAAATTGATGAAGCTATCAAGAGATAATTAATAGAATTAACGGAGATTAGTTTGAGAGTAGAATTGTAGGGACGTTGGATATTTATATGAAATGGATAAGATACAAAAAAAAAATGTTTAGTTATTATTAAAACATGATTGTCGATTCTGGTAGGTTCAATCGACACTACAAGAAAAAAGGACTTTTTACAACCAGATTATTTATGTCAGATGAATTTTGGTTGCAAATGAGTACTCAATTGCATCGAAATGAATATTCATTGCAAATATCATGAATTTTTAATACTATGCAATGAAAATTAACCAATTGCAACCGAAGTATGTAGTTGCAAAAACCATCTTTATTTACGACCAAAATAATAACTTTTTGCAATGAAAAAAATTGTGGGGATTATAATTTTGAATATTAATATTTTATTTCATAATTTAATTTAAAATACTTTTAAAAATAAATCTTAAGTGAATTTGAAAATAAATTTAAAATTAATAATATTTATTAACTGACTGATTTTAAAATAAATATTAATTAAGTGATGTAATTATCTAATTATTTGTGGGGGGAAAAAAGAATACCATCCATATATATTTAAAAGGTTTCAAAGAGATTTTTACCCCCATAAAACGTTACAAAATATTAATTTATTAAAAAAATGATTTCTAAAAATGTTTACAAATTTACCCAACAAATTGCGATGGCTTATCTATATATAAAAAGAAAAGCTTAAAAAGAACGATTACATTAAAAGAAGCCTTCAATCTAATAAGTAAAATATAAAAAAAAAACTAAAAAGGACTAAAAATACTTGCAGAATAATAATAAAAAAAACTAAACACATAGTGTTGGTTTGCTCGTGCGGTCTGAAATTCGAGCCGCCGATCCCATACCTCACTCTCTTGGAGCAAATTTCTTGAGTTGTGGTGGGGATTTTTTTTTTTTTTTCTTGACCACAACTACGATATCTATGTCTTCCAAAACCCATATTTGTGACTACCCATTTCACAATTTCGCGACATTTTGTTTTTTTGGCATCTCAGTTTTCTACGAGGGAAATCGAGTTACCTAAATCTATTGTGATTCTTCTTCCCATTCTTCTTGCGAGTCTTTCTTCATTGTTTTGGAAGTGCTCAATCATCATCAACATCACCTATTTTTCAAGGTTTTGTTTATGTATTTCTATTCTTTATTCTGTTGTTCACGTTTTTGATTGTCTATTCTAGGGCTAAAATACATATGTTTTGATTTGTAGTGAGTGTATGAATTATTAATAGTTATATTGCCCTTGAACCCATTTGCTACACTTCTAATTAATCTTCTTGGTATGGTGCCACAGTAGTTGGATAGTAGTGTTTGTTGCTTTTTCTTGAGGGGTAGGGGTGGCGGATGGGATTTGTGATTGCATGATGTTGAATTATTGATATGAATTTTGGCCTTCTTTAGCCTCTGTAAATGAGGTTCTGTGCATCAGATTAGATATTATAACAACTGCCTAAAATTGTTTAAATCATTTTCTTCAGACACCCGATGTGCGTCTTCTTTGGCCTCTATTACTGAGGTTATGTGTAGCTAAGCTTCTTTATTATTATGTATGTTTCTTAAATCATTTTCTTTAAACACACTGATATGTGTGTTCTCTGTTCCATGTGTTAATGATTGTTAAAGACTAGTATCTAAACTCACAAAAAGTGTTGTTAGCTATAAGTTCATGTGTTCTCTGTTTTCTCTGATTTACTAATTCAAGAACCAAATGCATATTCAGTTGCATAGTGCAGATCACAATGACTTAAGGCAAATGTAGTGCTCAATAGTCAACCATGTAAACAGCTCACCTTGGGGAATAATGCTTGACAAGAAGCACACCATATGCCATAAAATTCAACGACTGCTAATTTATCTCCAGCTTTACTTAATACATCTAAAAATTCTTCACTTGAATGAATGTCAATCATATTTGAATGCATCTGTTTTCCCACCATTTTGGCTGCTCAGTCTCAAATGCAGTTGCATATACGTGAAGTTTTCAGAAAAAAACTGCATTTATTAGACTTGATCAGAAGTGACATTCTTATGAAGGTCATCAATGTAATTGACAGAACTATTTTTTCAGTCATTCAATAGATGTCTACATGTTATATTTTATTGTCTTGCGTAAAAATTCGAGACTTGATGTGAGCAGGCTCTTTCTCCTTCTCAGAATGCTATGTTTCATGGCAGCTTGAACACCTAGTTGCTGTTTCAAAAATGTCTTCTAGTTCAGATGATTTTGCTTATGTCATATATATATATATATATATATATATATATATATATATGGTAATTGAGGCATTTAAGGCTGGTTAATGTAGATATCATATAGTTGGAAGGATTTTCAAGAATCCCATTCACCTTTCTATTCCTTTCCACTATGTTTTTTAGTTTTCCAGTTTTCTCATCCTCACTGTAAAGAATGTAGTTAGAATTATGGTGTAAATTCATTAAGGTGGCATTAGGTGTTCTAATGAAGTGATTTTGTTTTCCATGATAATATTATAGGATTATTGCATAATTTGTGTTGCGTTTTGTCCTTCTCTCTTTGCTTGATTTGTATGGCTCTTCAAAGTTTCTTTTATTTCTTTGGCATACTCTTTCAATTTTAGTGCAGTGATAAACTGGGCCTTATTCTTGAGTTTGGTTCGTTTGTGGCTGGAGTATTGATATCAACAACAGGTTTTGCATAACACACTTTGGATCACGTACTAATTCATTCATAATTAGATTTTTCCTAGGCTTTGCATTCTTCCTTATCATGCAGTAGAAAAACTCTATTATAGGCTTCTAGGAATACACCTCCTACATGAAAGGCAACTCCTGAGGTTTGTTGTACACACCCCCTGCACAGGATGATATATGCATATGTTGATAAACATCTAAGGTCAAGCACATGAAGGGTTGCATAGAAATTTAAGTGATTGAATGATAATTAAGGACTCCCAACTCAAGATCAATAGAACTGAATTTGGACAAATTTAACTTTAGGTAGGTTTAGATATTGGTATATTACATTAGCCATATAATTAGTTTTCCAATCATGATTTTCAGAACAACTTATGTAATCAACAACTCTATTAATCTCGTAGCATCTTTGTGCATTATAATAGTGCCATAAGTTCTATGTTATACTTTCAGCCCAATGCATGTTTCCCCCTTACCACAAGAACAACGAACTAAAGACTTAGCCTATGGAACTTAGCCCACTGTATTTGTATTAAAAATGTTCCCGCTTTTGAAAAAAAGACACATTTCTTTTTTATGCAAACAAATGTTAGACTTCTACTTAATTTTTGGTCAAGACAATTAGATTTACTGCCCCTATTGTGGAAAACAAAGTACCTATTTTAGTTATTCTTCAATATTCTATGCTAGCAAATTTAGCTCTTCTTAGTTTTCTTCAATATTCTATGTCCTTTTGCTTTGGCAATCTTTGTTTTCAGTTTGGTGAAGCTGTAAACATTGATATTTTTGCTTAATGTTAGTTTACTTTTGTATTAGAGACCACATGTACTTCATTGTTGAAGTCAATTCATGATAATAAAAACAAGATTTATCAATGTCCTTCAGTGTGTGTTAGTGATAAGTTTTGATTTATCAGTGTGTTAAAATGCAAAAAATGTCAAAATATTATGCTCTATAAACCTATTTGCTCATACAGCTTTTTAGTAGTAATTGGCAATGAGATAGTGTTTCATTACTTTGTTTGCTTTTTTTAATTCCCGTTTTTTGCAATTGACTTAGACTATGTGTTGGTTTATAAGCTTAACTGAATTCTTTGTTAAGTCTTACTGACTGTATTTTTTTTGTAGCGTGAAAAAAATATTTAGATAACAAGAGCAAATGTACCTATGGACAAAAGTTGGATAGATAATTTAAATATAAGGACAAGTGAGTACATATACGGAATTGAGAGATTCTTAGATTTTTCCTATACTTCAAGGCCACCTAATTCAAAAATATGTTGCCCATGTAATAAGTGTAAAAATCATTTTTTTTTTTTTCATGAGTAGGAATGATGTGTTGTCCCATTGCATTCTTAATGGGTTTCTGGGAAGGTATAAGAATTGGACATATCATGGATAATCTTACATTGCAAAAAATGCAACCGAAAATGATGATTAGCTGTTTGAAATAGAAGACAGGGATAAAATGGTAGACATGCTGCGTGATGGAGTTGGAATTACCAAACATAGCCAAGATGTTAATAATGAAAGGGAGGTTCCTATGGTTGGGGATCTTAGTGGAGCAGATAGAGTAACAAAATCTTTTTTTAAACTCTTGCAAGATGTAGAATGTGAGTTGTATTTCAGTTGTGAAAATTTTACAAAACTCTCCTTTGTTGTTCGTTTGTTGCTTCTTAAGGTAACAAATGGATGAACTGACAATTCTATCACCATGTTCCTTGAGTTTCTAAAAGAGGCATTCCCCCAAGCTAAAATTCTAGCCTCAAGAATTACGTAACCATTTTGAGATTAAATTTCAAGACCTCTTATTTTAATTATTTATTAATATTTACTTTAAAAGTACCTAAACTTCAGTCTTGCATTACTTTTGAATATAAATTGCAGACTTGCAAAACACGTCAGATGTTCAAATAGATGAACATATTAAGATTCTTGCAAGAGGGCCCCATCCAGATGCTAAAAGACACAAAGCATGTATTGTCAATGGTTTTCGATTTCGTACCAAGGCCCATGAGGCAGCACGAACAACTTAAAATAGTGGAGTGATGTTAAGAGCTAGTACAGTAAGCTTTGCCATTACTAGAGATAGTAATCCTCATACAGGGCAATTTATTTATTATAGGTTCTTACAAGATATTTTGAAGATTAGGTACTCAAATGATGTTTAATATGTGATTTTCAGTTGTGACTAGAACAATAATGAGAGAGGAAGAATGCAAGATGAGTTCCAGTTCACTTTGGTTAATTTTAAGCATTTAATGTACAAGGAGAATAGTTTAGCTGATGAGCCTTTTATGCTATCTACTCAAGCAGAGCAAGTTTGGTATGTAATTGACCCAGTTGATTTAGACTAAAGTGTTGTTGTCAAGATGAAGATGAGGGATAATATTGACATTTATTCCATTTTCAATATGGCAATCCATGTCTACAACAATAGTTAGATGATCGACCAATTACTTGAGATGAAGATGTGGCTTGGGTCAGACAAGAAGTAGAACCAATTTCAGTTGACGTACCTCCTTGTGCAGCAACAAGGCACATAAATTGGTGTTGATGAAGAAAGAGACATAGATTGATTTGACATTTACCAACTACTTAATCTTTATTATATTATGTTTGAATTTGATGACATCGACTTTTGTTAAATCTTATATGAGTTTTTTTCGTTTTTTTTGTATGGTTTTTAATCATCATGAAATGCTTAAATTCCTTGTATTGTTATTATTATTATTTTTTTTGTCTTTTTACTCATATTTTCATCTTTTTACAATGTTGCTGAATTTAAACTACAGGTTTTAGAAGTTGAGTTGCTCGCAGTGTTTGAACTAATTCAATCCATTTTGTATTGAAACGATTCTCAAGTATGAATACTATCTTTTGCACTTCTATTTCGACATTGCTTATATTATTTTTTGTTAAGAAGGTGACAATGTTATTTTTCCTTTTTGCAAGTACATTTTGATGGGTGTTTGAATTTCACAGCAATTGGAAGTCGAGTTTTTAATTGCCTAATTTATGTTTCCAATATTTTTCTAACCTGTTTACCTTTTTAATAATTGAGTTAACCATAAATGCATTGTATTCTCAGTGATAATGATGCACAAGAGGAAAACATCGGGTACCACTATGGCTGATGTCACTGCAAATCATGGCGTTCATGAACAACCTCTTGCTGAACAAAATTCACAGCTACTTCAACCCATACCACCAATATCCCAACCTTTACCTACTATGTTTCGCCACTCTCAGCCATCCCAACCGCTAGGCAAAAATACACAGTTATTACATCTGCAATTCTAGCCTTTACTTTCAACTAGTAGACGACCACAACCTAGCTAAACCGATTCACAATCTATATCACAAGATCATCTAAATAGAGAGATTCCTTGTCATCTTAAAAACTGACAATATCAATCACAACCTCATGGACATCTTTCTTTTAATACTATTCAAAATACTGCTTTCACGGCAAGTGCTGTCAAAAAATGAAAAAGAGGTCCTTCACAAATGCCACTGGACTAGGGTACTGGAAAAAGGTTGGTGGAACTCCACGTTGAAGGGAAATAAATTGTTGGCAAACACAGAAAAAAAGGTGAAAAGTGCCATTAGAACTTTAGCAAGAAATGGTTACAAACTTCCCCTTATATTCCCTACTTGGAAAATGTGCCAACTGCCATAATTAATGAGCTTTGGAAAGAAATTTTGATATCCAATATTTTAATTTTCCCCTTTTTGTCCTTTTATTCAAGATATATATTTTTTCCCTTTCTGTCTTGTCTAGTACAACTGCTTTGTTCTTTTTCTTCTTCTTCTTCTTCTTCTTCTTCTTCTTCTTTTGTCTCATTTTTAATGTAGGATAATACTACTCTTGTTGAGGATTCATATGAAGTCGTTATGGAGGATGTTTCAAATCGATGGAAGGAATTTAAGTGCCACATTAAGAGTAAACATTTTGAACCGAACAAGGAGAATGAGGAACTCCTTTGACATTGTCCAGATGATAGAGTTAAGGAAATTCAATGGCAGACTCTAGTTAAATATTGGAAACATGAACATATATAGGTTGTAAATTGCGAAGTATTTCCATCACTTTTATATTTAGTTTTAGAATATCTAACAATCTAGTTTTGGTTTTTGTAGCAAATCTCAGAACAAAACAAACAAAATAGAGCAAATCAACGTTTTGGGCACAAGATAGGGAGAACAAGTCACTATGAAGTCATCCAAGAGGTAAAATGTATAATAGTATGTTTTGAGAACTTTAAAAAAAATGTTAAATATATGTTCCTCAAATTATCACAGATGTTAAAAGAAGGACTTGAACCATCAAGGCTCGATATGTGGATAAGCACTCGTATACCCTAAGAAGGGATGTCCCTTAATGATGACACAAGAGAACTGTTTGTAAGTAGAGAGAAATACTATTCTCTGGAGATATACTTTTTGTAATTATTATTTGATCGGTTTTCTCGAATGTTAATCTCGTTATGTTTTGATGGGATGTTTTTTTTTTTTAATTTTCTGATAGCATGCAATATCATATCGCTTAGACCATCTTCCTGAGATTGAATGAACGAAGAAGTTGAAGGACTAAATTTACAATGAATTTTTGGGAGAAGATAGTCGTGGGTATATACGTTGTGTGGACAAATCTTCACGGATCAAAACTCGTAATCGAAGCCAACAAGCATCTATTACTATGTTTAACATTACAGATGTTCAGAACCAACAAATTGTACAAAAAATAAGAGAAGACCTACAAGAGGAGGCATGAGCTGAAGCACGAGCTGAGGTAAATGAAGCACTAAAGTCCTTAATGAGTAACGTCCTTATCCCAGCACAAGTTGATCAATCGACAAGAGTAAGATGAAATCTTGATCTACACATATTCAGAAAAATTAATTGTAAAGGCATTATTTAATATTTTACATTTTTTAAAAATATATTTCTAATACAATTTAATAGCTTGGAGTTGCATCTAGTGGACATGAAATGATCAATTCTTATTCTACTATCGATTATGATAGTCAAGCTGATAGTGAATTTCTCATCAACCTAGGAGTGCTTGATACAGGTAATTAATGATTTTTGCAAACTTGGTGTTACATGTGAAGCTTATATAGCAATACATATACACTTTACTTTTCAATTGCACTATCATTTTTTCTAAAGTGGATGTGTTCTAATAAATTGTGGGACTAGTCAGTGGGTTGTCATGTGACCTAGTAGCTTAAAAGTATAAGCGAATTTCCCTTGCAAATAATGACATGTATAGTATTTGAAGCAAAAGATAATTTTGTAAATTTTGAAATTATTTTGAACTATTTTTTGAGCTGCTAAGTTGAACTTGATTTCTGTTTCTTCTTGCAGGATGTGAAACATAAAATGAGAACATGATTAGCATAATTGCAACCCTATAATTGCAAAGATATACCAAGGTGCTGGTGTTGACATAGGCGCATCTCCTAAGATTGAGGAGTTTGACTAAGTTTTTGTTATTTGCTTCTTTTAGTTTTCTTATCTTACTCTTAGCAAGAACAATTGTGGTTTTAATTTTTAAAAGTGGATTTATTTTGTCTTTAGATTATTAGACTTTGGAACTAATACTTTATCCAAAGCTATATTTTGAATTTCTATTTATAAGTAGCTAGTCACTACTGATGTTTAAATACTATTATAAACTAGGGATGCTTGCGTCGAGTATAATGTTTATGGAATACAATATTGGCCTTTTCTATTAATTTAAGCTTCTTTATTATTATTAGGGTGCTGGTAGTTTTTCAGCACAGGATAGTTCAATGTTTTCCTTCTTTTCTGTTTCCCACGGGTATTATAGAGAAGGGATGCTTGCTTATTTTCAACAGATGATAGTTCATTGTGTTATTCCATTCAAATTATCAATGGAATGGATCAAGTTCAATGTCTACATTGTCCTGCCTTCATGTAATGGAAGTTGCCTGTTTAAAGAGCAGCATCCATGCACTTATTCATTTTTTGGGTTCATGTAAAGGAAGTTGCCTAAGTTGTTAGGATGGAATGTACAACTGGATTCTCAAATACGGTGCACGAAATTCTATGAGCCTTTGGGAGGATGGCAACCTAAATGAAATAATGTTGACATTTTTAGTATCTAATTTTTCTCAAACCATAGAGTTTCCCTAGTTTGATTTTGGCTTAGTGTATTCTAGAATAATAGATGTTCAGAATGAACTAATGTGAAAGTGGATGAATGCTACTAATTCCCTATTTCCAATGTTCTCTACAGCTGGTGTCGTTAGGTGACTCTGGTGTTGGAAAAAGCTGCATCATTCTTCGTTTTGTCCATGGCAGTTTGATTCAACATCCAAGGTGAATTATATATGTACCAGTTGAATATCATGTCTTCTCTTCAATATACAATTCCCTCGATGATAGGGGCTAAAGTAGTCATGTTTTTCCTAGTTATTTGAGGTTCTTTTGTGATACATTTTGTTCAATAAGTAGTCATATTTCTTCATATTTGAGATTTTACCCTTGGAAAGGTGTTTTGTTCATTATTTCAGATTTTTAGGGTAAAACGAAACAAAAACGTCGCAAAACAGAGGAGAGGCGGCACCGGTTAAGGCTCTAGAATCGGCGTCGGCCATGCATTGGATTACACGAACTTCGAAACGACAAAAAATTGTCAAAATAGAGCGAAACAGAGTAGAACCGGCGCCAACTCCAAGAGCCAAGGCGGCACCAGCTGCATTCCGGTCTTTATTGTTCAAAATTCGAGAGAAAAATCGACGAACGAGTAGAGAAGCGGAACATAACCGGCGCGGGCTTCGAGAGCTAAGGCGGCGCTGGCTGTGCCCTGAAGATAAGGCAGTGCTTGATTTTTTCTATGCAATTTTTGGTAATCTGTGGAGTTTTATTATCTTTCAACTTCTACTCGGCCAAGAACTATGTACCTACGAGTTTAGGCACTTCCTAAGCTTATAAATAGATGAAAAACACAATGGAAAAGGAGAGAATTCACTGATCATCATAGAAAATTACTCAATTAAAGGAGGAATTCTTTAATTCAAGGAGGGTTATACAAGAAGGTCTTCAAAGGAAGAAGAACGAGGCTTGTCTATGAGTGCTTTCTTTTACTTTGTTTTCTTTTTTTTGAACAATGATATGTTAATTGTTTTATTATAATTTGACATTGTTGTAGATATTCATAATTCTTAGAATTATTTGACCTTTTGATTAATTGATTATTATTCTTGGTATTTGATTACTTGTGCATATTACGAGATTAATTAGTTGGGTCTTCCTATTAACTTGCTTGGACAAAAGGGTTGGTGGTGGTTTCAATTCATTAGTTTCATATTTGTTGACTTTTAACTTGCTTGGATAAAGGGGTTAAGAGTAGGGACAAAGTAATTAAAGGTTAATTGATGTCTCGCAGAATATGGATTCATTAATTAATTTCATGCATAATTTGCCAGGAATGGGAATTAAATCAAGGATTATAGTTAATGCATCTTTTGGGTAAGACTGGTTAAGACAGTACATGTGATGCTAAGTTACCTAGAAGATAGGGGTTTATGGATTGGACAAAGAAGTGAATCTATATTATCCTTCATGATGCCAAAAGAATAATTAGTTATGATAAAGATTAAGTACTTTAGGTCATGTATGTCAAGACAATGGCATAAGTTACATAATTCTACATCCTTGACATGTATATATTTTTATTTTATTTTATTTTATTTTCCTTTTTATTTATTTTTCACTTTATTGAGTCGGTTAAACATTGAAAGAAATGTGATTAATATCTACTTGTTCTTGGAGGATCGACATTCGTTTGAACCCTATGCACGGTTAATGATGAGTACGCTTGCTCATATGTGTGATTTGGGTTGAACGTTTTAATTTAAACTTGATTGGGAATGTGCTTAGTTTTTGTATGATTTTTACACTCAAGTCCGGACACATCAAGTTTTTGGCACCGTTGTCGGGAAACAATAGCATGAAAGCTTGGATTTTGTTGATTTAACCATGTAAATATGTAAATATGCATATATGTTCCTTGTATGAAGAAGTGCCTATGTTGTTGTTTGTATAATTGTATTGTAATTTCGCAATATGTTGTAAATATGTAAATAGGTATATACATGTTCATTATCACTAACTTGTCTTTGTATGTTTGTACATATTGTATATTTAGTTATTTAATTTTACTAACTTTTTCTTCTTTTAATTTTGTTTTAAATATGAATTTTGGTTATCTAACTTTCTTCTTGTCTTTTATAGGTGTAGGCCGTGGAAAGCAGTAAAGTCATTTTTGCTGTTTGAAACAATTTTTATTTTGGTCATTTTATTTTGTTCTTTTTATCATGTCTTCATGAATTAAATTGCATTATTCATCATTATTGCATGTTCATCATTTTTCTTGCATTCAAAAAAAAAAAAGAAAAAGAAAAAAACATTAGTGTATTGATTGGCGTAATTACAAGCTCACATTGATGTTTTTGGTGAGACGTCATTAAAAGCATTAGTGAATTCTTTTGTTGCCAATACAAATCCATCTGTTCAGTGGCATGAAGAAGCTTTCCAACAACTTTGTGATCAAAGGAAACACTTAGTTAAGATTGTTGAGGAGAATCATAAGTTCATGCTGGCCCATACACTCGAACAAGAGAATCTCCCAGGAGAGGAGAGATCCTATGAGGGACAACTATCCAATGTGAGAAGGGAGGTATTCAATTCTTCTCTATATGCTAATAATCCTAACATCTCATTGTCACATGATTTACTAGGTTCCACTCTTTTTCTCGGAGAATATGGGTCCAAATAATGATGTGTTGAATTCATCATGCTTCAAGGCGTTGGATTTTTCAATACTATATCATGAAATGTCCTTGGAGGATGGTGGTAATGTCTACCCCTTCACTCCAATTTCAAGGAGGTAACTTAGTTTTTGTAGAACATGACTTGAAAAGTAAGGATTTTCTTGATCCCATTTTTAAGAACTCAATTGCTAAGTTTAAAGGGGCATTTCAATTGTGACAAATCTTTTGAAGGGTCAAAAGGTGATTTCAAGTTTGATGCATTCTTTAGATACCCTGTGCACTCATATGTTGAAGAAGATATTTATGTGTCTAAAGGAATGTTAGAGAATGAGGTTTATGTGTTTTGCTTTGTGGAGACAAATCATTTTCATAAACCTTCCATTTTTCAAAATCCTCCATTCGTTCTAAAGTCATCATGCCTGTCTTCTATTTTGAGCTTTAATTTCTTTTCAAAAGGTTTGATGAGAAAGCAAAATGAGTGTGGAGAGTTTTTGTTTTATTTTTTTATTGTTGTATTATTTTTCTTTAGTTTGTTTTCTTTTATTTATGTATGTTTTTATAATGTGAATTATGTATGTACTAGTTGAATATCATGTCTTCTCTTCAATATACAATTCCCTCGGTGCTAGGGGCTAAATTAGTCATGTTTTTCCTAGTTATTTGAGGTTCTTTTGTGATACATTTTGTTCAATAACTAGTCATATTCCTTTATATTTGAGATTTTACCCTTGGAAATGTGTTTTGTTCATTATTTCAGATTTTTAGGGTAAAACGAAACAAAAACGTTGCAAAATAGAGGAGAGGCAGCGCCGTTGCATCGGCTAGGACTCTAGAACCGGCGCTGGCCATGCACTGGATTACACGAACTTTGAAGTGACAAAAAATTGTCAAAATAGAGTGAAACAAAGTGGAACCGGCGCCAGCTCCAAGAGTCAAGGCGGCGCACTGCATTTTGGTCTTCATTGTTCAAAATTCAGAAAAAATCAGCGAAAGAGTAGAGAAGCGGAACACAATCGGCGCCGACTTAGAGAGCCAAGGCGGTGCCAGCTGTGCCCTAAAGATAAGGCAATCTTTATTTTTTCCACGCGATTTTTGGTAATCTGTAGAGTTTTAGTATTTTCCAACTTCTACTCGGCCAAGAACTCTGTACCTACAAGTTTAGGCACTTCGAAAGTCTATAAATAGAAGAAAAACATAAGAGAAAATGAGAGAATTCTTTGATCATCATAGAAAATTACTCAATCAAATGAGGTATTCTTCAATTCAAGAAGGGTTGTATAAGAAGGTCTTCAAAGGAAGAAGAAGGCGGCTTGTCTATGAGTGCTTTCTTTTACTTTGTTTTCTTTTTCTTGAACAATGATATGTTAATTATTTTATTGTAATTTGACATTGTTGTAGATATTCTTGATTCTTAGAGTTATTTGACATTTTGATTAATTGGTTGTTATTCTTAGTATTTGATTACTTGTACATATTACGAGATTAATTGATTGGGTCTTCCTATTAACTTGTTTGAACAAAGGGGTTGATGGTGGTCTCGATTCATTAGTTTCATATTTGTTGGCTTTTAACTTGCTTGGATGAAGGGGTTAAGAGTAGGGACAAAGTAATTAAGGGTTAGTTAATGTCTGCCAGGATATGGATTCATTAGTTAATATCATGCATAATTTGCCAGGAATGGGAATTGAATCACTCGGCCTTCAGCCTATTTTGATATTATAGTTCTACATGTATCTCTTATCTGTACTTTCTTGGCCTTGCCTGAACTTGAGGTTACTAACAGTTGTTATTCATGACTGTGTTTTAGGTACCTATTGGAGCTTCATTCTTGTCTCAGACAATAGCCTTGCAAGATTCTATGACGGTTAAGTTCAAAATATAGGACACTGTTGCTCAAGATAGGTTTGTCCAGTTTCATTGGTCTTGAAGCTCTTTCTTTGCTATTGATTTCATATGTATATTTATTCTACCCATTCTCTTTTATTTTATGAATATCAATTAGAATTAAATGTTACTTTTGTTCTCCATTACATAGGTATGCAGCACTGGCGCCACTGTATTACCGCGGTGCTGCTATTGCAATTGTGGTGTATGATATCACTAGTCCTGACTCATATGCCAAAGCTTAGTATTGGGTCAAGGTATATCTCGTGAAATTCCACTTCTTTGATTGCATTTTAGCTTAAGCTATATTCCCAGTGTGCTGCAATTGCAGTATGTGTATTATATCCTCATTTGCCATTCAATTTTATATTTTTAGACTTGAGGACTAGGTTGCCATGAATATATTGCTTTACCTTTCCACTCCTTATGATTATATTGGTCTACCTTTTTATCCCCCTTGTCTCAACTACATGTACAAAGATCAGCAAGATTTAGGTTGCTCAAGATTTAGTTGCGACAATATGTTCTCTTCTAACTGCATAAGCATAGGAATGACAGTCATTCTAAATATAGTTGCATGTGCAAATTGCCCCATGTAATCTCTAATGAGATTCTTTTTAGAAGATCTCTTTTTTTGGATTCTGGACTATCCACAACTGTTAAGGATTATGCTTTGCAATATTAATTGTGCCTTCAAGAAAAAAATTTATTTTAGATTATGTTTCATCCTTAGATAGTTGAAGCTTTTGATTAGGAATGGGTAGTTCATCAAGACTATATTTTGGCTGAAAACATGTAGATATCATTGTTATTAGTTTATTCTCATAATTCTCAAGAATGTTTCTAAATTGGGGTGATTCCTTTAATTTTGGACTTTTAGGAACTCCAAAAACATGGAAGCTCTGGAATAATCATGGCATTGGTGGGTAAAAAAGCTAATCTTCCTGAAAAATGAGAAGTAGCAGATCAAGTGATCATTACATTCATCAGCGGCCTTCTTTCAATCTCAAAAATCTAATTTGCTTTCTTTATGACATTATCTTTTATTGTTGAAGGATGGAATGGACTATGCAAAGAAGAACGAGATGTTTTTTATTGAGACATCTGCTAAGACTGTAAATAATATAAATCTTATTTTCTCTGAGAACAATGGTTTACAAAGGGTACAGTGGAGAGGTTTGTATGACAATCTGATGTCGGGATGTATGCCCTCTTAGACTAGGTTTTTGATGTAAAAATTGAATATTTTAATAAAAGAATTTATTTTTAGAATTTTTTGGTGAATTTACAATTTTATTTGTACATGATTACATTTCGAAAAGACCCATTGTGTTTAAGTAAATGGTCCATGCGAATGGAGGTCTTTCACAGTAAGGTATGGATCACGGGTTACTTAACACATAAACTTTTGTTTTTAACCAATTGATGAGAATGGGAATCTCATCATGACTAGGTTATTATGTTGTGAATTCTAAATGGAGAATGGCTTACCTTTAGCCAGTGAGTAGTCCACACACATAATGACATAAGCATATTTTGAATACGTAAAATAGGACTTGTCATATAGGTTTCTAAAAGTACTATGTGGTAGAAACCTAGACTACTACCGCTACAGGGTGGACTAGTACTCTACGACTTGAGTATGAGTTGGTGGTCTAACGAAGCTGGAAGCATATACCTTGATATGCTATAGTTGAAGTTCTATCGTAAGGCCAATATACTTGCATGTTGGGTATATGTAACTAGTTAGTTAAAACAGACTTGTACAAGATAGTTTCTATACTATATCGCCATTTGTGGTTGTCTGAATGATCTAAATATCTAGGGCCCTGGGAAACATGACTTGGATGTTTGCTTTAGGGTAGCTCTCTTGGAAAGCGGAAAGAATCCAGAAAGTCGTGGATCATTTGACTAGAGGCCTAAGGATGGAAGATGTTATTTAGAGAGGTATTAGTACACTTCTTCCTCTTTGAATGTACGGTGATGTATAGAGGGGTATTTTCATCATTACACCTGTAGGTCGGAGACTTTGCTAACGCAGTATTGTCCTTGGGGGTCAATATTTTCTTATGGTGATATTAGGAAATATTTAAAATGTAAAATACAGCTATTTATATGATAAGTTTATTTTGATCATTTTGGTAGCTAAGGTGGTGTGTCTTTTGATCCCCAATATAGGCCGTGAATCCTAATTAAATATGGGCTAAGGAATTAAATTAAATTAAGTGGAATTTATTTTATTTAAGTAATCTAATTTAATTATTGTGCTAGAATAAAATAAAGGTCCATGGAGAGAGAGAATTAATTAAATTAGTTTAGTGGGTAAATTAATTATTCAGGGCTTTAGCCTAATTTGAATAATTAGGGATTAACTTGGGACTAAACTGATTTAGGCTTATGTAATTGGACTGCTTTATTTGGGCTGAAAAAATTAATTATTTGTTGAGCCATTAAGTTGGTTCTAACTAGAATAATTAATTAAGCCCAAAAAGTTAAACTAAGAGTTCAATGGCCCAATCCAGTTTAACCTAGGGTTTTATTTAGGTTAAATAGGAGAATTGGAAAGAACATCGTTGTTACAGAACACATATTCTAAGAGACAGCTTCTTCTTTGTGGAAAAGGTCAGTCGTTTCTCTCTCTCTCTCTCTCTAGAAAATTCCTTAGCCTGTTAGTTGTTCACCAAACAGTAGTTAGGCAGGCCATATACTGGAAGACCGAGAGTTCGGTGTTCACATACATGCAAAGGCGGAGTAGGAAGCTTGCAGGAATTGCACTAGAGGCTTCTACCAGCACACCTACCCCGTTGCGTACGTTCCGGTCCAGCCACCTTTGAAAACTAGAAGGAGAGGTAAAAATTTTAAAACCTCGGCATTTGGACAGGGCGCAACTGGCGTCGGCCCTGCCTTAGAATCCCTGTTCTTGTGTTTTTTCAGTTTTTTTTTTTTATGTTCGCTTCCGCTCTTGCCCTGTATTTTCCCGCTTTCCGTGCCTTCAATTGGTATCAGAGTATGAAGGTTTTGTGAAAATATAAGGAGCATGCATCTAGATGAATAAAACTGGACACATATGTGTGATTAAAATTGTGATCCTTTGCTGATTATGGTATGGATGGATTCTCTGTTAAACCTCGCGGGTGAAGGTATAGGAATTTGTAATTTACTGTTTTTCTTAGTAAATCGTGTAAGCTCAATGTTTATAGGTATATGTGGTTGTTAGTTTCGGTTGATTTCATTGCATTAAGATAGAAATCAGAGAGCCAATGGCACCAGAAACCGTGTAGAAAAATAGGGAAAAAACGTAGAGGAAATTTGCAACAAAAAAAAAAAAAAACTACAGGAAGGAGCCATCCAGAACCGAACCGGCATCGGCTAGACCGCCCGAACTAGCGCCGGCTAGGGTCTGGAAGGCCGGTCCACACTATTTCTCATGGGTCCTGGTTCTGTACGGTGGGTGCAACGAACCACAATTTAGATGGGTGGCTGATCTAATGCGGGGAGTGCAGTGGACCAAGAATTTTTTTTTTTTTAATTCTTTCCTTGTAATTTTTCTTGCAATTTCTTGTGGTTTTGGGGTCCATACCAGGCGAAGTTAATATTTTGCAATAGTTAATATTCAAGGAATATTTTTGCATGAAAAATATTAGTAAGGGATTTTAGGATTAAACAAGATAATTAATTAATTAATGTATTTAATTCTATTATCTGGGAACTTAGGTTTAAAAATAGAATAGCATGAAAACATCTACTGTTTTCTAGCATGCTATTTATTTTTGGTACCTATGTGCACGTTTTCTTAAAGAACAAAGTCTTCGGGAATGTTTTTGACAAGGAAAACATTTTTCTACAAATTAAATGATTATTTTAGCTTGAACAAAAATTAATCCTTAGATATTTTCTCAAAGGATTTAATCCTTGACATAGAAAATATATTGGATTTAGATATTTTTGTTAGGTTAAAATAGAAAGCCATTTTTTTTTTTTTAGTTTGGCACAAGAAAAATTGCTCTGTCAAATAAACTTGAGACCAAAGTCTCTAAAAAGTTTTAATTGGAAAATTTTTGGAATTATTAAGTTTTTAACTTAAATAAAATTAGTTCATGGGAAAAACTCTCAAAGGATATAAGCATTGATATAGAGATTTTTATGGACTTAGACATTTTATTTTTGAGTTAAGGGAAAACTTAATGGAAATTTTCAAAAGGATATTTTTCAAAAAACCCTTGTTTTAAAAGACTAAGTGGGAGAGGGGTTCCAATGGCCCCATGGCTTCCATCACGATCCTCATTAGAGATCGTGGGTCTCCTCGCGTCACCTTGGGAGTGAACCCGTATAGGATGGGGATACCACAATGATCTAGACCTAATGGAAGGATGTAATTAATAACTCGGAGCACGTACTATGATCGGTCAGCCCCTCGTTGGAGGTCATAGTGTGAGTTATGTCCATAGAAAATGAGAGGAAATGGCTATCCCCTCGATGGAGTTATCTTCTAGATCATTACCTAGAAGGGAAATTAATTTGTGGTGGTTAACACACTTAGTTTAGGAAACTGTTAATCTTCCCAAGAAGCTATATCAGTTTTTCTAACAGCTAAATTGATTATTATCAGTTTTGATAATAAGGATAAAGTGCACATATTTGTTTTGTTTTCATAAATTGATTTTTTTTTATTTTTTGATTTTTCAGAAATGATGGGAGGTTCTTTTAGTCCATTGACCGTTATTCTCCAAGAGAATAAGCTAACAAGACCAAACTATGTGGACTGAAAAAGATACCTGGACATAATACTCACAACGGAAGAATATAAGTATGTCCTTTATGAAACCTGCCCTGTTATCGGGGAGGATTCCACCACTGAGGAGCATGAGGCTGAGAAGGCATGGAAGAAGGCCAACGAGATGGCTCGTTGTTACATGTTAGCCTTCATATCTAATGTGCTCCAATCCAAACATGATCACATGACCACTGCGTATGACATAACTCAATCATTAGCCACGATGTTCGACGGCCCGCAAGGCAGGAGGCTCTTCGAACCATCATTAATACTAAGATGGTTGAGGGAGCATTAGTCATAGAGCATATGCTTAAGATGATTGTTGCTTTCAAGGAGGCAGAAATCTTAGGGGCTGTCATTGACCCCGAGAGCTAAGCGGACATTGTTCTCGAATCTCTACCAGGTTCCTTTACTCAGTCCAAGTTTAACTATAACTTGAACAAGTTGAACATGGGTTTGACTGAGTTGATGAAGGAGCTCCAGATGGCGGAGAAGGTCATAAAGCCACAATCTAAGAACTTTTTAGCCAAGGCTTCATCTTCTAGAATTAGGCCTAAGCCCAGAAAGTTCAAGAAGAAGAAAAGGAACGCAACGGTCCAGCCCAAAGACAAACCCAAGGGCAAGTGCTTCAAGTGTGGACTGAAGGGACACTGGAAAAAGGAGTGTCCAGATCTTCAAGCCAAGAAAAATCCCCACGGGTAATGTTTTCTATCTTGAGTCTATATCAATAGTTAGATCAACTTCCACTTAAATTGTTGATTCAGGAGCCACTGATCATATCTGTAATTCCTTGTAGGGGTTTAGAAAGATTAAAAGACTCTAGAAGGGTGAATATGGACTACATGTGGGAAATGGAGCACAAGTTTGGGTCCTTGTAGTGGGAAAGCTAGATCTTGTATTTGATTGTAATAGAATAGTGGTTTTGAAAAATATTTTATATGTACCTAGATTTAGACAGAATTTGATTTCAGTTGCGAAACTAATAAATCAAGGATATTCTGTATCTTTCCATTCTGGTATTTCTATCAATAGAGATGGAGAAATTTTATGTACTAGGCAGATGTATGGAAATTTATTTTTCTTAAATCCAATTAACAATCAATTAAATAACACTCAATTTGAACCTTTAACAAGGAAGAGAAAGACCAATGTCAATGACTTTTATATTTGGCATCTAAGGTTGAGGCATATCAACTCAATCAGGATTCAGAGGTTGATCCATGATGGGCCATTAGGCTCATTGAGATTAGAAAATTGGCCCAGTGTGAGTCCTACCTAATGGGAAAGATGACTAAAAGGTCATTTGCCCTTAAGGCGGATAGAGCCAATGAGGTATTGAGTCTTGTTCACACTGATGTGTGTGGTCCCCTGTCTATACCAACTACAGGAGATTTTGAGTACTTCATCACTTTCACGGATGATTGTACAGGGTTTGGTTACATTTACCTGATGAGATGCAAGTTTGACTCTTTTGACAAGTTCAAAGAGTTTAAAGCCGAAGTGGAGCGTCAGACAGGTAAATTGATCAAGACCTTATGATCGTATCGTGGTGGAGAGTATCTCTTTGGTGAATTCAAGGACTACATGGTACATCATAGGATAGTATCCCAGCTCTCTGCGCTGGGGACACCCCAACAGAATGGAGAAGCTAAGAGAAGGAACAGGACAAATAGTCCAAAGCATGATGTCTCATGCTACTATTCCAGTGCCTTTTTGGGGATATGCCCTAGAAATAGCGGCATATATTCTGAACTTAGTATCTTCCAAGTCAATAGCTAGGACTCCCTATGAGATGTGGACTGGGCATAAGCCAAGTCTAAATCATCTCAGGATATAGGGTTGTTCAGCTTATGTACTGGTCAAGTGAGACAAGTTGGAACTAAGATCATAAGTATGCTATTTTGTTGGGTATCCAAAAGGGACAAAGGGTGGTTACTTTTATCATCCTAAGGAGTATAAGGTACTGGTTAGTACTAATGCTAGATACTTAGATGATGATCAAAGTACTTCCATGAAAAGTTTAACTAGGTTGGAACTGGAGGAGAAGTTATCTTCGGAAACAACTTCTTCTGACCCGATTGTAGAACAAGAAGAGGCATAGCCTCAAGAGCCTGTACATATGGAGCTTTGTCGTAGTGGGAGAGTGTCTAGGGTTCTAGAAAGATAGACTAGAGAAGCTTTCGAGCTGGTCTCCGACCATCAGAAACAAGACCCCACTAAATACGAGGAGACTATTGCTGATGCCGATGTAAATCTATGGCATGAAGTAATGAAAGTCGAGATTGAGTCTATGTATCTCAATCAGATTTGGGATCTTATAGCTTCACTTGAAGGGATAAAACCCATATGGCGTAAGTAGGTATACAAGAAAAAGAGGGGAGTAGATGGGAACGTGGAAACCTTCAAAGCTAGGCTAGTGGCGAAATGGTATACTCAGAAAGAGGAAATCGATTATGGGGAAACCTTTTCCCCGGTAGTCATGCTTAAATCCATCCGTATCCTCCTTACCATCGCATGTATTTTGAGTACGAAATATGGCAAATGGATGTTAAGACAGCATTTTTAAATGGCCATCTTAGTGAAGACATCTATATATCCCAATCGGAAGGTTTTATTGCTAAAGGCCAAGAGTATATGGTTTGCAAGCTTAAGAAGTCTATTTATGAACTTAAGCAGGCATCAAGGGCATGGAACATTCATTTTGATGAGACTGTAAAATCTTATGATTTTGTTCAAAACGAGGATGAACCATATGTGTACAGGAAACTTGAAGGCATTAATGTGGTTTTTCTTGTCTTGTTTGTAGATGAGATTCTACTCATTGGAAATGATGTAGGATCATTGTCATCTACAAAGGTTTGGTTATCTAGTCAATTCAGTATGAAGGACTTGGGAGAAGCCAGCTACATTCTCGGGATTAGACTTCTTAGAAATAGGAAGCAAAGAATGTTAGGATTATCCCAAACGACATACATTGACAAGATATTGGTCAGGTACAACATGGACTCGTGCAAGGGAGCTCTAATTTCGTGCAGACATGGGTTGTCACTTTCTTCAAGGGATTGTCCTAAGTCTCAAGAAGAAAAGGACATAATAAGTAGGATTCCCTACGTTTAAGCTGTGAGAAGTCTCATGTACGCCATGCTATGTACTAAGCCAAATATCTGCTTTGCCGTAGGCTTTGTTAGTAGATATCAGTCAAACCCTGGGGAGGTTCATTGGCAAGCTATAAAGCACATACTCAAGTACCTTAAGGAGACGAGAGATTATATGCTGGTTTACATGGCTGATGACTTGATTCCTACAGGATACATAGACTCAGGCTTCCAAGAAGATAAGGATGAGAGAACATCCACTAGTGGATATATCTTCACCTTATTTGGAGGAGCTATTTCATGGAAGAGTATCAAGTAATCTTGTATTGCTGACTCAACCATAGAAGCTGAGTATGTGGCAGCTTTGGAGGCATCCAAGGAAGTAGTCTGGCTCCAGAAGTTCCTTTCAGAACTTGGAGTCGTGCCACACATGGACAGGCCAATTGTGATGTATTGCGACAATGTATTGCGACAATACTGGAGCAGTATCGCAATCCAAAGAACCTCGGAACCACAAGAAGGGGAAGCACATCGAGAGAAAGTACTACATGATCCGGGATTTCATCCAAAGACGGGAAGTCGTGGTGGAACAGATTACCTCCGAGAACAATCTAGTAGATCCATTCACCAAGACTTTAGCTGAGAGAGTCTTCAAGAGACATTTAGACGCCATAGGGGTAGGCACTTACGGACTTACTTAGTCTTAGAGTGCAAGTGGGAGATTGTTGGGATGTATGCCCTCTTAGACTAGGTTTTTGATGTAAAAATCGAATGTTTTAATAAAAGAATTTATTTTCAAAAATCATTTGTGAATTGACAATTTTATTTGTGCACAATTACGTTCGGAAAAGACCCATTGTGTTGAAGTAAATGGTCCATGTGAATGGAGGTCTTTCACAGTAAGGTATAGATCACGGGTTACCTAACACATTATTTTTAACCGATTGATGAGAATGAAAATCTCATCATGTCTAGGTTATTATGTTGTGAATTCTAAATGGGGAATGACTTACCTTTAGCTAGTGAGTAGTCCACTCATTTCATGACATAAGCGTATTTTGAATACGTAGAATATGACCTGTAGTAGTGGTTTCTAGAAGTACTATAGGGTGAAAACCTAGACTACTACCGCTACAGCGTGAACTAGTACTCAACAACTTGAGTATAGGTTGGTAGTCTAACGAATGTGGAAGCATATACTTTGATATACTATAGTTGAGGTTTTATCGTATGGCTAATATACTTGCATGTTGGGTGTGTGTGATTAGTTAGTTAAGATAGACTTGTACAAGATAGTTTCTATACTATATCACCACTTGTGGCTGTCTGAATGATCTAAATATCCAGAGCCCTGGGAAATATGACTTGGATGTTTACTTTAGGGTAGCTCCCTTGGAAAGTGGAAACAATCCAAGAAGTCGTGGATCATTGGACTAGAGGCCTAAGGATGGTAGATGTTATTTAGAGAGGTGTTAGTACACTTCTTCCTCTCTAAATGTATGACAATGTATAGAGGGGTATTTTAGTCATTACACCTGTAGGTCGGAGACTTTGCTAACGCAGCATTGTCCTTGGGGTCGATATTTTCTTATGGTGATATTATGAAATATTTAAAATGCAAAATACAACTATTTATATGGCAAGGGTATTTTGGTTATTTTAGTAGCCAATACGGTGTGTCTTTTGATCCCCAGTATAGACCGTGAGTCCTAATTAAATACGGGCTAAGGAATTAAATTAAATTAAATTTATTTTATTTTATTTAAGTAGTCTGATTTAATTATTGGGCTAGAATAAAATAAAGGTCCATGGAGAGAGAGAATTAATTAAATTAGTTTAGTGGATTAATTAATTATTCAGGGCTTTAGCCCAGTTTGAATAATTAGGGATTAACCTAGGACTAAACTGATTTAGGCTTATGTAATTGAACTGGTTTATTTGGGCTGAAAAAATTAATTATTTGTTGGGCCATTAAGTTAGTTCTAACTAGAATAATTAATTAAACCCAAAAGGTTAAACTAAGAGTCTAATGGCCTAGTCTAGTTTAACTTCGGGTTTTATTTAGGTTAAATAGGAGGATTGGAAAGAACGTCGTTGTTACAGAACACATAATCTAAGAGACGGCCTCTTCTCTGTGGAAAGGGCCAAGCGACTCTCTCTCTCTCTCTCCAGAAAATTCCCTAGCCTGTTAGTTGTTCACCAAATGGTAGTTAGGCAGGCCATATACTGGAAGATCGAGAGTTCGGTGTTCATATACATGCAAATGCGGAGTAGGAGGCTTGCAGGAATCGCACCAGAGGCTTCTACTAGCACACCTACCCCGGTTGCGCACGTTTTGATCCAACCACCTTTGAGAACTGGAAAGAGAGGTAAAAATTTTAAAAACTCGGGATTTAGACAGAGCGTAATCAGTGCTGACTAGGGCAGCCGGCACCAGCCCTGTCCTGGAATCTCTATTCTTGTGTTTTTCTAGTTTTTTTTATGTTTGCTTCCGCTACGTGCCCTGTGTTTTCCCGCTTTCCGTGCCTCCATCTGATACTTGTTGCAACACTTGTATGAATCTACTTATTGTCTTGAAGTATGCATCATTAGCCCATGCTTTTCTGCCTGACTTGATCTCATGTTAAAGGGTTTCCGTTCTACTCTTTTGAGTTAAAATAATTTGGTGACTCTTAGCTACATATATCCTAAATTCTTATCAGTGGACAACTTATTTATGCTTTTGTTGATATAATATACTGCATTGGTGAATTGGTGCAATCTGTTGAAGTTTGGAAAGACATAGCATTTTGCTTAAGTAGTCAATCATGATGTACTATGATTGCCACTCGTGAATATTCATCTCTACTCTTTGAATATATATAGGAGATTCTCTAGAGGAAAACTCATCTTCTTTTCACTTGGAAAGGAAAATGCAATTTCTTCTATGGTTGTTGTTTTCTATTCAGCAAATTAGTAGCTAAATTATATAGTCAATGAAACACTCACTGCTTAGGCATCTTTTATTCAACTATTTTAGTAATTGTACCCTTTATTCAAGTAGCATGACATCTGCTCTTTTTAAAATTGATGTTCAATATATAGCCTGCTCCTCATAAACATGCTATTCAGTGACAGTTTTTATATTTCTATATCTCATTCTTTTATACCTTTGCTTATCTCTATTCTGATTGAATTTTAGGTTGATCTACAATTTGTTTGGAATAGAAATATAATGGAAGAGCTTATTGAGAATAAGGTTAGAGTTTTATCAAATTGAAAATGATAAAAAACATTATGTCCAGAAACCATATTTCTTTAACACTTGTAACTGCTTCTTACTGCTTTCTTAGAAGTGAATGCACAAGAATTTTAGTTAAAAAATATCTGTATGTAGTCTAATCAAATGGTGTTTCAAACTAGTCTAATGTACTCCTCTCTTCTTACAGCTTGATGGTTTCATCATTCCACTATTACAAGGAAATATCCTAAACCTTTGTTGTTTCTCACCTCTTGTTTCTCTGGTTTGTGCCTATAAGTTCATGCATCAGCCTTTTTGTGGCCACTGAATATGATTAAAGAAATAAGAAATTCTTGAAATTTAGATTATGGAGATAAAAGAAAAGATTTGTTTTTCCTTAACTAAGACTCAAGCTTTCAGAGTGGGCATCTCAAGCTAAAAAGTTCTCCAGCCACCATAACTTTAATATCAAAGAGGTGTAATCGGCGTCTAGGTAGACCACTGTGGTAGTAGTTGGCTTGAAATGTTGTTACTCTTAATAATATAAGTAACTGATTGTGGTGGATTTTAGGGACAAGAATGTGGAGAAGGGGAGCCAATCTATAAGGAGATACTGCGACTTTTATTAAAACTGAGCAGGTGCTAGAATATGAAGATTTGATGTTCTCTTTTTTGTAGGTATGCTTGTAAGAACTTTTTCTTACCTGTTCTAGATTCAATGTGGCATGCATTGCTTCAAGGGAAAAAAATGAATGGCTTTGTAAACAAATGATGGGAAGAAAATGAATGGCAGAGGATAATGATAATCTCTTAGAAGCTTATAAGAGTCTCATTACCCTGAAGTATAAATTGTCTTAACCTTTTGTAATTGTATCATTATTTATGAAACACAAAACAGGAGAATATTTTCAGAAGGAACTGATATGTTTGATTTAAAGAAGTTTGAATAAATGTTCACTAGCAGAAGGAGTTTTAAAAATTCTTGTGACAGAAACACAAAGTGGCTGAATGGAGAGAGTAGGATTCTGCACCACATGGTCTCAACCATGGTGGTCCCAAGTTTCGAACACAAAATCTCCATCAACATAATGCAAATGGCGATTATGCTAGTACTAGCTAAAGGCAGGCAAATAAGTTTTGAGTTTTTGGCTACAAAATTGATGATACAGACCAGAAAACACCTCTAGCAAGCACTGCCTTATGGAAATTTGCTGAGGAAAGTGTTTAGATATTTTGATGTTGATCTAAATTTAGTCCCCCTGCACCCTCAAAAATGAATGTATACAGCTTTGAATCTTTTGAGCGCATGGGATATGTGAGATTGGAAGATGAATGGAAGCTGCTTCATGATGCAGTGGATGATGAAATGGAAAAACTATTAAAAGTGAAAGCTAAAGGTAATAATGCCCCTTCTATTGGAGTCAAAAGGAAAATTGAGGTAGAACCTTAGGAAGAATCTTTTGCCAAAGGGAAACAACGGGTTCAGGATAAAGGATTAATTGAAAGTATTCTTGACGCCATCAATTCTTTGGTTGTTAAACTAGATGGTCTTAGTTTAGAGGTTCAATTTCTTGGAAAAATGCTAACTGATATGGAGGAAAAGGCTAGAACGGATGAACTAGTATCTACTCCATCAGCACCATCTCCAGTAAAAGCAACTGCAAAAAAATCAGTCCTTGAGGTCAAAGAAGTAACTGCAACAGAACAAACTGTCGAGGAAGTGACAGTCTCTGCACACAGCAAAGAAAAATTTCCTTATCAAGAAGATGTAGCACCCCCTTGCCTCGTCTACACCTCGTGTCTTATCTGGGAAGAGATATAAACATGTGGTAGTCAAAAGGAAATCGAGTAAGTTTGCTGGCCAACACTCTAGAAATGGTGTCGGGTCAAAGATTAAGACATTTCACATTTCTTGAGTGACCGGATCAATAGACTGAACTCCAGTCGACCTCTACCAAAACAAACTTTTACTACCTTCTTGAACAATTTTTATTTCCCGCTCTAGCATTTGAACAATTTATTTTCTGTTATTTAACTACTATCTCTGCTCCACTTATGACTGCTTCATATATATATATATATATATATATATATATATTATTACTACTTCATATATTGACTTATTACTTTCCATTTTGATTGATGGCAAAAGAGGGGAAAAAATGGTAGCTAGTTGGGTTGTGCTGGCTGCATTGTATTGTGTTGGTATTAATGTGATTAGGTAAGTATGTATGTGTGAGTGTGCACTTACACTATGGAAAAGTAGCAGTAATTTAATTGAACACCATATTGTGTTATTGTGCTATGCTCTCTGTAACTATATTGTCAACTCTGCACTGCTGATTAACTGTTAACTTTCTTTGAGCAGTCCAATTCTTGTCTCACACTGATTGAACTAATGATGGATAAATTGATGGTTGTGCAGTTTTGTGCTCTGAATTGATGTTTTGCACTAAAACAGACTGATATGCTGAGTTTGAATATTGTTAAGATCGTGTGATTCTTTCTATGAAATTCACATTAGGATTTGAAATTGATTAAACCAGCATGCTGTGAAATGTTCTTGGTTTATGATCCATGATTTCTGATTGATTACGTACATAATGTGTTGTGGTTCAAAAAGATTTAAAGTGTCTCATTGAAAACTTGTTTGATATCCTATTTTCAGTCAAATGCATTTCTTTATGCATAAAGGCTATCATGATATGGTTGCTGATCAGTTTACTTAGGAACCTATTATGATATGTTTTATGTTAGAAATCTCAGCTGATAATGATAGTTACTTATACATTCTTCACTACTTAAAACCTTCCTTGGAAGTCAAAAAATTCTTGAGAAAACAAGGCTGGATCAAAATTTTTGAAAACTTATTGTTTCTACAAACATTCACAGGGGGAGTTTTGGATGCACATTTTCTTTATCCAAACAACCAGCCCAAAAACAAGTTTTAATGGGATAGATTCTGTTTAACTTTACCCTCTTTTTAGACACATGTTTTGGACATCCAAAAACTATCATCCAAACATTCCTTGGTTTTCGCTCCATCCAGTTTTGGATGCACATTTTGGATGCCTAAATTTTGAATCCAGTATTCTCAAAAAATCGTTCTTCTAAATCTCATACTTTACATAAGTTCATATATGCACATATTAAGAGGGAGCTTCTCATCGTAGGATTTATTTACCATACCTCTTTGTGTACATATTTATACAATTTTTACTGCAGTTATTCTCTTAAGGAATAGTTGTGTGATGGAAGGAAGAAAGATATGGAGGTAAATTAGGTCATAAGCTCAGTGAGCCATGATTATGAGTACATGCTTTAATTTTCTATCTTAATCTCATAAGCACTCCTTGAGTTCTATATTGAGAGATTGCATTTCAATAGAAAATATTCTTATTTCTCTCGACCTAATATGTCCGTACTATACATATCGTTATTCTTTATACCACAACCATATCATGTTTGTCATCACTAAAAAAGGAAGAAATTGTTAGCCCTAAGGGCGTTCTCCTGTATTTTGACTAATGATAAACATTGATATGGACTAACTTGTGTAATCTACATGTTATAGGATATATTGACCTTAGTTCTTCCAAGGCATAAAATTTGAATTACCAAGTAACTCTTGAAGCAATAGAGTCTGAGAATAGAAGATCAAGCTTAAGAGATTACATACCAAGAATCCATTACGGAAGAATCTTAGACTAGGAATCTTTGTAAATGTATTTCTCTATATAAATTCCTATGTCTTCTTTACTTTATGATTCAGTTTAATTCTACCTTGAAGCACTAAAACAAAAAGATTTTAAAGTTTTAAATCCCCAGAATTTTGGATTTAGTGATTTGGGTGAATCTGCATCCAAAAGTTTAGTCTAAAATCCTGTGAACAGTATCAAATTGATTCTACCTGAAAAAGTACCATCGTCCAAAACTCTAGCAATTCTGACAGCGAAAACTAGTCATTTTCTAGCCATTGGAACTCTACTTTATGTCTCTATAAAAATCTTCAAAACTCGATTTGAAAACAAATTTTTGTCCTATCCTTCTATAAAACACCCTTACTTTATAGAAAACAAAAATATCCTTTATCAAAGTATTTCAAAGTGAAATCAAATTGTGTCCAAAAGGTAAAAGTGTTTGAGCTTATTGTTCGTGTATATATGCTCAAAGAAGTGAGCCACTTTTGTTTTATTTATCTTCAATCATCTTTGTGTATTAAGGTTGTGGTGTAAAACCTATTTGGGATGAACCTTGATTTGTTGGTTGATTAAAAGGTTTTGGAAAACCAAGTGCAGTAATCCTCTCTCGTATTTAGTACAGATTGATACCATTAAGTTAGATGAATGAAATCTGGTTGAAAATCCTTAAGTGCAAGCTTAAGGTAGTGGATGTAGATCTTCGTAAATCGAACCACAGTAAATATTGTGTTATATCTCTTTGCATTTGTTTTCTAATTAGCTGCAAATCGTTCTAGCTCAAATTTTCTTAGTTTCTTAAAGAAATCTTTAAAGGCTCTCACCAACCTATTTTCAATCCAACATTAATTGCATCATGCATCTTGCCTTATTCTCGAGTCTAGATATTTCTCAAGTCATTTAAAAAAGCTCTCACTGTTTTAAGTTTTGTTGGTAAAAAATTTGAAGAACATTTCTTTCCCTCAAAACAAATTTTATTCAAGAATATTTTTTTAAAATTTGCCAAAAACCTTATTCACCATTTCTAAGGTTTTTCAATATGTATGGCTCTTCTACGTTTTGTATGAAACCATAAGACTTTATAGTTTCATCAAAACGTATGTTCCATACCCATGAAGCTTGCTGAAGTCCATAAATGGACTTCTGAAGCTTACAGACTATATGCTCTTTGTTTTTCGTAACAAAGTCTTTAGGCTAGGTCATGTAGATGTCTTCACTAAGATAGCCATTAAGAAAGACTGTCTTGACATAAGAGAATGCATATGGATTTAAGCATGGTAACAGGTGAAAAGGTATCCTAATAATCGATCCCTTTTTTTTTTTTAGTATAACTTTCTGCAACCAATCTTGCTTTAAAGGTTTTCACATTTCCATCCACACTTTTCTTTCTCTTGTATATCCATTTGCACCCTTTGGGTGAAGTGACAAGATTCCAGTAAGCTCCTCAATTGGGGTACTTGAAGTTGAAGTATCAATCAACTTCTTTTCTAATTTCACCTTACTCAAAACCTTAGTGGATACAATTTGTTCATTCTTCAAGTACCTAGCACGAGTACTAATAAATATTTTTTTCTCTTGGGAATGATAAAATTATCCACCCCTTGTTCTTTTTGGATGTCCTACAAAGTAGTATAATTCTGATCTTAGATCTAGCTTACTTCTTTTTGTTAATACATATATTGGACAACCCCATACCTTGAAATGATTTATATAGGACTTTCGTCTAACCTACATCTCATAGCGTATCTCAGGCACTGCTTTGAAAAGCACTAATTTTAGAATATATACTACTATTTCCAAAGAAGATTCCCAAAAAGAAATAGGAAGAGTTGCATGACTTATCATGCTTCTGAGCATGAATTAATCCAAACGTCTTTGAGCTTAATAATCCATAATTAATTAAAATTAATCCTATTAATTCTAATCAGGATTGGTTTATTAATTCATTAATTAATAAACACATATTCCCAAATCATGAGCGGTATCTAGCAACACATCATGACCACCTAATAGTCCAGGAAGTCAAGTGATTAGACATGAACCCTTCAATAACAAACTACAGTGCAATTAACTCCTTTCACTATACAATATCTCATTCAATTTAGAATATGGAATTAGTGCCAACTCCCTCCAGAATTAATTCTAACCCAAATACAATAGTATTTTTATTAGGAACCCACTACTCTAGATGTATATCAATTAGAACTATTTCTAATACACAATTGCCTTGGCCAAGGATTTTCTGAGTAGTAATTCCTACAAGTGGCCGTGAAATATTCGCCCCTACTATTAGGAGTAGTGAATCCTTTGTTGACCTTCTCAACTACTTTCGTTTACCTCACAATGTACCCAATATCCATCCCATAGGCAACCCTCGATTGAGCTCCGGAGATTGGAATCAAAGTACAAAGCTCAGGAAACAAAGTACCTTGGAGATCTCAAGTCAAGGATACTTGCACGTTTGCTATATTACAGATTATATCACTGGCACTAAATAGTTATCCATATGATTATCTCAAAGCTAGGTCATCTAATAAACTTGTTCCATTAACAAGCATCCATGTGTTAACTTTGAGTATCTCAATACTCATGGTTATGAGAACCACCGCCTGATCAAATCAAGAAGTCTAACACATGCTAGTCTTAAAGCATTAATGATGCCCTATCTCATTAATACTATGACTAGGGATTATTTAAGTACTAACACCATCCAGTGTAGTAGGAATCTCATATCATGATCTCTATCATGATTTTCTTACCACAGTGTTATACTAGGGACTTTATCAAATAGTTATATTACTTAAAGTAAACAAAAGAAACTGTAAGATAAATAATACCTTTTATTAAAATAAAATGTGCCATATACAATGTACAAGTGACTGCCTCTAGGGCACAACACTAACAGTAAACACGTGTAATCATTTGTGAATAGGATAAAGTATTCATAACCTCCTATAGCAAGTGAAAACATAAGATCACAAACATTAGCTTGAACTAACTTTAACATTTCCTTGGCCCTTTCCGCCTTTTGAGTAAATGACCTTTTGGTCATTTTACCCTTAAGACAAGATTTACACTAAGGCCATTCCTCCAATTTTAATGAGTCTAAAGACCCATTTTAGATTAACCTCTGTATCCGTTTAGGATTTATATATCCTAAGCTCATGTGTTATGAATAAGTCTTATTTAATTATTCTATTTGACAATTAATATGATTAATATAGAAAAGATTCCCATAAATGTTTCCACAACAAATAATATTTCCATCTCTACTGATTGAAATACCAAAATGGAAAGAAACAGAATATCCTTGATTAATCAATCTTGAAATTGAAATCAAATTCTATTTAAAACTAGAAACATATAAAAATATCTTTTAAAACTAAAATCCTATTACATTCAAATAAAAGCTCAAAGTCTCCCACTACTTCAGCCTACATTTGTGCTCCGTTTTCCACTCTTAGTCCATGTTCTCCTATACTGAGTCGCTTTATCTTGCTTAACCCCTGCAAAGACTTACAATTATGGTCAGTGGCTCCGAAATTAATAATCCAAGTGGATGATGACCCAACCAACAAAATAGACTCTAAGTATAGAGTAATTCCTGAAGAAGATTTGGCTAAGAAGTCCGGACAATCCTTCTTGAAGTATCCTTTCTTGTCACACTTAAAGCACTTACACTTAGGCTTATTACTGGGTTTGGACGGATGGGGCTTAGATCCCTTTGGCTAGGCCCCCTATATTGTTCTGGGCCTTCTCCTTCGTGAACGTCTTGGGGCTTAGGCCCAGTTTTAGAAGAAGAACCAGAACGAGCAACTAAAATCTTTGACCCAAGCTTCATAATTTTCTCAGCAGCCTGAAATTCTTTCATCAATTCAGTCAAAGACATATTCAACTTGTTCATGTTATAGTTTAACTTGAACTGAGAATATAAATTTGGCAAAGTCTCAAGAACCATGTCAATTTGGCTCTCAACATCAATTGTTGCCCTTAGGACCTAGGCCTTCTCGAAGTGAGCAATTATCTTGAGCATATGCTCACGAACCGATGCCCCCTCAGCCGTCCTAGTGCTCATGATTGCTCTAAGAGCTTCCTATATTACAGGCCGGTTCTTGTCAGCAAACATGGTACACAATGAAACATCAATGTCATAGGCAGTAGACATATCACTACAAGAAAATAATATATTGGCGGCAAATTTTTCCTAACTAAAGTTTTGTCACTAAAAGTACCCTTTAGCAAGGAAAATTTTTCTTCAACGACAAAATTTTTTTGTCACTATAGATTAAGACACAAAATTTTTATTTCTTAGCCAAAAGTGATGGCTTTAGCTAGGAAATAAGTATATTAGCGATGAAAATTTAAGTTTCCTCGCTCATGATATATCATTAGCGACGAAAATTTATTTCCTAGTTAAATTTTCCTTGCTAATAATACATCATTAGCAACAAAAATTTATTTCCTAGCTAAAAATATTAACTTTTATCATTGTTAACTATACTTTTAGCGACAAGATTCATATTTCCTAGCTAATACCAATCTTTAAATTTTTAAATATTTACAACATGGTCCCAAAAATTTTGTAAATTGGTCTATAAATTTTATATAATTACAAAATTATCTCAAAAATAGTAAACTAGTCCCTAAATTTTAAAATATTTATAATACAACAACAAACAAACTAAGCCTTAATCCCAAGTAACTTGGGGTCGGCTACATGAACCAACGTCAGGTAACGTGTGGTCATCCATATGAATCCTCTCTCGCTACTTTCTTCTATCGAACGACATACTTTCATCCAAATCTAATAAAGACATATCTCTCTTAATTACCTCTATCCATGTCATTTTAGGCCTATCTCTACCTCTACCTCTATCTAACCTATTCTGCCTCACTCTCTCCATCGCCCTAACAAGAGCATCCCTCGGTCTTCTCTAAACGCGTCCAAACCAACGCAAACGACTTTCTCTCATCTTTTCCTCAATAGATGCCACATCCACCTTTTCCCTAATGATCTCATTTCTAACTCTATCCTTCCTAGTATATCCACACATCCACCATAACATACGCATCTCAGCTACTTTCATTTTTTGAATATGACACCTTTTAGCTGCCCAACATTCCGTACCATATAACAAAGTAGGTCGTACGACTGCCTTGTAAAACTTTCCATTTAAATTCAATGGTGTATTACGATCACAAAGAATACTAGTTGCACTCCTCCATTTCAACCAACCCACCTTAACTCGATGTGCAACGTCGCTATCGAGCTCTCCGTTTTTCTGAATAATAGATCCTAGATAGCGAAAACAATTAGCTAACGGTATATCTCTACCTTCCAAAGTTACACTCTGGGCTATGTTTCTGCTACCACTAAACTTGCATCCCATATACTCTGTTTTACTCCTACTAATTCTGAAACCCTTGGATTCCAATGTCTGCCGCCATAACTCCAATTTATAATATGACTCAAAAAATTTTATAAATTGGTCCCTAAATTTTTAAATATATAAAATATGATCCCAAATTTTACAAATTGCTCCTTAAATTTTGTAAAATTATAAAATGATAATAAAAATTTTATGAAATTAGTCATTAAATTTTTAGAATATTCAAAAGATAATCCCAAAAATTTTACAAATTAGTCCCTAAATTTTGAAGTATTTATAAATGCATTATATTTTGGGTTGATTTATAGAAATTAAGCTAGATTATGTAGAAAAACATGTCTGATTATATTCAACTTTGGTCATAATATATTTTTTAGCAAATTCAATAAATCTAACAGTTAGATCATTAATTTGATATGTCTATCCTTATAGATGCGTTAGGTTTAGGTATTTTTAAAATGATTATTCAAGAATAGGAGATAAAATATATCCGATTACTCTCAAATTTAGTTGTAATTTGTTTTTTAGTAATTTTAACAAAATTAACGGTCGGGTCATTAATTTGATATACCTATTTTTGTAAATGGGTAAGGTTTCGAGCATTTTTATAGAGATTATGCTAGATTAAGTGTCAAAACATATCCAATTACCTTTAAATTTGGTCCTAATACTTTTTTTTAGTAATTTAATTGAATCTAACGGTTGGATCATTAATTTGATATGCATATCTTTCTAAATGTGTTAAGGTTTTTATGTATTTTTATAGAGATTATGCTAGATCTATGCCACAACATATTCAATTACCTTAAAATTTGGTCATAAAACTTTTTTTTTTTAGCGATTTTATCAAATCTAACAGTTAGATTGTTAATTTGATATACCCATCATCATAAATGGGTTAGGTTTTGAGATTTTTTTTATAGAGATTATACTAGATTAAGTGGAAAAACATATATGATTACCTTTAAATTTGGTCCTAATACTTTCTTTAGTGATTTTCTTAAATCAAACGGTTGTATCATTAATTTGATTTGCATTTCTTTGTAAATATGTTAGGTTTTTTGTATTTTTATAGAGATTATGCTAGATTCTATGCTAAAACATATTAAATTACCTTAAAATTTGCTCTTAATACTTTTTCTAGTGATTTTATCAAATCGAACGATTGGATCGTTAATTTGATATGTCTATCTTTGTAAATGAGTTAGGTTTCAAACATTTTTATAGAGATTATACTAGATTAAGTGGCAAATTATATCCGATTCCCTTTAAATTTGGTCCCAATACTTTTTCTAATGATTTTATCTAATCTAACGGTTGGATCATTAATTTGATATGTCTACCTTTCTAAATCTATTATGTTTTCTGTATTTTTATAGAGATTATGCTATATTCTATGCCAAAACATATTCGATTACCTTAAAATTTAGTCATAAAACTTTTTTTAAATGATTTTATCAAATCTAATTATTGAATCATTAATTTGATAGGTCTATCTTTGTAAAAGGGTCAGGTTTTGAGCATTTTTATAGGGTTTATACTAGATTAAGAAGTAAAACATATCCAATTACCTTTAAATTTTGTGCTAATAATTTTTTTAGTAATTTTATCAAATATAACGGTTAGATCATTAATTTGATGTACCTATCTTTCTAAATGTGTTAGGTTTCTATATTTTTATAAAGATTATGTTAGATTTTATATCAAAACATATTCGATTACCTTAAAATTTGGTCATAAAACTTTTTTTAGTGATTTTATCAAATCTAACGGTTGGATCATTAATTTGATATGCCTATCTTTGTAAATGGATTAGATTTTGAGTATTTTGTTATGTATATAAATACACACACACACAAACACACACATAATTTTTTTATAATTGATCTATATTTATATTATCATTTAATAAAAATAATGATACAATTAACATCATATACATTTTTAAAATTTTATGAATGTACAAAATAATTTATTATACGAAATAATGTTGTTTCATAGAAAATTTAATATAATTTTTATTTTTTTTACAATATTAATGTTTTAAAAATTAAAAAACAAATATCATTTTTTAGTGATTTGATCAAATCTTACGGTTGGATCGTTAATTTCATATGCATATATTTCTAAATGTGTTAGGTTTTCAAAATTTTTATAGAGATTTCGCTAGGTTTTGTGACAAAATATATCTGATTACCTTTAAATTTTATCATAATAATTTTTTAGTGATTTTATAAAATCTAACGGTTTAATCATTAATTTGATATACCTATCTTTCTAAATGTGTTAGATTTCGAGCATTTTTATTGAGATTATACTAGATTCTTTCGTAAAATACATCGACTTATCTTTAAACTTGGTCACAATAATTTTTTTAGTAATTTTATCGAATCTAACGGTTGGATTGTTAATTTGATATGCTTATATTTCTAAATGTGTTAGGTTTTCAGCATTTTCACAGAGATTAAACTATATTCTATGGCAAATCATATGTGATTAACTCTAAATTTTGTCATAATACCTTTTCTTAGTTATTTTATCAAATCGAATGGTTGGATTGCTAATTTGATATGCATATATTTCTAAATGTGTTAGGTTTTCAGCATTTTTACAGAGATTTCTCTAAATTTTGTGGCAAAACATATCTGATTACCTTTAAATTTTGTCTTAATACTTTTTTTAGTGATTTTATAAAATCTAATAGTTAGATCGTTAATGTGATATGTCTATCTTTCTAAATGTGTTAGGTTTAGAGCATTTTTAATAAGATTATACTAGTTCTGTGGTAAAACATGTCAAATTATCTTTAAATTTGGTCATAATATTCTTTTAGTAACTTTATCAAATCTAATAGTTGGATTGTTAATTTGAAATACTTATATTTCTAAATGTTTTAGGTTTTCAACAATTTTACGGAGATTAAGCTAGACTCTGTGACAAAACATATCTGATTAACTCTAAATTTTGTCATAATACTTTTTTTAGTTATTTTATCAAATCTAACGGTTGGATCATTAATTTGATGTGCATATATTTCTAAATATATTAGGTTTTACAAAGATTACGCTAGATTTTGTGGAAAAACATATTTGATTACCCTTAAATTTTGTCATAATACTTTTTTTAGTGATTTTATAAAACTAATGGTTGGATCATTAATTTGATATGCCTATATTTCTCAATGTGTTAGGTTTCGAGTATTTTTATTCAGATTATGCTAGATCTGTGGTAAAACATGTTGGATTATCTTTAAATTTTGTCACAATATTTTTTTTAGTAGTTTTACCAAATCTAGCGATTAGATTGTTAATTTGATATGCTTATATTTCTAAATGTGTTAGGTTTTCAGCATTTTTACAGAGATTAAGCTAGAGTTTGAGACAAAACATATCTGATTACCTCCAAATTTTGTCATAATACTTATTTTAGTGATTTTATCAAATCTAACGGTTGAATCTTTAATTTGATATGCATATATTTCTACATGTGTTAGGGTTTCAGCATTTTTACAGAGATTAAGCTAGATTCTGTGGCAAAATATATTTGATTACCTTTAAATTTTCTCATAATATGTTTTTTAGTGATTTTATAACATCTAACGATTGAACCATTAATTTGATATTCCTATCTTTCTTAATGTGTTAGGTTTTGAGCCTTTTAATGAGATTATACCAGATTCTATGATAAAACATGTCCAATTACCTTTAAATTTTGTTACAATACTTTTTTTTAGTAATTTTATCAAATCTAATGGTTCGATCGTTAATTTGATATGTCTATATTTTTAAATCTATTACGTTTTCGGTATTTTTACAAAAATTATGCTAGATTTTACGACAAAACATATCCGATCACCTTTAATATATATATATATATATATATATATGAATATATTAATATATATAGACACACACTCAAACATAAATAAACGTGTCTATTTGTATGTATATATATTTGTATGAATATGTATATATATATATATATATATAGATAAGAATATATTAATATATATAGCCACATATTCAAACATAAATAAATATGTAAATTTGTATGCATATATATTTGTATGAATATGTATATATATGCATATATGAATATGTGTATATATGTGTATGTACTATTATATAAATATGTGAAGATATGTATATATGAATATGTGTGTGTGTGTGTGTGTGTATACGTATATATAAATATATTAATATATGAATATTTGAATATATTTTGGTCCTTGATTTTTTTAATATTTTCAAAATAACCCCCAAAATATTTTAAATTAGTCCCTAAATTTTTTAATATTTATAAAATGACCCGTAAAAATTGCAAATTAGTCTACAAAGTTTTGAATATTTAAAGTATGACCACAAAAAAATTTTACATTAGTCACTAAATTTTTAAACATTTACAATATGTCCCCCAAAACTTTTTTATAATTATTCTATATGTGTGTATATATAAGTATATATGCATATATATATATATATATATATATTAAATATGTAATAAATAAATTAATTACCATTTAAATTTATCCAAATGTACATAGATGTCCAAATTATCGCATATTATTGAATAATATGTACTGATAGTAAATTTATATAATTATTTATGTTTTATTCTATATATATATATATATATATATATATATACACACACACACACACATAGACACACTACATATATATACATGTATGTTATTAATATTTTTATATGTGTGTGTATATATATGTATATTTATATGTGTGAATATGTGTGTATATATACATATATGTGTGTGTATTTGAATGTATGAGTCTTTTTTTTCTAATTGATCTATATGTATAAGATTATTTAATAAAAATGATGACATAATGTATTAAAAATGATAACATAATTAACAACATATAGACTTTTAAATTATATAAATATAGAAAATAACTTATTGTATTGAATAATTTGTTTTACTACTACACTTACTATGATTATTGTATTTTGTTATAATAATAATGTTTTTTTAAAAAAATCAAATAGAACTTTACAAATAGTTTAAGTAAAAAAAAAAAAAAAGGATATGACCAAACATGAAGTTTGGTCCACAGTTGAGTGCATGCATTGCACTCCAGACTGCCAGACCAGGGTTTGAAACTCTTCTTGCAAATCTCGCAATTGAAGTGGTGCATTTAGGTGTGGTGGGTGCATATGAACCATACAATAAAAAGCAGTACAATGTGCAATCAGGTGTGGTGGGTTCACATAGACCATGCAATAAGAAGCAATATGGTATATAATAGGTTTGGTGCGTGCACAAATTCTGAAAACATTTAAAAATTTTTATTTTTTTTCAATTTGTAATGACCCTTTGGTACTTTCCTCGCCAAAAAGCTCTTGGCGAGGAAGCGTTTCCTAGCTTGAGGCTCTTTGGTGAGGAAACGTTTTTTCTCGCCAAAGAATTTTTTAGCAAGGAAAAAAAAGCTTTTGGCGAGGAAACTTTTTTCCACGCCAAAGAGCTCTTTGGTGAGAAAAATTCCACCTCTTTGGTGAGGAAAGTTAAAAAGTATGATGTATGGCTAGGAAACTCTCCTCGCCAAAGAGCATTATTTTTTGCTAGGAAACTTTCCTCGCCAAAGACAAAAAATTTTGTCGATCTCCAAAAAATTTATAAAATTTTTTTTACGAATTTGTAAAATAAAATTGACTCTTTAGTGACAAATCTTTTGTGACAAAATTATTTGTCCTGAAAACATAATCAATGACAGTTTTGGTGACAAAAGTTTTCCTAGCTAAAAGTTGGAGCTTTAGCGAGGAAATAATTTTCCTTACTAAAAGGCTTACATTGTCGACAAAACACAATGTTTTGTCACTAGAATGCTTTGGTGACGGTGCTTCGGAGATGAACGGGAGACAAAGTTTTTTTTCCTAGCAGAAGGGCTTTTGCGAGGAACATTGGAATTTTAGCTAGGAAAATATTTTGTCAACAAAGGCTATTTTTTTTGTAGTGTGTTTTCGTGTTTATACTGGAGAACATTGGGCATGGAAGCCAATATATAACATCGTGCCATTTCATCCATTTTCTTCCATGCCTTCTTAGCCTCACGATCCAGGTGCGTGAAATCTTCCCCAATTTCAGGATAGGGGTCGGTCAGAACATACTTGTACTCCTCCGCAATGAGTACTATGTTTAGATTCCTTTTTTAGTTCACGTAGTTAGGCACAATTAACTTATTCTCCTTGAGAATAGTGGACAAATGATTGAAACCAGACATTTCTACTGAATAGGAAAAAAAACTTCATTTAGAAAAAAATGTTTGTTTTGGAAAAAACATATAGAAATGCACATTTAAAATATTATATTATTTCCATAATACGGTTAACCTATTAAAACCATTATAAAAAAAATATTAAATTTTTTGCTCTTAGAAAAATTGACAGAACTTCGTAGGAAAGTTAATAATTTTCTAAATTAAGTATATAACCACCACAAATTAAATTTTCTTAATAGGTAATGATCCAAAAATAGTTTCATCGATTGGATAGTCACTATTCTCACCACCTACAGATAATCCAGCATTAATGCCTCTAACGATAGGTTGGCCGACAATAACACTTATCCTAGGCTTTAATTATAATTCCTTCATTAGTTCTAGATTCTCGTGAAAATCCATCTTATAGGGGGTTATGCTCAAAATGACGCGAGAAAATTCACAATCTCTACCAGGAATCCATAATGGAAGCCATGGGGCCATTAGAACTCCCCTCCCACTTGAACTTTCGAGAAAAATAGGTTTTTAGGAAAAACGTTTCTTTAAAATTAATTAACTTTAGTGAAAGCCCAAAAAATCAAAAATTATTTTCTATGTCAACAATAAGACACTTTAAAGAATAAACTATACTTTTTTTTTTTATTTCAATACTTAAGTTAAAACCATTTTTCTAGGAACTAAATTTTAAAACACTTAAATTCAAAATTATTCTCTATGTCAAGGATAAAATCCTTTGGAAGAATAAAACTATGAATTTATTTTAAATTACTTAGTTCCATTTTAAAACGTTTTCCATAAATGTTTTATCTACAAAAAAAAAAAATCATTTCTCAAAAACCTTTGTTCATTTGATTACAAAATTAAATATAATAGACATGCTCCAAAAATAAAATTTTTACATGCTATTTCTAACCTTTAATTCTTATGTGACCAAATAATGGATTAAACATCATAACAATAATAAAATTAAAATGATCTTATTTAATCCTAAGGTAGTTCATCCTTTACTAACCATTTTCATGCAAAATTATTTAAATTTATAAATAAACCATTGCAAGAAAAAAATCTCGTGTGATATGGGCTCCAAAAGAGAAACAAATTATAAGAAAATCAAATAGGTAAAACTTCAGAAGACCCAAAACTAGAAGACCTGAACCGCACGATCGTGCCAGTGCAAAATCCGGTCCACCCAGTGCTCAATCTGGCTGTGGCACCTCTGCATCCATCCGCGACTTCAGGGGAAATTCCATTGATTTGGCCATAGTTGTTCATGAGACTCCCACTATTTGAGTAGAGCCAATCACGGCTTGGCTTTGTTTCTCCAAAGGCAAGCCGACCGCGGCTTGCTTCTGCTTAGCACACCTTCCACGATTTTCCTTCTTCTAATTTCTTGTGACTTTGTTCAGGGATTTTTCAGTGTTGATCCGGCATTGTACATGCACCATTTTTCTTATACAAGAATTCGTAAAATAAATTGAAATACAATTTTAAACACCTATACATTTCAAAATGAGGCGTAGACAATTTTTACGAAAGCGATTAAAATTCAATTACAGGTGTCTATGCCTCCATGCGCGAGCCGTACACAAAATCTACCCATATCAAAATCACGAGAGATCCATACAATTACAAAGATTAGTTTTTTAATTAGTAAAGGAATCACATTTTTTGGTTATTAACCCTAGGCATGCTCCTAGATTTAACCATGGTTCGGATACCACTTGAAGGACCGCGAAAAAATTAAATACGTAGCGAAAGACAGCAAATTAAAATTTTTTTTAGCCAAAGTCTAGAAATACTTACTTCTAGGGCATTTTATTTGAATAACTAGAGTTGGATTCGAGTTCGACAGTGCTTCCTGAATTGGAACGTCTACTTATTCTGCAGGAACACAAACTAACCATTGGCTCCTTCACATTAAACATTTATCACATTTGCTGACTCTTAACCTTTCAAAGTATTCTCTAACCTCTATAAACCTCTACCAGTGAAAGTAGAATTATGGTGAAGAAAATTGGAAGAAAAACGGAAGAGCTTAACGTTAAAGAAAAAAATGAAGGAAAAACGGCCAAAAGGAAACCGTGGCTTATTGTTTGTTGTCAAAGAAAAAATCGAAAGCTATTGGGTGAATTACTTAGTAATTCGACCAACCATCATTAGGCACACGAGATGCTTTTTTATAAAAAATTCTCCAGCTTTCCTTTTCTTTTACAAACTCATCCAACCAGCTTCCTTTTCTTCTATTTCCTTTTTTTCCTTTTTTTTCTTATACACACGGCGGCTACATCAGGATTCCTAATAACCTGCAGCCGCCACCATCATAGCCTGATGGGCCATGATATCTTAATTAGTCCAAGACTAATTAAATAACTCTCTTATTAATTAATTAATTCACTTGGGCCTAATATAAAATTATCCAAGATAATTAATTAATAACTAATTAATTAAATTATCTCTTTTATTAATTAATTAAACCACTTGGACCAATATAAAATTACCCAAGATAATTAATTAAATTAGCCCAATTAATTACTCTAGTTCAAATAAATAATTAATTAATTAGACTTCTAGAATAATTATTCTAATAATAAATTTACCCAATAAGTCCATATAGTAAATAAATTTACTAAGGTTATTTAAGCTATTCCAGAGACCAAAAGACATATTATTCTTGGCAATTAAAATGACCAAAATACCCCTGCTAACAAATAGTAGTATTTTAATCATTTTAAATATTCCATTTATCCTTATATAGAAATATTGACCTCGAGAATAATACTGCATATGCAATGTCTTTGACCTATAGGTGTAATGACAAAAATACCCCTCTACGTAACATTCATCATTGAGATATGAAAAATGCACTAACACCTTTCTCAATTACATCTACCATCCTTTGATAGCAAGTCTGATAATCCATGACTTCCAGTATATATCTACTTAGCATGAGGAGCTACCCAAAAGTGTGCATACTTAGACACGTTTCCTAGGGCCCTAGATTATTAGATTATTTTGGACAATCACAAGGGGGCTATTTCTTCACGTAATGAAATATAGAAACTTTATTGTACAAGTCCGTCTTAAATAACTAGAGTTATACACCTAACATACAAGGTTATTGGCCTTGTGATAAGACCTCACTCAACATCCATCAAAGTGTACAAGGTGAGCTTCACCATACCACCAACTTATACTCAAGTCTTAGGGTACTCGTCTACGTAGTAACTACGATAAATCAATATTTATTTAATTTTGTTCTTTTATAAAGTTATTATCATGTGGTCCAATTCTACGTATTCCAAATACACTTACACTATTGGTGTGAGCAGACTACTCACTAGTTAAAGGTAAACTATTTCCTATTTAGAAACGACAGTGTAATGATCTAAACCTTGATGAAGTGCCCAACTCCATCAATTGATCAAGATCAATTTTTTGCTTATGTGTTAGTAGACCATAATCTACACCTTACTATGAAAACACGACCAAATCATGTAGATTACTTACTAACACATTTAGACATTTAATGTGTAATATATATAAAAAAAACAACCATTAATGAATGAAACTTTTATTAATCTCCAAAATACAAAAATACATAGGCCATTTTCTATATACATTCCAATAGTATATTAATATATATAGACACACACAAATATAAATAAATATGTATATATTTATGTGTATATATTTATATGAATATATATATATATGTATATATGAATGTGTATATGTATATGTGTGTATATATATACGTATATATATATATTTATATATGAATATGAATATATATGTATATATATATATGAATAATTATAAATATGTATATGAATATGAAGATATATGTATATAGATGTATATATATTAATATATAAATAAATATATATATAGATATATATATATATATGTATAAATGTGTATATGTGAATATATGAGTATATTAATATATGAATATTTATATATCTATTGGTCCTTGAATTTTTAATATTAATAAAATATCCCCCTAAAAATTTTCATATTGATCCCTAAATTTTTAATATTTATAGTACGACCACAAAAAATTTAGATTTGTCACTAAAATTTTAAATATTTACAATATGACCTCTAAAACTTTTTGCAATTATTTCCTAACATATATGTGTATATATATAAGTATATTTGTATGTACACACACACACACACACACACACATATATTTATTTCAAATATGTAATAAATAAATTAATTACTATTTAAAATTTTCCAAATGTACATAGATGTCTAAATTATCACATATTATTGAATAATACGTATTGATAGTAAATTTATATAATTATTTATATTTTATTATATATATGTAGTATATACATATGTATATTAATATATTTATTATGTGTTGTATGTGTGTCTGTGTGTGTATATATATATGTGTGAATGTATATATATATATATATATATATATATGCATATGTATATGTATATGTGAATTTATTATACATATACATTCATATAGACACACACACATATATATGTATATGTATATGTATGTATGTGGGATGTATATATGCACATGTATGTGTATAGATATGTATGTGGGATGTATATATGTGTGCATATGTGTGTCTATGTGAATGTGTGTGTTTGTGTGTGTGCGTGTGTGCATGCGTGTGTATGTATATGTATGTGTGTGTGTCTATCTATCTATATATATATATATATATATATATTTTGTAGAAAATATAATTTATGATTCTTTTTTTCTAATTAATCTATATGTATAAAATTATTTAAAAATATTAATGACATAATTTATTAAAAATGATGACATAAGTAACATCATATAGATTTTTAAAATTATATAGATGTACTAAATAACTTATTATATTGAATAATTTGTTTTAATAGTAAACTTAGTATGATTCTTATATTTTGTTATAATACTAATGTTTTAAAAAAATTAAAATTGAACTTTACACATTGTTTAAGTAAAAATATATGACCAAATATGAAGTTTGCCCTAGCGGTTGAGTGCGCGCATCGCACTCCTACCAGACTAGGGTCCGAGTCTCATAGAATTGGAGTGGAGTGGTGCAATCAGGTGTGGTGGGTGGTGTGGACCAAGCAGTAAGAAGCAATACGGTGTGCAAGTTTTCTTACCAAGGAGCTCCTTTGGCGAGGAAAATTTTCCCTCCTCGCCAAAAAGTTTATAAAAATATTTTTATGAACGTATTTAATTTGTGAAATAAAATTTAGCCTTTTAGTGAGAAAATTTTTAGCCATGAAAATATTATCATCAGCGACAAAATGACATTTTTGGTGACAAAAATTTTACAGTTTTGTGACAAAACTTTTCCTAGCAAAAGCTTTAGGGAGGAAACAATTTTCCTTGCTAAAAGGCTCATATGGTGACAACCCCGAATGCTTTGGCAATGGCACTTCAGCGATGAATTGGCGACAAATTTTTTTTCCTCGCGGAAGGACTTCAGCGAGGAAAAAAAGGCCTTTAGTTAGGAAAATATTTTGTTACGGAAGGCTTTTTTTTTTTTTTGTAGTTTATCCGGAAGAATCCAATACCCCTATCTCTAGGTGATATCAAATCTCCAATGATTACCAAGTTCAAATCCCCCAATCTCTCTCAGAGTTAATCGAAGGAAAACCCACATTGAACCCATTAATTGGAACCAACTGTAACCCTATCTCTTTAATTCATTAGGAGAGAGCAATCTAAATAATAAATCCAACACAATAAAATTAAGTAATCATTCTTTAGAAATTGAAAATGAACAAATCAAGAGGAGATTTGATGCAAAACTAACTAGGGTTCAATCCTTCAAGAATTCTTAAAGAAATATATATAAATTAACAAATAAAACTAAAAAAAAAAGGACAAGAAATTGCACATAGACAAGTTGATTTTTTCATCTTCACTTGGTAACCTCCAATGCTCTATTTTCGCTTCTCTTCTTAGAGTGGGTGTTTTCTCTCAATGTTGGGCACCACTTATTGCTTACATTGCTTCTATTTGTAAGGCGCCATGTGAGATGATATACACGACATCATGCATTCTTTATTTAAGTGTATCAGCTCTCAAACGTTGTCGTGATGTGTGACTTTTATTATGCGCTATAAACTTGCATGACGGGGTCCAATATGATATGCACGATGCCGTTGATTCTCGGACATTTTTTAATACTTATGATGCACGACGCCATGTAATATGATTGGAACAGCACCGTTAGCCTTCAGCAGGTTTGATCTCCAAATTTGGCGATGATGCGACACCATGGGCTATAATTTGGATAGTGTCGTGTAGTCTTTTCATCCTTATTATTCATAAAACCTTTATTACATGATTCTTATACAAAACAATGTGAAAATGAAAGGATGAGTGGTCATATAAACTAAATTCTACAACAAGTATAGTACAATTTATATAGAAAATATGTATATAATGAGCACTTATCAGGATGCTTAACGGTTTTTTTTTTTTTTTTTGTGGTTGTTTGGCCCCTTCCACGGCAATTTCACCCACAACCCTCCAAAACCCTATAAATACCCCCCCCCCCCCAATTCAACCCAACTCACTAAATACTCTCTAACTCTCTCCAATTCTCTCCTATTCTCTCCAACTCTTTATTTTCATTATTCTTTCTCTCATAATCCTCAATCCATTTCTTTTACAAAAAGTGTTAGAATATAATTTATTTTTTAATATATTTTTTGAATTCTTCAAGCAAAGTCTTCATATTTTGAAAGATTATTAAGTGGTAGAATAGTGAATAGTGAATAGTTCAAGTCTTGAAGAAGATAAAAAATAAAGTTCAACAAAATATTATTGTTTTTTGGCCATTAACTATCTAGTATTTCTTAATCCTACACTCTTATTTTTTAACTTTATTGATCATTTATTTGTTTAATTTTAAGTTAATTTACAAGTTATTTATATATTTCAATTAGTTCATTATTTGTTAATACTTTATTTTATTTTATTTGAACTATTCTTTATTTATTTAAACTTTTATTTGAATTTTAATTGATTTTTCTTGTTTAGTTTACATAATAAATATTTGACAAATGGATCCATATCAATATCACCATTTTTCTTCACAATCATTTGCATATTTTGAGCTCAATATAGATTCAGCATTGAATTTAATAAATAATGAAATAGGTAATGAGAATAAATGCCGTAGCGTAAATATACAACAACCAACTCCAAGTATTAATCTTGATGAATCTTCGGAAGTTGTAGTTAAAGTAAAAACATATATAATGTGGAATCTTTTTTAAAAGAATAATGATAATGATAGGGTAATATGTAAAATTTGTAAGGTGGTATATGCACATAAGAGGGGATGAGGGACAGAAACATGAGCTAGACACATGAAAATGTCACATAATGATTGATTAGAAAACTTACTTAAATAACAACAAATCCCAACTATAGGAAGATAAATTATAGGTAATTTTTAATACAATCATAAAAAAACTAGAACTGAAATTGCTAAAATGATTGCTAAAATTAAATTACCTTTTAATTTTTTAGAAAATCCACAATGCAATACAATTGCCAACATCTATTTAAAATGATTCTTAAAACAACATTAAAAAGTGATATAATAAAAATATACAAAGAGATGAAAGAGTGTCTTATTGCCATGTTTGATTCTTGTAATTTGAAATTTGCTCATACTTGTGATAGTTAGGGTGCAATTACTAAAGAGGCATATATGTGCTTTACATGTGATTATATCGATCATGATTGGTTAGTACAATAAAAACCTATTTGTTTTAAATTATTTTAATTTCCTCATTTAGGTAGTAGCTAGAATGATTATTGAAGCATATCATGAACATAGGATATTAGATGGTATTTTATTTTATACTAAGTGTCCTTATCATATACTTAATTTATGTATTAAAAAATGACAAAAATATATTGATGATACTATTAATATAATTAATAATATTATTTTATTTATTAAAATGTCTCCAATTAGGCTTCAAAATTTTAAAGCTTTATGCTGAGAACAATGTCTTTCTTTTAAAAAATTTAGATTAGATTGTTAAATAACATCAACTTATTGAATTTTGTTACAGTAACAATTTTTAACCTCAACTCACTGATACTCATTTTGAAAATTGTATCGGCTTTCATCGTTTTTAGTTACTTTTAAATGAGCAACTGAACTTTTTTTTGGAATCTTATTATCCAAGTACTTATTATATTCTTCCTCTACTTGCTAAAGTAGCACATACTTTTAATGAGTATATGACGCATCTCCAATATGGTTCCTCTATAAAAAGCATGTTTGAAAAATATAAGAAATATTATGAAGATATTCTTATTTTATATTGTATAGTATTGTGCTTAGATTCTTGAGTAAAAATTCTTGGATTTCATAGTATTATTGAATACCTTGACGAAATATTAGATTTTGATGAATCTCCAACACTCAAGCAACTTATGATAAAATACATAAAAGATAAAATAGCTAAAATTCTATTCAAGATATATAACTTGTACGAGTTTAAATCTTCTTGTTCTAGCTCTGCTACTATAAGTAGAGAAAGTTCATCATCATCATCTAGCAATCAATTTTTACCACCACGAAGATCTACATCTTCGATATCATTAAAATTTAATCCACGGGGTATCATGGAGCGTCAAAGAAGATCATCTACCACCTATAATGATATGACTATTTACGAGATGCAACCTCTAGTAGAAAATGAGGATCATCATTTTGACATTTATGGTTAATGGAACAATTATATAAAGGAATATCTAATTTTATCCAAAATGGCACAAGATCTTTTAACATTACCTATCTCCACAGTGCCATTGGAAAGCGTATTTAATGAGAGCACTGGATTAACTAATGAAAGAAGACCTTAATTGGCTCTCCATACTTTGGAGATATTACTAGGTTGTAGCAGTTGGTTCGCAGTCGATGATAGGTTGGCCAATTTGTAGATTGTTAATGAAAATACAGATGAAGAATGGAGTGAACTAAGTAGTTAGTATTTCGAATAATTAAGATAAGTAATATTATGTCATTGTTTAATTTTATTTTCAGGATATTTATTATTTTTTCAATTTTAATCATTGTAATATTTTAAAGAGGTTTAGACATCAAGTTTCCCTCTTACGTAGTTTTCATTTTATTAAATAATAAAATTAGTAGGAGTCCAAGCTAAACCCCGCCATTACTAAAAGTTAAATTTAAATAATCATGTTATTTAAGTAATAAAAAAAATTAAAAAATAAAAGCACATTAAAATTTTTTATTGAATTAAGAGAAAAAAACAAAGGGAGAAAGGACCATGAATTAGCCTGCCCGGCCTCATAGTCCAAGGGCCTGGTCATGGCAGGCCCAAGGTTTTTGGCCCTGGGCCTGGACCGGCGCAGTTCACTTAAAGGTGGGACCAGCCTATGTGGCCCAAAGGCCAATCTTGCCATTGCTAACTCTAAGAATGGCCCTTCATTGGAAGGTGGGAACAATACCAATGTTGTTCAGGCAAACACTGTTAACATTCACCATGTTTGTCGGAGTACCACTGAAGAGTAAATATGATGTCGTAAAATCGTGTACATAATGACTATATACTACGGTTAATCAACCATCGTATTTGTCTCAACGTAAGCGACAATTTAATATATACCGTTGTATTTGTCTGAAAAGATAAAACAGTCTGTTACAACCATCTTATTTGTTGTACAACAAATATGATGAGTTATACTAAACCGTCGTTTATGTTGAGATAAATACGATGGCCATAATGGATCGTCATATTTATTGACAAATAGATGATGGTTATATTAAACTGTCATTTATGTTGAGACTAATACGATGGTTTTGGGCCATCGTATTTGCTTTTAAATACAACAAATTTCCTTCAATAACATTTCAAATAGTATCCGATTACATTCAAATTTAGTTATAATACATTTTTTAGTAATTTAAACAAATCTAATGGTTGGGTCGTTAATTTGATATACTTTTATTTCTAAATGCATTGGGGTTTAGGCTGTTGTATAAAAATTACATTTAAGGATGTGATAACATATATACGATTACATTCAAATTTAGTCATAATAGTTTTTTTTAGAAAATTTAACCAATTTAACAATTCAGATCATTAATTTGATATGTTTATATTTATAAATATGCTAACGTTTTTGGATATTGTAAAGAGATTGCACTAAAAATATGAAAAAAATATATCAAATAACCTTCAAATTTGGTAACCAAAGTAAATTTCCATATACATCTTAGGTCTTCATACATATGTGCCTAATTTATATATGAAAAATGATAATCTAATCAATTAATTTCAAATTTTGTCACAACATCCATCTTAACTTCCATACAATATATATATATATATATATATATATATATATATATATTAACTTTTTTGTTAATAAAGGAATTCACAACTGCTACCCAAAATTTGTTTCAACTCTATTAACACATCTAATAGGTATGTTAGCTCTAAGGGTTTTCTTCTATGTTTTGACTTATGACAAACATTGATATGGACTAACTTGTTAATTTATTGTGATTGGACATGTTTGTCCTTTATTCTTCAAAAGTCTTTAGATAAGATTATTTGGCAACTCCTTCATCACTGAAATCAAGAATAGAAGATCAAAAGAGAAGATTAAAGTATGTAGAGTTACATATCAAGGAAGTTCTTTATGAAGAATGTTAGACTAGAAAGTGTTATTAAGGTATATCTATTAATTCCTATGTCTTCTTATCTCTTGATTAATTTGACTTTACCTTGAAGCTTCAAAGGAGATCTTTTTCAACGTTTTTGAAAATCTTAGAATTTTGGGTGGAATAATTTGAATCCAAAAGGTTCATCAAAAATCTTGTAAACTGTGTTAAAAAGTTTCTGTCTGGTTAGTAGCATTTTGGACTTACCTTTCGGATGCATCTTCGTCCAAAACTTGAGTCCAAAACACGAATAAGTTTAAATATAAAATTATAGCCGTTTCTTTATGACCGTTGGCACTCCACTTTCTGGCTTTATAAATAGCCCTTAAAGCAAGATGAGACATAAAATTTTTGAAACATTCATCTTAGAAACACTATTCTCAATATTTTCAAAAATCTCCTTTTATCTAGCTTCAAAGTGAGTTCATTTTGTATCAAAGGTAAAAGTATTTGTGCTTTGTATCCAAGTGAATATCTGCTAAAGAAAGTGAGCTCTTTATTGTTCTATTGATATTCAAATCTCTGGTGTAGTGCAAGGTTATAGTGTGAAACCCATTGGGGTGAGCCTTGTGTTGGTTTGTGTTCATGGTTGTGTGGTAAAACCTATTGGGGTGATCCTTGTTTTATGTTTGTATCAAGGTTGTGGAGTAAAACCTAGAGAGGTGATCCTTGATGTGTTTGCATGACTGAGAGGTTGTGGAAAACCTAGTGTGGTGATCCTCTCTTATATGTGATACAATTTCATTAAGTGGGGTTAATGAAATAGGGTTGAAAATCCTTAAGTGTGGGCTTAAGGTAGTAGACGTAGATCATTGTTGATTGAACCACTATACATCTCTTGTCTCATTTTATTCAGTAATTCATGTATTGTTTTTTATGTTCTTTCATTGTCTAAATCAGGATATACATCTACCAGTGCTTGGATAACTTTCTATGCTTCTATAAAGTCAGTCCAAGCATCTTGGTGATCATCATTATTCAGCTTTTTAGACAAATTGAAAAAATTATTTTTGCTTGCCAAAAATCTTATTCACCCCCCCCTCTAAGGTTTTTCAAGATAGATCATTGATTTGTCAAGTAAATTTCTATATATATCTCAGGTCTTCATATATCTATGCTTAATTTATATATGATAAAGTATAATTTAATCGATTAATTTCAAATTTTGTCACAACATCCATCTTAACTTCCACACAACACACACACACACACACACACACACACACACACACACACATACTTTTTTATTAATAAATGAATTCACAACTACTACCCAAAGGTGTGTACAGGGTTCATGTCTCAGGAGAGGTTTGAACTCGATACATTAGTGTAAAAATCTCAATACTAACCATCTTGATCAATTTAAGGGAGATATATATATATATATATATATATATATATATATTACCATTTCTTTTTGATAATCAATATATAAAAAATGAATTTCATTTAATGTGTCTTTAAATATACTATTTATATGTTTATAAGCACCATAATATACATACACATTATTTCAATGTGTGTGTATGTATATAAAACATATATATATATATATATATATATATAATAGTTTGAGAAAAATTATATTTAAGAATTAGAACAAATATGACACTTAACAAAAATAACCACTTTTAACCATTGTTTTTAATATAGAAACGAAGGTTTAAAACTATCGTTTTTAGTTTGACAATCTTATAGCCAATTTTAGACGCTTTTTCCTCTTCTTCTCCTTCCCTAGCCGCTGCCACCTTTCCACTTCTTCTCTTTTCTCTCTATCACGATGGTTTCTTCCTCTTATTTTTGTCTTCTCTTAAACCTTAATGCCACAACCACCTTTCCACCTCCTTTATTATGTAAACTCTCATTTAGTGTGTTGGGATCAAGTTTCTAGCCCATTTGGTTGGAACAAACGGAAGCGCACAAAACACAAAACAAGTAAACAAAAAGGAAAGCCTAAAGCATAAATCAATTAGGATTTTGTTTTTGGTGTGAGTGGCGGTGGGACAATAGCATGAAGAACAGAAAGCTGCGCGGCAGCCATTGTTAGGTTCTCTAAGCTTTTGTGCCTCAATTTGGATAGTCATTTGGAATCCAATTGAGACAAAATTTGTTGCCACGTAATCCTCCCAACAAGAAATGCTCATCAAATGATTTAGATTTCAGTTTTGGTAACATCCTTCCAAACTCAATTCTTGTTTGGTTGTAGTTTTGGGAGAAGATATTGATATATTATTGGTGTGCCTCTAGTTTTATCTAGAGAAGACTTTGTATTACCTATTATTATTAATAGTGGAAGTTTTTACCATATTAGGTCCCGTGATTTTTTTTATCTCGGATTTTACACGTTAAAAATCTTGGTGTCTCGTATTATTTACTTTGATACTTTCTTTTACCTGCTGACGTTATTTAATTGGTATCTTTGTTTATCCTTGTTTTTTTATTGGTAATTGGGAAATAGTTTTGATCTTGGAATATAATTGTGACTTAGGTGGAGCTTGGTATTTTGCTCACTTTCAGTTTATTTCCTAATAAAGTGGTATCAGAACCCTAGTTGATTAGTTGGCTCATTTATGCTAATTAAAAATGGATGATTCAGATAGTGAGTGCATGATAAAATTAAATACATCAAACTATTCAAATTGGAAGTCTAGAATGGATGACTATTTGTATTGTAGAGATTTGTTTGAGCTTGTTTTAGGGGATAAAGGTAAACTATCTGATATGAGTGATGAAAATGGGTTAGCATGCACCAAAAAAAAAAAATAGTAGGTAATATTAGAAAGTGGATTGGTCAAAGCATATTTCAACACTTTGCTCAAGAGAAGTACAACTTATGTGTTATGGAAAAAACTTGAACGAATGTTTGAATAGAAAACTGGAATAAATAAATCTTCTTATTTGAAAAAAATTACTCGATTAAGATACAAAGATAGTGTTGATATAAGTGAGCATTTGAGTACCTTTTAGGGATTGATAAACCAGACAGCTTCATTGAAACTAAACTTGGATGATGAGGTATAGGCTTTGCTGTTTTTCAGTTCATTACCAGTTAGTTGGGAAGCAATGATGGCATCCGTTAGCAATTCAACTCCAAATGGTATCTTAACCATAGCTATGGCGAAAGAGGCAGTGTTGGATGAGGAGATTAGGAGGAAGGAATGAGGCACTTTTAATGAAGCCCGAGCATTGATTATGTAAAAGAAAGAAGAAAGGGGGAGAAGTAAGAGTAGAGATCCTTACAACAGAAATGACAGATCCAAGAGCAGACATGAGTCACTGAAAAATATTGAGTGCTATCATTATAAATAGAAAGAGCACTATAAGAAGCACTGTAGGGTCTTGAAATGGGAATTTTCTGAGAAAAAAGGGTAATGGTAAGGTGAGAGACGAAGAAGATACTATGGTAGTAATGGAAGCCGATGATGATATGTTAGTATTTTGCAAAGATGGTTATATCAATATTACCAGTCAAGACAGTGATTGGATAATTGATTCAGGTGCATCATATCATGTTACTCCACACAGACATTTCTTCTCAACCTACACTGAAGGAGACTTTAGCTATGTTAGGATATGAAACGAAGTTTCTTGCAAATTTGTTGGCAAGGGTGATATTTGCTTAGATACAAATACTGAGTGTCAGTAAGTCTTGAGGAATGCCAAGACTTGTTCCTGATATTCGTCTTAATCTTGTTTCCACTGGAAAGCTTGATGATAAAGGCTACTATGGTTCTCAAGGTGGAGGTAAATGGAAACTCAGCAAAGGGAACCTAATCGTTATCAGAGGAAGGAAGAAAAATACTTTCTACTTGATATAAGCAAAGGAGAGGTAAATGTAATTCAAGATTCCTCTATTGATCTTTGGCACAGGCAACTTGGACACATGACTGAGAAGGGAATTCAAACACTTGTTTTCAAGTAACTTCTCCCTAATGTAACAAGTACTTTTCTTAAATCATGTGTTGATTATATTTATGGAAAACAACATAGAGTTGCTTTTCAAAGACTTTCTTCATCTAGAAAGCTAAATCCATTAGAGTTGGTGCACCTTGATATCAACTACATGAAAATTTTATTTTGTTACTTTTATTGATGCTTTCTGTAGAAAGTTTAGTGTACTACTTTGAAATCTAAATGCCAGGTCTTGAATGTGTTTAAAGAATTTCATAGCAAAGTCGAAAGGGAGACTGGTAAACAGTCAAAGTGTGTTCGAGCCGATAATAGTGATGAGTCTAGAGGACCATTTGAAAGCTACTGTAAGTCTCATGGGATCAGACTAGAGAAGACAGTACCAAAAACACCACAAGAGAATGGGATAGCAAAAAGGATGAACAAAACTATCACTGAGCGGATCAGATGTATGCTTTCCAATGCTAAGCTGTCAAAATCTTTTTGGGGTGAAGCAATGAGAACTACAGTTGACCTGATTAATCTTTCAAATTCAGTTCCTTTAGATAGTGATATTCTAGAGAAAGTATGGATAGGTAAAGAAGTATCCTTCAACCACTTGAGAGTCTTTAGTTGCTGTTCATTTGTTCACATTCCCAAATATAAGAGATCAAAGATTGATGTAAAATCCAAGCAGTGTATTTTCTTGGGATATACACATGTAGAGTTTGGCTATAGATTGTATGATCTAGTGGAGAAGAAATTGATCAAAAGTGGAGACGTTATTATTCTTGAAGATCAAACCATTGAAGATATTGAAAAACATGATAAGCCTAAACCAAAATCAAGATTCTCTAATGACATTCCTTCTAATTCAGATCCAACTCCTGCACCAGCTAGTTTTGATGTGCCAGTCCCAGAAACAGATGATTCAAATCAAGGGGGAGCTGAGGATGTGCAAGGAGAAAGTATGGATGATAATAATGACATTGGTGAGATTGAACAAGAAGTACTATAGCCACAACCACAAGATGAACCTAGAAGATCTATAAGGGAAAGAAGACCCTCCACCAGGTATAATCCAAATGAATATGTATTGTTGACCAAGGGAGGAGAGCTAGAATCATATAGTAAAACTTTAGAGCATGAGAAGAAAGAAGAATGGTTGCAAGCTATGCAAGAGGGGATGGTATCCTTACAAGAAAATAATACCTATGATTTAGTGAAATTGCCTATAGGCAAGAGAACACTAAAGAATAAGTGGGTCTACATGTTGAAGACTCAAGAGAATAGCTTACAACCTAAGTACAAGGTAAGACTGGTTGTGAAGGGGTTCAATCAGAAGAAAGGTATAGATTTTGAAGAAATCTTTTCTCCAGTGGTAAAGATGACATCTATTCGAGTTGTTCTTGGAATGGCTGCCAGTTTGAATCTTGAGATTGAGCAACTTGATGTGAAGACAACCTTCCTACATGGTGACTTAGAAGAGGAAATTTATATGGAGCAGCCGGGGGGATTTAAAGAAAGTAGTAAGAAGAATCTGATATGTCGTCTCAGGAAAAGTTTATATGGTTTAAAATAGGCACTGAGACAATGGTACAAAAAATTTGACTCCTTTATGACAGATCAGAAGTACCATAGAACCACATCAGACTATTATGTGTGTATAGAGAACTTCTCATATGGCAATTTTATTATCCTCTTGTTGTATGCAGACGATATGTTGATTGTTGGTCATGATGCTGTGAAGATTAACAAGTTAAAAAATGAGTTAAGAAAATCTTTTGCAATGAAAGATTTGGGTCCAGTTAGACAAATTTTGAGGATGAAAATCACTCAAGATGGGCAAAATGGAAAGCTTTGGTTATCTCAAGAAATGTATATTGAGAAAGTACTTGACAGGTTCCACATGGGCAATGCTAAGAAAGTTTCTACTCCACTTGTAAGTCACTTCAAGTTAAACATTGAGCAGTGTCTGAAAAGTGAGAAAGATAAAGAATACATGAAGAAGGTTCCTTATGCTTCAGTAGTTGGTAGTCTAATGTATGCAATGGTTTGCACCAAGCCAAATATAGCTTATGCGGTTGGAGTGGTTAGTCAATATCTCTCTAATCCTGGTACAGAGCACTGGAATGCTGTCAAGTGGATTCTCAAGTATCTCAAGAGAACTTCCAAATTATATTTGTGCTTTGAAAATGACAATATTATACTTGATGGATACTTCGATTCAGATATGGGAGATGATCTTAATAAGAGAAGATCTACATCTGGTTACTTAATGACTTTTGCAGGAGGAGCAATATCGTGGCAAAGTAAGTTGCAAAAATGTATTACTTTTTCTAGTACAGAGGCAGAATACATCACAACTACTAAAGCTTGTAAAAAGTTTCTGTGGTTGCAGAGGTTTTTTCAGGAATTGGGCTTGAAACAAGAAAAGTATAATCTTCATTGTGACAGTCATAGTGCTATTCATCTATGTAAGAATTCTACTTTTCATCCTCGATCCAAACATATTGATGTGAGATATAATTGGATAAGAGAAGTTTTGGATTCCAAGTTGCTAATGCTTGAGAAGGTGCACACAGATGATAATGGTTTTGATATGCTGACTAAAGTATTGCTCAGGGAGAAATTCTTATTTTGTAGATAGTAAGCAGGTTTGGTTGTACCCCCAAAATGAGCTTGAGGTGGAGATTGTTGGGCTCAAGTTTCCAGCCTATTTGGTGGGAACAAACAAAAGCCCACAAAACACAAAACAAGTAAACAAAAAGGAAAGCCAAAAGAAGAAATCAATTAGGATTTTTTTTTCGGTGTGAGTAGCGGTGGGACAATAGCATGAAGAACAGAAAGCTGCATAGCAGCCATTGTTAGGTTCTCTAAGCTTTCGTGCCTCAATTTGGATGGTCATTTGGAGTCCGATTGAGACGAAATTTGTTGCCATGTAATTCTTTCAACAAGACCTTCTCATCTAACGGTTTATATTTCGATTTTGATAACATCCTTCTAGATTCAATTCTTGTTTGGTTGTAGTTTTAGGAGAAGATATTAATATATTGTTGGTGTGCCTCTAGTTTTATCTAGAGAAGACTTATATTACCCATTATTATTGATAGTGGAAGTTTTTATTGGGTTAGGTCTCGTGGTTTTTCCTATCTCAAATTTTTCACGTTAAAAATTTTGGTGTCTCGTATTATTTACTTTGGTACTTACTTTTACCTGCTAGCATTATTTAATTAGCACTACTAGAAAAAAAGGTTTTACTAACATATTTTTAATGACACTTTTTATAAAGTGTAATAATATAATACTTATAATGACACTAATTTTTTAAGTGTTATTATATTAAATCAATACTACGTAGTTTTATTAGTTTCATTTAAAGTAACATACTGTTATGACACAATTTTGTGTCAAGAAAAAAAAATAGATTTTTCCTAACACTTTAGGATCCTCAAGCACACATAACACTTTGCCAAAAAAAAAATCGCGCGAGTCATTAGAGGGAAGAAAAAAAACGAGGGCTGTGTTTCAAGAAGCGCCGAGCAACAACAATGGTAGATTTTTCCTTCAAATCAGTGAGGGAAATCGGATGAAATAGAGCTTGATTCGCAGGTTCTTCAGCCTAAACTCCTCTGCACGAGTCACAGCATCTTCTCTGCACAATCGGTTCTGTCGACTCTGCTACTGTGTGAAGCGGTATCGGCATCGCAGAGGGGCATTATTTAGCTGCGGTTTGTACACCGCTCTTTAGACTGGTAAGTATTCTTAGGTCGATTTGCATTTCTGTGCAACTATTTGTTTAATTTTGCTGCGGTTGAGGCGGTTTACCTCTGAAATTCGGAGGCTTAAATTTGGCCAAGTTGAATTCGGTTTTCTGTGCATATTATTGTTGGCATTTTGTTATTGTGAAAAAATTGGTGGGTTGTTGTTGTGAATCTGTTTTTGAACAATATATATTTTGCTCACTCATCCCGTTAATCAGTCAACTTTTGAAATTTCTCTCTGCTTTGTGCATAAGAGTAAGTTTTAAGTGAGTTAAGTTGTTTTTGGGTTTTCTTGTGCTAACCTTTAGAAAGTTAGGTTTCTATCTCCCTCTGTAAAGAGAAAATTTGTAAATCTGGGGTTAATTTTAAGGTGAGATCCAGACTATAAGATATGGTAATGGGCATTTTTGGTCATTTGACATGTTGTTGTTTGATAGTTCTGTGAAGTTTGTTCTATAAAATGTCTATGGAATAGATGCTGTCTGTTTCAGTAATTTTGGGGTGCTTGTGGATTTTCTGTTTCAGCAATAGATGCTGTTTGTTTCAGTAATTTATGGATTACTGCATGTTGTGTTTTTGTTGTTGTTTAGGGCCTTATCAAAGATTTATCCTTGTTAAATCTTGTTAGCTGCGTGACAGTCTCCTCGGAAAGGGCAAAATTTGATTGTCTTCTTTAGTCATCTACTTGTTTCATAACGGTTTATGAAATTTGGTGGGTTAATTCGCATTATATTTGGTTCAATTTATTTTCTTCTATTCTGATACCTTTTTTATTCGAATATGCAGTCCACAGTTCAACTGAGTCTTGATTTTCTCTCTCTTGAGAGTTTAACTGAGGCCAATAGGTTGGCTGATGAAATCTGCGGCCTTCCAAATGACCATGAGGTAAAGCTTCAAATACTGGAGGTTAGACATTGGAATCCTTATCTCGATTGCTGTCTGGCTCGCAGTACTTACTTAGTAGAACTTTTACCTTTCAGTGGTACAGTCACAATCCATATAGTCTCTAATACTCTGTTACTAGGGTACTGAGATTTGTACAAGTTTTATAACCTACCACATTTTAGTAGTTAGTAGCTGGCATTGGGATGTATCCAAGGCTCATAGACCTTAGCAGATAATTACAAGGGCAGCCTACAAAGCAGCTTAGTTTTCAAATTTAAGCGCAAGAATTTTCCAGCGGTCTTTGTTTTTGTCCAGTTATCAAACGTAGTAGTCTGATAGCATAAAAAATTCTCCCCCTGGGACGACGATGGGAAACAACAGATAGAGAATTGTGTCATCATTTCCTCTGTTTTTGGTTGCTTGATTTTCGTTTCCTGTTTGTATATGTTGCAGACTTGGCTCAGAGCTTGGATTTGAGGATCCCAATTTGACTGCATTAGTAACAGAAAACCTGGAAAACATGGTTACTTTTCTTGTCCTGTTTTTCCTTTTATTTGCATGCATCATGACATCACTCAGCATGCTTGCTTACAAAGGTACAATGAGACAAGAAAATTGAAATATTTGATTCTAGTCTCCCCCAGCCCCCTTCTCTCTTTAGCACTGGGGGACAGAAAAAACCCGTACTGCAAATCTTCAAGTATTTGATTTTCTCTCTCTCTTTTTTTTTTTTTTTTTGTGTTTGGGGGGTGGGGGGTTGGGGTCGGTGGTGTACTTAAATAATATTGGTCTAAGTTGCAGTCGGAAGGCAATGGAATGGGACGGTGAAGTGAGGACAAAGAAAGTTTTTGTGGTGCTGCACATGTTGTTGAGTGTATTGTTTTCCCCTAATTATTGAGATTCTCTAATTGAAAACAAAAATGAACACCTTACTGGTTTGTCCTTATAATGCCCCTATTTGCTTGTGTCTAATTCCACAAATTCTCGCATAAAACCAAAATATTACTACTACTACTCCTATAGAATAATCTACTACTCCTATATTCACAAACGTCATGAAAGTAGTGAGCTGTTTTATTTAATCTCCTTCAAAGGAAAACATGCGGCAGTGTGTGCATGCGGCTTTTGTTCTGGTACTTGATGTTGAGCTTATTGTGGCAGTGTGTGTGTGTGTGTGTGTGTGTGTGTGTGTGTGTGTCTTAGTAAAATGCTTGAATTAACTTAGTGTGTGTGTATGTGTGGTTTAGAAGGATGAAAGAATGAGGTTGAGATGAAGAATAACTTGGATAAAATAAGCAGTTGTTTATGCAGATAGAAAATCAAGAAGGAAAGTGGAAACTGCTGCCAGTTAGTGCTTTGTTTCTTTGGCATAGTCATAGATTGAGCTGTTACAAAGTTTCTGAAAGAACATGTTGCTCAACATTATAATTTCCTTAAGCAATATTTGAAAAGGAAATTGTGAAAGAAAACCATTTAGGTTCGCTTCTTACTGAACTTGATGGTAAATAGAGAACAAAGATTAATGAATGCATTATCTAGAAAGAATGAATAAAAACTAGGATGGTGCTGTGCATTTCATCTGTGTGTTCAAATTGGGAATCAAAGTCCAGCCATCAATCAGTTGCATCAATTGGTGCTGAAAATAGAGCAGCAGTAGAAATAGAATTAACTGATGAATGGTAAGGAGACTTTCAGTTAATGGTGGTTGCACTATGAGGTTGAAGTCCATGTTAGCATGAAATTATCTGCTTGTCAGGTACTCGGTCTATGCTCTTCTGGATGTAATACTATCCAAGAAGCTGGCAGCTGGGGAATTGTTTGTAGGGCAAAAACTCAGGGTATTGTCTTTTTTCTTGGCTATAGTTTCTCCTTTTCTCTACATGTCTTCAGTCCAAATTTTCCTATTGCTTACAATTTATGTTTTCATCTGAAGATCTGGGGAGCTGGATTATGTGGGTGGGTCGGTCCAGTTTCACCTCTTGAGGTATTAGTTGTTCAACTTGTCAATTGGTAGTGGGTTTTTGATCCCCTATTTTATAGCAATTTTGATTTGATATTTTGATTTCAGGTGTCAAGGTCAACTAACTACTTATCATTGCATATAAATGGGACATATAGAGCTCATTGGGCTAATCGTTTAGGATTTTGTAAGTTTTTGAAATGTCCTAATGCATTAATATTTTCTTATAGTTGAGTCATCCTGGTTACTTCTTGCATCTTGTTTTCCTCCCTAACCTGCATATGTGCTGTTTCCAACATGGATTCTCAGGCAAGGGTGTTGGTTTTCCACTAGCATTTAGGTCCATAAAGAGTATTGGAGGAGTTGTACCGAGCACATTGGTTGGAATTTTGAGAATATACCCAGTTCTATATCGTGAAAGGTAAGTTTATACCAATATCATTATACTTAATTCTCTTCCTATGTCTTGGTTATAAATTCAATTACCTCTCACCAGGTTACAAGATGGGGGATTCATCGTCAGATCTGAAAGGATGGAATCAAAGGTGTTGCAATTGTACATCAAACGGTAATCCAGGCAATTCCTGATTTCTTTATTCCTTGATTCATAAAATTCCCAATTGTTGTGCACTTTGATTGTCTTGATTGAGTTCATCTGACCATATTGTTATCAGCTCGAGTCATCTATTTTTGTTTAGTATGTTCTCCCTAAGTTTCTTTACTTATTGCTTCTTTATACTCTTTCCTAACAAGTTTGAATTTTCATTTGGCAGTTATTATTATGATTATTTCTATGTTGAAATTATTACCTCACAAGGAGATTTTGTTGAAATTATTATTGTAGGTGAAGATTCGCGAAGCAGATTAAATACATATTCCAGTATCGAAGCCATTTGGGATTGGGACAAGCTAAATTAATGATACTATATTTTTTTGAAGGCCTAATACTTGGCTTTATGCATGTATCTAAATACTTAATGCTCATGTTTGAACAACTTTTGAACATTATGAAATTTATTGACTTATTCTTTAACATGGTGTGATATATTTGATTGTTTTTTAGTTTTAATGATGTCTATTTAACAATTGTGTATTATATATACTATAATATAATATATATATATATATATATATATATAAGACACGGATAAAAAACATACCTTTTGGATAAAATCTAAATTATTATTATAATTTTTTGTCAAATATTTAATTTAATTATTCAGATGGAGAATCTATTGTGACGCTTTTTTTTGGTCATCTGTTCCAACGTTTCATGACACTAAAAGCCCGTCATTTCAGAAGTCTATCGTAACGCTTCATTTTGTCATTTTTTCGGTCTTTCCTGACACATAAAAACGTCATTTCAAAGCTCTATTATGATGGTATAGTGTGACATATTTGCTATGTTTCATGACACCCAATTCTGTTATCCAAACAACCTATTGTAACCAATAAATATGTCACGTATAAATGTGTCATCGAAACTTATCTATTGTAACAAAAAATTTTGTCATAATAACATGAGTTTACTGATACAATTTTTTTTTCACTTAAAACACATATTATGACGTTTTTTTCCATCACTATGAACAATCTTGGATGACGCTGAAAAGTGTCCATGCCAAAATATATCCGATTATCTTCAAATTTGGTCATAACACCATTATTAGCTGTTTAAAAAAATCAAACGGTCGGATAATTAATTGAAAGTGCTCATCTTTGTAAATGCCTTAGATTTTCGGTATTTTTGTTGACATTTGTTGGATTGCTTGCAAAAATATATCCGACTATCTTCAAATTTTGTCATAACACTTTTCCTAACAAATTAAATAAATCTAACAGTCGGATCATTAAATGAATGTGCCTGTCATTGTAAATGCCTTAGGTTTTTGGTCATTTTGTAGACATTTAGTGGATTTCATGCCAAAATATATTCGATTATATTCAAATGTGGTCATAAAACTTTTTCTAACATTTTAAATAAATCCAACGGTCAGATCATTAATTGAAAGTGTCTATCTATGTAAATGCTTTAGGTTTTCGGTTTTTTTGTAGACATTTGGTAGATTAAATGCCAAAATATATCCGATTATCTTCAAATTTGGTCAAAATTCATTTCCTAGAAATTTAAAATAATCTAACGATCGGATCATTAATTGGAGGTGCCTATCTTTGTAAATGCCTTAGGTTTTCGGTCTTTTTGTTTACATTTGCTGGATTGTTTGCCAAAATATATCCGATTATCTTCAAATTTGGTCATAATACTTTTGTTGAGAATTTAAAAAAATCAAATGGTCAGATCATAAATTGAAAGTTCCTATCTTTGTAAATGCCATAGATTTTCGATATTTTTATAGACATTAGGTGGATTACTTGCCAAAATATATCCGATTATATTCAAATTTGGTCATAACAATTTTCCTAGCAATTTAAATAAATCTAACGGTCAGATCATTAAATGAAAGTGCCTATCATTGTAAATGCCTTAGGTTTTCGGTCATTTTGTTGACATTTAGTGGATTGCATGCCAAAATATATCCGATTATATTCAAATATGGTCATAACACTTTTCCTAACATTTTAAATAAATCTAACGGTCAGATCATTAATTGAAAGTGCCAATCTATGTAAACGCCTTAGGCTTTCGATTTTTCTGTAGACATTTGGTACATTGCATGCCAAAATATATCCGATTATCTTCAAATTTGGTCATAACGCATTTCCTAGAAATTTAAAGTAATCTATCGATTGGATCATTAATTGAAAGTGCCTATCTTTGTAAATGCCTTAGGTTTCTGGTCTTTTTGTTGATATTTGTTGGATTGCATGCCAAAATATATCCGATTATCTTCAAATTTGGTCATAACGCTTTTGTTAGAATTGTAAGCCAATCTAACGATCGGATCATTAATTAAAAGTGTCTGTCCTTGTAAATGCCTTAGGTTTCGGTCTTTTTGTTGGATTGCCTGCCAAAATATATCCGATTATCTTTAAATTTGGTCATAACACTTTTATTCGCAATTTAAACAAATCTAATGGTCGGACCATAAATGTACCTATCTATGTAAATGCCTTAGATTTTCGATATTTTTGTAGGTCTTTGTTGGATTGCATACCAAAATATATCCGATTATCTTCCAATTTGGTCATAACACTTTTATTAGAAATTTAAACACATCTAACGGTCGGATTATTAATTGAAACTGCCCATCTTTGTAAATGCCTTAGGTTATTCGGTGATTTTGTATGACATTTGGTGGATTAGCATGCAAAAATATTTCCGATTCTATTCAAACGTGGTCATTAAAACTTCTCCTAGTAATTTAAATAAATATAACGATCGGATCATTAATTGAAAGTGCCTATCATTGTAAATACCTTAGGTTTTCGGTCTTTTTATAGACATTTGGCGGATTGCATGCCAAAATATATCCGATTATCTTCCAATTTGGTAATAACACTTTTCATAGAAATTTAAACAAATCTAACGATCGGATCATTAAATGAAAGTGCGTGTCTTTGTAAATGCCTTAGGTTATCGGTGATTTTGTAGACATTTGGTGGATTACATGCCAAAATATATCCGATTATCTTCAAATTTGGTCATAACACTTTTCCTAGCAATTTAAATAAATCTAACGATCGGATCATTAATTGAAAGTGCCTATCATTTGTAAATGCCTTAGATTTTCGGTCATTTTGTGGACATTTGTTGGTTTGCATGCCAAAATATATCCGATTATCTTCAAATTTGGTCATAACGCTTTTGTTAGAAATTTAAGCCAATCTAACGATCGGATCATTAATTGAAAGTGCCTGTCCTTGTAAATGCCTTAGGTTTTCGGTCTTTTTGTTGATATTTGTTGGATTGCATGCCAAAATATATCCGATTGTCTTCAAATTTGGTCATAACACTTTTATTCGCAATTTAAACAAATCTAATGGTCGGACCATAAATTGAAAGTACCTATCTTTGTAAATGCCTTAGGTTTTCGGTATTTTTGTAGGTATTTGTTGGATTGCATGCCAAAATATATCCGATTATCTTCCAATTTGGTCGTAACACTTTTATAATCAATTTAAACAAATCTAAAGATCGGATCATTAATTGAATGTGCCTATCTTTCTAAATGCCTTAGGTTTTCGGTCTTTTTGTCGACATTTGTTGGATTGTATGCCAAAATATATCCGACTATCTTCAAATTTGGTCATAACAATTTTCCTAGAAATTTAAACAAATCTAACGGTCGGATCATTAATTGAAAGTGCCTATCTTTGTAAATGCCTTAGGTTTTCGGTCATTTTGTAGACATTTGGTGGATTGCATGCCAAAATATATCCGATTATATTCAAATGTGGTCATAACACTTTTCCTAACATTTTAAATAAATCTAACGGTCTGATCATTAATTGAAAGTGTCTATCTATGTAAACGCCTTAGGTTTTCGGTTTTTTTGTAGACATTTGGTAGATTGCATGCCAAAATATATCCGATTATCTTCAAATTTGGTCATAACGCATTTCCTAGAAATTTAAAGTAATCTAACGATCGGATCATTAATTGAAAGTGCCTATCTTTGTAAATGCCTTAGGTTTTCGGTCTTTTTGTTGATATTTGTTGGATTGCATGCCAAAATATATCCGATTATCTTCAAATTTGGTCATAACGCTTTTGTTAGAAATTTAAGCCAATCTAACGATCGGATCATTAATTGAAAGTGCATGTCCTTGTAAATGCCTTAGGTTTTCGGTCTTTTTGTTGATATTTGTTGGATTGCATGCCAAAATATATCCGATTGTCTTCAAATTTGGTCATAACACTTTTATTCGCAATTTAAACAAATCTAATGGTCGGACCATAAATTGAAAGTACCTATCTTTCTATATGCCTTAGTTTTCGGTATTTTTGTAGGTATTTGTTGGATTGCATGCCAAAATATATCCGATTATCTTCCAATTTGGTCGTAACACTTTTATAATCAATTTAAATAAATCTAAAGATCGGATCATTAATTGAATACTACCATATCTTTGTAAATGCCTTTGGTTTTCGGTCTTTTTGTCGATCATTTGTTGTATTGCGTACCAAAATATATCCGACTATCTTCAAATTTGGTCATAACACTTTTATTAGTAATTTAAACAAATCTAACGAGTCGAATCATTAATTGAAAGTTCCTATCTTTGTAAATGCCTTAGGTTTACGGTATTTTTTTTGATATTTGTTGGATTACAAGTCAAAAATATATCCGATTATCTTCAAATTTTGTCATAATACTTGTTACTAGAAATTTAAACAAATCTAACGGTCGAATCATTAATTAAAAGTTCCTATCTTTGTAAATGCCTTAGGTTTACGGTATTTTTTTTTATATTTGTTGGATTACAAGCCAAAATATATCTGATTATCTTCAAATTTTGTCATAACACTGTTACTAGAAATTTGAACAAATCTAACGGTCGGATCATTAATTCAATGTTCCTATCTTTGTAAATGCCTTAGGTTTTCAGTATTTTTGTTGATATTTGTTGAATTGCATGCCAAAATATATCCGATTATCTTCAAATTTAGTCATAACACTTTTATTAGTATTTTAAACAAATCTAACGATAAGATCATTAATTGAAAGTGCCTATCTTTGTAAATGCCCTAGGTTTTCGGTATTTTTGTAGATATTTGTTGGATTGCATACCAAAATATATCCGATTATCTTCAAATCTAGTCATAACACTTTTATTATCAATTTAAACAAATCTAACGATCGGATCATTAATTGAAAGTGTCTATCTTTGTAAATGCCTTAGGTTTTCGGTCTTTTTGTAGACATTTGTTGGATTGCATGCCAAAATATATATGATTTTCTTCAAATTTGGTCATAACTCGGTTACTAGAAATTTAAACAAATCTAACCGTCGGATCATTAATTCAAAGTGCCTATCTTTGTAAATGTCTTAGGTTTTCGGTCTCTTTGTAGACAATTGGTGGATTGCATGCCAAAATATATTCGATTATCTTCAAATTTGGTCATAACACTTTGCTTAGAAATATAAACAAATATAAAGGTCGGATTATTAATTGAAAGTGCCTATCTTTGTAAATGCATTAGGTTTACGGTATTTTTTATTGGATTGCAAGTCAAAATATATCCGATTATCTTCAAATTTGGTCATAACACTTTTTATTACAATTTAAACAAATCTAACGGTCGGATCATTAAATGAAAGTGCTTATCTTTGTAAATGCCTTAGGTTTTGGGTCATTTTGTAGACATTTGGTGGATTTCCTTCCAAAATATATCCGATTATATTCAAACATGGTCATAACACTTTTACTAGAAATTTAAACAAATCTAACGATCGGATCATTAATTCAAAGTTCCTATCTTTCTAAATTCTTTAAGTTTTCGGTCTTTTTGTTGACATTTGTTGCATTGCATGCCAAAATATATCCGATTATCTTAAAATTTGGTCATAGCACTTTTAGCAAATTTAATGGTCCGATCATTAATTGAAATTTCCTATCTTTGTAAATGCCTTTGCTTTTCGGTATTTTTGTTGATATTTGTTGGATTGAATGTCAAAATATATCCAATTGTCTTCAAATTTGGCTATAACACTTTTATTTGTAATTTAAACAAATCTAACGGTCGGACCATTAATTGAAAGTGCTAATCATTGTAAATGCCTTAGGTTTTCGGTATTTTTGTAGATATTTGTTGGAATGCATACCAAAATATATCGATTGTCTTCAAATTTTTTCATAACACTTTTCTTTACAATTTAAACAAATCTAACGATTCGGATCATTAAATGAAAGTGCCTATCTTTGTAAATGCCTTAGGTTTTCGGTCATTTTGTAGACATTTGTTGGATTGCTTGCCAAAATATTTCCGATTCTATTCAGACGTGGTATTAAAACTTCTCCTAGTAATTTAAATAAATATAACGATCAGATCATTAATTGAAAGTGCCTATCATTGTAAATACCTTAAGTTTTCGGTTTTTTGTAGACATTTGGCAGATTGCATGCCAAAATATATCCGATTATCTTCCAATTTGGTCATCACACTTTTCATAGAAATTTAAACAAATCTAACTAGTTGGATCATTAAATGAAAGTGCGTGTCTTTGTAAATGCCTTAGGTTATCGGTGATTTTGTAGACATTTGGTGGATTACCTGCCAAAATATATCCGATTATATTCAAACTTGGTAATAACACTTTTCCTAACAATTTAAATAAATTTAACGGTCGGATCATTAATTGAAAGTGCCTATCATCTTTGTAAATGCCTTAGGTTTTCGATCTTTTTGTTGATATTTGTTGGATTACACGCCAAAATATATCTGATTATCTTCAAATTTGGTCATAACACTATTACTAGAAATTTTAACAAATCTAACGGTTGGATAATTAATTCAAGGTTTCTATCTTTGTTGGTATTTGTTGGATTGTATGCCAAAATATATCCGATTATATACAAATTTAGTCAAAACACTTTTATTAGTAATTCAAACAAATCTAACGGTAAGATCATTAATTGAAAGTGGCTATCTTTGTAAATGCCTTAGGTTTTCGGTCTTTTTGTTGATATTTGTTGGATTGCATGCCAAAATATATCCGATTGTCTTCAAATCTAATCATAACACTTTTATTATCAATTTAAACAAATTTGACGATCGGATCATTAATTTAAAGTGCCTATCTTTGTAAATGCCATAGGTTTTCGATCTTTTTGTAGTAATTTGTTGAATTGCATGCCAAAATATGTCCGACTAACATCAAATTTGGTCATACCACTTTCCCTAAAAATTTAAACAAATCTAACGGTCGGATCATTAAATGAAAGTGCCTATCTTTGTAATGCCTTAGGTTTTCGGTATATTTGTTGATATTTGTTGGATTACAAACCAAAATATATCCGATTATCTTCAAATTTTGTCATAACAGTGTTACTAGAAATTTGAACAAATTTAACTGATCGGATCATTAATTCAAGGTTCCTATCTTTGTAAATGCCTTAGGTTTTCTTTATTTTTGTTGATATTTGTTGAATTGCATGCCAAAATATATCCGATTATCTTCAAATTTAGTCATAACACTTTTATTAGTAATTTAAACAAATCTAACGATAAGATCATTAATTGAAAGTGCCTATCTTTGTAAATGCCTTAGGTTTTCGGTATTTTTGTAGATATTTGTTGGATTGCATGCCAAAATATATCCGATTATCTTCAAATCTAGTCATAACACTTTTATTATCAATTTAAACAAATCTAACGATCGGATCATTAATTGAAAGTGCCTATCTTGGTAAATGCCTTAGGTTTTCGGTCTTTTTGTAGTCATTTGTTGGATTGCATGCCAAAATATATCCGATTATCTTCAAATTTAGTGATAACACTTTTCCTAGAAAATTTAAACAAATCTAACTGATTGGATCATTAATTGAAAGTATCTATCTTTTTAAATGCCTTATGTTTTAGGTCTTTTTGTTGATATTTCGTTGGATTACATGCCAAAATATATCTGATTTTCTTCAAATT